>JBAIZL010000005.1:159866885-160226885 GCA_036971475.1 Prosapia bicincta
AAATGCTCCCAATGCATTGTCAAAAAACTTTCTTTAAATAATTTATATTCTGCTTATTTTTTAAACTTAGCACTGAATAAATCTTTGGTAGAAATACAGTTTAGATGTTTTGCAGAATATATTGATAGCAATTGGTTTGAACTGCAATTTACTGAACAATTTGAACAGCAATTTGATATTGCTGAAACAAATGTAAATAAATGCTCTCGATGCAACGTCAAAAACCTTCCTTAATAATTTACTAACTTCAACAATTATTTTTTTTCAGATACTATGGTTCGGAAATAATAATCATATTTTTATGATTATAGTAATAGACCGTAGCTTCATTTATAAATTATTCGTTGCCTTATGTTAGGAAGGATGGAAATTTATATTCTGTTTATAATTTAAACTTTGCAATTAATAAATCTTTGGCAGAAACAAATTTTAGATGTCGTTTTGGATAAAATATCGATGGCAATTGGTTTAAACCGATTACTTGACCATCGCCACTTTTTCTTAGGTACTTTTATAATTTTCAGAATAAACTGTAAATAACTTGTTATTTAATATAAAATAATTTTTTTTTAAGTTTTGTGAATTGAAAACAAAGTATTGGAATACTTGTTGCTGTTGTTTGCTAGAAAGGTATGAAATTGATGTAGAAGAGAATAAATTTTCAACATCAGAGTTATTTTCGTAAATATTATATCCTAATAAATGTTCCATGTTTTCTTCTTTAGAAGTATTCTGTAAAACGTAATATAGAAGATATATTTACACCTAGAAATATACTTCTTTTTAATCACATTTCGAAAAAAAAAACAACTAATTGCAAGTTTTTTTTCTAATATTTATTTTGTTTATTAGAACTAAATACATTTTATTAAATCTAGTTAAATAATAAATCGCTCAAAAATCATCCCATCAATAGTGTTTAATATCGTCAGACATGTTTCAGAAACTGTGTTGGCATCATCAATGACATGAATGAGTTGTTCTCAGTGAACAAGTGTAGACCTCACAAGTATTTAACCAAATTATCCAACACATATTCTTGTATGTGATTATTGCATGTATATAAAACGATTAAGGTTGTTTTTGATAACTGTACAAGAAGACATATTTTATATTTATATATATCTGTAACTATTAGTTTTGGTTTGATTTGTTTGTGACCCCATGTTATCATTTTCTCTAGTTAAATTTTCCATAATTTCTTTTCTCAATTTGGCTGTGCCCATTTCTGCTTGTCGTAAATTAGTTGGGATTTTTATACTCAGTACTGTATATATACAGTATATTCCTGATTAATAAATTGTTACCGGTGTCTGTACGTTCTCTCCATGTGCGTTAAAGTCTTGCATATAGGCCACAGTTATGTTGTTCTCCTTTTTGCATATAGAACTACTTGCTGTCTGATTACCTAACTTTACTTATTTCGTTCACTCACAATAATTAGGTATATTACATGAGATGCATTTCAGTTGTGAAGTTATCATCATTATCTGCGATTAGAGCTACACTTATCAATAAATAGTATTGAGTTTTATTTTACGCTCTATAAAGTACATATATAATCCCTGATGATGATGATGTGGTCGTGTCTAAGCATTGATGGAATTATTACAATTATTGTGAGTTCATGTTAGGTAGGTTATTAAAGAATTACTTTAACTCACGAAGAAAGCTCAAACTTTATTTAAAGAATTTATTTTGTAGCTAAACGAGCTCCTTTCTTGTTTGATTGTCCGAAAAGTGCTGTTACCACTTTTACTAAAACTATAATTTTTTCCATAGTTAGGCCTACATTATGTTTATGGAGAGGCGGCTTTAGGATTTATTTTTTAGGTAGGCATTTAGGTAGCACAATTTAGGGGAATCGTGGCTACCTTTCTAGTGCCCTCACCCAGAAATTGTTTAAAATTGAAATGGGGTGTTTGACGGCATTTTTACTTTAAGGGCAAATAGATATAATAAAATAAACAAAAGAGAGATTTTAATATTTGTTGCTTGGTGCAATTATAATTTCTTTATTGTATATAATTTATTTTTTTAAATTATTGACAATTAAGAAGGTTTATAACAAATAAATATAAAAAAGTTGGGTAGGCCTGCTGAAGCCGCCTCTCTGTTTATGCCCCGAAAGTCTGCGTTTATTTGAAACGTAGAGGTACTTCTGTTAAGCAAATTAATCATAAACGTACATTTACTAAAATAGTACAATATTTCTCTTAATATTAGTTAATTTTGTTTGTTTAATAAGTTAATACTTTTTAGTATTTTCCTGGCCCTTTCCATGAAATAAACCAATTCCAAGAACCGTATCGTTTTTCGTAGAACGTATCGTAGCCAAGTGGCACTTCACACCAATTATTCTAATCTGTATGCATATTAAAAACAACTTTCCCAAACTCCAAGAAACCGTGATTCTTGAGATCTCCACCGGCGCAACCTGTTTCGCAGGTCAACCTCAATGGATAACACTGACGTCACTAAACCAGTTACCAGACCTCAGGTGCGGTAGTCCTTTGCAAAACAAACTGTGACTAATCCGGGATAACCAGCACCTCTATTGATAACATAGAAATGTTTTTTTTTATGTATAACTAAATGATTCAAATTCTGTATTAAGTTTTTGCATATTATTAAATAAGAAATTATAATAGGCCTACCTAAAAAAATGTGTAGTAGAGACTTAGAATATGAAGACTTGGGTATCTCATCGCATCTGTTTCAGCGTTATATCACTAAATGCAAATTTAATAATATTAACTAAAAATTTAATCCCACAACTAATAACTTTTAACAAATCTAGAGTTGTATACAAAATAGAATCCCTGCATTATTGTCTTATTGTCAAATGTCCAAATCGTTAATTTTAATACGCTTTTATTGAGTTATTTCTTCAAAACTCAAGATTAAAATTATTTAATACTATAAACTTACACATAATATATAATCAATTTTTATCATAGTATTTTATGAGTTTTCATTGTATTAATTACCAAACAGTCATTTTTACCATAACTACAGATTGTCCTCATTATTTACTAAATTTGAAACAGCTATACGCTCAAATGATCCTAGGGCTGTTCTAACCAATGGCTATCTATCGAATTTTAAACAGCTGATCGTTTATATGATCCGAAGGTTACAGCTGATCAAAACAATGGTTATTTACCGAATTTGAAACAACTAAACGCCTATACGATTCTATGGCTGTTCTAACCAACGACTATCCATCGAATTTTAAACAGCTAATAGTTTATATGATCCGAAGGTTACAGCTGATCAAAACGATGGTTATTTACCGAATTTGAAACAGCTAATCGTTTATATGATCCAAAGGCTGTTCTAACCAATGGTTATCTATCGAATTTTAAACAGGTGATCGTTTATACGATCCGAAGGTTACAGCTGATCAAAACAATGGTTATTTATCGAATTTGAAAGTGTTTATCTCTTGCATGAGACAATTGCTACAGTTTTTGTATGACGAAATTTTTTTAAAAAACTCTTAAAATTATGCAAAATACCTATATAGCACGTCTCTACATTACCACATGAAGGTTCCCTCCACATTTCTATTATAGTTTAGGCGATGCCTGTTATTACGTTTTGTCAGTTAATGATATCATCTTTTATAAATATAGATGGCAGTTGCTACCTATTATTAAATTAAGACGTGTACACTTACTTATAAGTGTTTCACTATTTGTATTTCCCACGAGCCGAGGCACAGAATCTCCTACGAAATACTATTGCCTGTTCCGCTAATGTAACCTCTCACCCTTCATTTCCGCAGCCGAGCATATGGTCGGGTAACCTCGTTTTTCCCATACCTGCTGAGAGGGAAGGAAATGAAGTGGGACCAGACTATACTCTCGCCGGAAGCCGGATATCGGAGGGTAATTGCAATTCTGATGCTTTTCCCAATAAAGTTTGTTTAGACACTTAATAAAAATACTGTACTTAGATAATATGGTCGGTAAAGAGGGAGCTTTATTGTTGCTATGCCCCCCCCATTTATTAATTGTTGGGATTCTATCTAGAATCACAGACACACGAAATGTGTTTTTTTAAAATTTGTTACAAATTGTACAAGAGGTTTTCAAGTAGGATCTGCAGCATATTCGAAGGGATGTAGAATCGTGTAAATGAAAAAAAAAATACATTTACGTATATAACTCCAAATTTGAATAATTTGATATTATATTTTAGCATCTATTAAAATGCACTCATTATAGAAATAAAGACATTTTAAAAATATTTAATTTTAGGTAATTATTTATATTCCATATGTGTCGATATTGTAAAAATACCTAGCGATGTAGAAAGCTTTCAGGAACATTGAAAAGTTAATAAAACTTGTAGGTGACACGCCAAAAATTTAAAGTTTTAACAAAAACGCAAGATTAAATTTTTTGGCTTTACAAAACACACAAAACATATAAAAAAATAACGGTTTTTTATAAAACAGCCCTATAGACCTATATTCCATTGGAATATAAAAACAAAGTTTCCAGTTATGATAGATTTGGTTAAAAATATAACGATTAAAAAATATTTTTCCGTATCCCTGAAGACTCTGATTCCAATTCTAGTTTTCTCTAAATAAAACCGAGCACTGTGTTATACTACACTATAATATAACTACTAAATGTCCGGTTGAGATAGATCTGGTTATGAAAAAACAAACACAAAGTCACTTGTTGACAAATGAAGAGGCGGTGTCAAGAAAAAAGCGGCCAGTGAAATAAGCGACCAATACGGATTTTCTGCCTGCGCCAAGAGTTAATCTTCAGTGAAATAAACGACATGTGGAATAAATGACCACCACAGAATTATATCTGCTCTGGGTATCCGACACTCTTAGCAAGAGAGCTTGGACTGTCAGATATTTTTATATTGTTTTCTGATTTCCATCACACTTTAGCCAGGTTTTGGACTCATATAGCCGTGTTTCAAATCACCCTTAAGAACATTTCGTCAATATTTTTTTTACATTTATATTTTTAATTTTTTGTAACGTTTTATATTATAGCGTTTTATAATTTTTTTAAAATATCTATGTTAGTTTATATTTATTTCTATATTTTTGTATGTTTCTCTTTTATATGATCGTCAAACTAAATCCAGGTTTTGATGGTAGGAGAGAGTACAGAGAAAGGCTTTATGTTACCATTTTCTTCATAGCATTTTCAATAGCTGTCTCCACTTTCTTATACTTCAGCTTTCTCCGTTTTCCTTCCAAGTTTAACTGCAAACGGGTAGTGGAAGTGTAGCTTGGTCGCTTATTTCGCGCAACCCGGATTCGGTATCCCTTGGCGGCGGTAGGGGTAGTTAAGCATACATTCAAAGAGCCTCTTCGTATACGTTAATCTCCAATCGGAGTAATGAAGCCGTGTTTCACTTGAACGTTTATATTTTTAACGCTCGTGCAGAAGTAAACATTTTTTTAAACCAAATTTATTCCAACTGGATATTTTGTTCCTATATTCTAATGTAGTATAATAAAAAAAAACACAATGATTTTTATAAGTTTTATGTGTATTGTCAGGTGAAGGTAACTTTTTTACGGTAACTTTTTTGTCACCATGTGATTTTCCGTTATCCTAAAGACCTGTATTGGCAAGTATATATTTGATTAGCAATGTAGATTACGTGTAGAATGTAAATAATTACAGAAACATAGACAAATGCGATACATTTGTTGCCAAGTTGAATACTAAGCATGCATTGCTCGAACATGAAAGACCATGTGGATTCACGTAATCAGTGTGGCATTTAATAAACTGCATCATTATTCACACTATCATTAGCTTACATTGGAAAAATATATTATTTCAAGTTTTAATAAAACTATATAAAGTTAATAATATCAGGTTGTTTTCTAAACATTTTAGTTTAGACACCTGTTAAGACATATTGGTCGGACCTTCAGGTGACCTTGACTCACCATTCTCCTTGTCAGTTGCTCTCCGCTTTTGGACTTCCTACTCACGTCGACTATCCATCGTAATCCACAATTATTTTAAAAGACAGTAGTAACTTCTCGTTATTTCACACACCCGAGCTCACACATGGTCGTGAGCAACCGAAGGGCTTTGACGTATATCTACATAATGTAGGCCCAATACAGTATTTTAAAAACCTTGCTGTAGTGTAAAAACACAGAAGGGAAACATTTTTTCAAGTTGATTCAATATACTTACATTTCTGATCAGATAAACTACGTATACCCTATATTATATACAGCGTCATATATACACCGCGTCATTTCCACAATCGGGATTTCGCAGCGGAAGAGTTTTTGGAGTAAAGGTAGGTACTTCATCTGTTTAAATATTTTGTCTGATATATGTTTATTGAACAAGGCGACCTTTACAGTCCACAAAGCCGTATTATTTTTCGTAGTATTTTTTTTATTGTCTAAAAAATATTAATTTTATATCCGAACATATAATTTTAAAAAAATGAATAGTTCAAAACCTAGTGGTCAATATTTTCTATGGAGAAATTGTAAGAAATATTAGAGCATTCGTTTAATTTATCACTAAACATGACTTGAAAGTAAATCTCTCAAAAAAACGTTTAAATTTCCCAACAACTTTGACTGTTTTTATTAAGGCGATCATATTATTCTACAAATTGTCACAGATTTACTCTCGACAAACATGGTTAAATGATACTTTGCATTACGATGGATTCATTGAATCATATATGATTAGTCGAAATTTCCAAGCGGACGAACGTTTTTATTTCGTACATTCCTTTTCGCTCCTTCTCGTCTACTTGATTCCAGTTGACAGGTCGTTACTATCCATTTCCGAAAGCTAAATATGTGAGCATTAAGCTGTCTATTTCAGAATACTATACGATTCATATGTGTATATATATATAACTTTACTTTATCCAACGCCCGTATCTGGCAGTTGGGCCATTTGACGCCGAGCCTCCCAGTACTGAGCAGTGATGTCAAGAGCATGGTTGAGTTTGGGGCAGGTGACGCCACTATAATTTCCGTGGAACAGAGTGGACACACGTCCGATTCGGCTATGCCAAGCCGGTATATATATATATATATATATATATATATATATATATATATATATATATATATATATATATATATTATATATAAATATTATATAATATTATATTATATCAAAACGACCGATGTTATACAAATACAAGAATTATTTATTGAAAGCTTTTCGTTGATAAACAGTACCAACATCATCAGGAATGAATAATAAAATAATGCAAGATATAAAACATGTGTTATATTAAAAATAGAATTGTTGCCAAATTTATACAAATTGCTAATTTCAATTGTTGCTGTAACATTATAGACATTGAATATATTTTCAAATTTATAATGTATTTGTTGTTTTGACTTTATTTATATATTTGAATAACCTTAGTTGTTTTTAATTATTATACACCAAAACATATTACACACACACACACACACACACACACACACACACACACACACACACACACACACACACACACACACAATCAAATAACACTTTCATAAACCAGAATTGTTTATTTTATTTTTCTAGTTTTCTTTATGCATTGAAGACAACTAAAATAAAAAATTCTAAGTTAGGATAACACTATATATTTATAGGCTACGTGTGTGTGTGTGTGTGTGTTGTAAGTGCCAAAATAACAAAATATAATTTCTAGAGATAAAAATGTTCCAACTTTCTCCGAGAGGGTTAAACCCCCTTGACTACGAGGTCGAATCCCCTCCCAAAACATCGTCCTGGCTACGCCACTGTGTGTGTGTGTGTGTGTGTGTGTGTGTGTGTGTGTGTGTGCACGCGCATACGTGCGTATGTGTTATAAGTTTTTATTGTCGTTTACTTTTGAGTTATACATAAAGTTTAAACCCTCTAGACTCGAGGGCAAGCTTCCTCGCTACGCGGCCCCTAAAACGATTTTTTGTGGCCCTCTAACTGTTAAATTTAAGTTTTTCCCAACCTGCTAACATAGATGTCATACTAGAGAGATGTGGAAAATTTCGCCAATTGCCTTCAAAGAATCTACAAATTCAGGTATTACTGTTTCAAGTGGAAAACAGTTAATTTATTTTATTGACGTAATAAACTTAAGTTATAATCACACTGTTTGTAAGCTATGTTGTTGTAATTGCGGCCTCGAGGAAAACTTTATGCAAACTACTTGGCTCTATGAAATCCTAGTGAAGATTCCGGTCTAACTCATCGGAATGTTGGTCGTATGTAAATATGTTGAATACCCTTACCTGACAGACAAGAAGACGAGTTAATAAAAACGTGAGAATAACATTAAAAAATATATCCTGTTATTAACAACTTTGCGGGTGTCAGATAAGGTTTCATTTCACGTAGTGGTACCGCATTTGTCAGACACAACTCCGCGCTGACTCGTATATGCTGACACTTTAAAACGTGCGACGACTTTAGTGACGGCCTATTCACAGTGACAGCCGCCTGAAGCTCACGCTAGATAACAGATTCATTGCCTCACTTTAACACATTTCTGTATTATTTAGGCAACACCCAAAGCAGATAAACGTTTGCTTTTATCTGCCTTTCTGAATGCAACTAAGCACCGGTTTGGAGTGGCTATCAAACAACTGTGATATGCTATCAGTGCAGCATATTTAGACAACAGCGATATGCAGATAGTGATAGCTGGAGTAAACCGAGTGTAAAGGTTGGTTTTTGTCATTGGAATATGCCAGAACGGTTTAGTAAAGCAATGCCGCATATTTTTAATTTTATAGGGAAATTAAATACAGTAAATAGTTATGAGTAAATCATTACAAGTGTTAGCAAATAATGGAAAGTATTTGGCAAATTTCTTGTAAAATATTAAATTAAAGGTTTATTCTCATGTGGTATAAACAGAATAACGCAGTTGTAACCACGTTCACGTGGTTGGTTAAATAAAGTTAATTTTGCTATAAACTTTATTTATTAATTATGAACCTCATTTGGTGTCTTTACTCTGGATCTGTGTTGTTATAGAGATTATTTTATGTTGGATGTTGTTATGGTGATGATATTTCTTTAGACCACTTGTTTTACATATCTGTAGTTGCTTGTGAATTGACCTAGAGTCAACCGACCCGTAGTTGATATTCGGAGGGCATTGTTTACGTGCGAAACTTGGCACCAAACCTAGACAGACCGATCAAGAAACAGTTCGTCCATAACGACCCATCGAGGCATCGCGACTTGCATTCTAAACAGATTATTCACATCCCCAAGTGTGCGCTATAAATAGGCGTTATCGTTGTTTCTTTAAGCGTTGATGGGTCAGCTGAGGATGGGGCATTGTGGTTGTATTTATTTATACCCTGGCACTTCGGAGGACTGGAATAACTCTTTATAGCCTACTACCAATGGCGCTGTGGTTCTGGAACTATTACAACCGTATAAAATATAGCTGCCTAGAGGGGAAATAATCCGGACATTAACATACCGTCGTGAAACCCTTATATGTTTCTGACAGTTTAATTTTATGTTGTTTTTTTTCAACACTCGCACAGTTTGAGCGCGTTCATTACAAGTCCCGGTCATGGAAAGGAAGTACTTTCGAATAGCGTATGTAAATGCAGTACAACGCATTTCACTTTTGTGAATCGATTGTTTGGCCTACATACCTAACCTAACATGCAAGGTCGTTTACATTTAATTGTATACATTGCATGCACTCATGAATAAATAATTTAGTCGAACGATATAATAAGTTGTGATATAGACCGCGTTCCATTGACATAAACCGATATAAATGTTTTACATTTTTAAAATTTTACATGCATTTATTGATCACTGTTATTGTGTTTCGGATTCTTTCTATCATGAGAACGGTTTGCTGTTAAGGTATTTATTAAAGTGAATAATACAGTGCTTAATTATTTATATATACGCTATATATAGGGTACTTAGATTATTTTAGGTTTCTAAAAAATACTTAATTTTTTTAATGTTGAGCGGTCTCTTCATGTTGTGTGTTAGTCTTATTATCTCGTCAGTACATTAGGCATTTAGTAAGGCTTGGTTATAGCCAATAATGATACTATTGAAACCTGTTATTAGTAAGTAGTTGTGGCATTAAGGTATGTTTAACCGTTACCTGACAGACAGAGAGAGGGGGGGAGGTAGAAACAGACGACAGAAATAGAGCGAAAGAGGAAGAGAAAAAATACCCTTAACCCTAAAAGAAATTCTAATTAGGGACTAGCATTAAAAAATTGTATTAAAAACGTTACCATTTGATGATTTCGGAACAATCGAGTGGTTTCTTATTTTTCCTAATAAATCCTTTACCAATTTATGCCAATAACTTTAGGACAGGCTACTCTTTTTTTGTCAACCTTCTCATTATCTTCTTAGAATCTGTCAAATTTCAGGAGAATAAACGTTCTCCCAAATACTGCCAGACTTAATACATGAAAAAAGAGGTCCTGTTTATGGAATTGAAGTGGGTCTGGTTTCAGCGAGTATGACTTACATTTTTAGCCCAATAAATGTTCGACTTATAGGATGTTGCCTATTGAATTGCAAGGCCTGGTCTGCTGCAAACGTGTCGATGATTGCCAAACCGTGGAAGACGTTGTTAGGAGAGAGTGCAACTGAAGATGAACAGGATCAAAAAATTACAGAAGTATTTCTTCTCGCTTTAACCTAAGCTATTTTAGATGCGAGGAAGCCCTTGTAGAAGTTGAAGCTTGGTTGCAGGAAGACAATGGTCACGCCATAAAATTATGAAGAAATAGTTAATCTAATAAACGATATTGGCAATGGAGAACCTGGGGTTAATCTTTCAAAGGTATCCCATGAAGATGCAGTGAAGGTCCTAGAAGTCGCAATTACATATGTTGAGCATTAAGGATAAGCTATGGTGATCGACATGATGATTCTTCGCAGGTTTTCATATACTGTATACAGTAGTTACATCGGACTTTTCATATCCTGTATACAGTAGTTACATAGGACTTTTCATATACTGTATACAGTAGTTACATAGGACTTTTCATATACTGTATACATTAGTTACATAGGACTTTTCATATATTGTATACAGTAGTTACATCGGACTTTTCATATATTGTATACAGTAATTACATAGGACTTTTCATATACTGTATACAGTAGTTACATAGGACTTTTCATATACTGTATACAGTAGTTACATCGGAGTTTTCATATACTGTATACAGTAGTTACATCGGACTTTTCATATACTGTATACAGTAGTTACATAGGACTTTTCATATACTGTATACATTAGTTACATCGGACTTTTCATATACTGTATAGGCCTACAGTAGTTACATAGGACTTTTCATATCCTGTATACAGTAGTTACATAGGACTTTTCATATACTGTATACAGTAGTTACATCGGACTTTTCATATACTGTATACAGTAGTTACATAGGACTTTTCATATACTGTATACAGTAGTTACATAGGACTTTTCATATCCTGTATACAGTAGTTACATAGGACTTTTCATATACTGTATACAGTAGTTACATCGGACTTTTCATATCCTGTATACAGTAGTTACATAGGACTTTTCATATACTGTATACAGTAGTTACATAGGACTTTTCATATACTGTATACAGTAGTTACATAGGACTTTTCATATACTGTATACAGTAGTTACATAGGACTTTTCATATACTGTATACAGTAGTTACATAGGACTTTTCATATACTGTATACAGTAGTTACATAGGACTTTTCATATACTGTATACAGTAGTTACATCGGACTTTTCATATCCTGTATACAGTAGTTACATAGGACTTTTCATATACTGTATACAGTAGTTACATAGGACTTTTCATATCCTGTATACAGTAGTTACATAGGACTTTTCATATACTGTATACAGTAGTTACATAGGACTTTTCATATACTGTATACAGTAGTTACATCGGACTTTTCATATCCTGTATACAGTAGTTACATAGGACTTTTCATATACTGTATACAGTAGTTACATAGGACTTTTCATATCCTGTATACAGTAGTTACATAGGACTTTTCATATACTGTATACAGTAGTTACATAGGACTTTTCATATACTGTATACAGTAGTTACATCGGAGTTTTTTCACTACATATTCATGCATTGTGTCGTTAGGACAAAGCTTAGGAAACATGTAGCCTATTAGTAGCAACACTATGCCTTGAAAAGAAATAAACTTGAGTCTCGTTTCGCCAGCGATTTAGTAAGCTTGAATCACCTAATTAGATTGTTTTAACTAATAACTTTATTTATCTGTTATGACGGTTCGGAGCTATTGCTGTCTAGAACGAGATACTATATATACCACAATACTCTCTGTTTTTAGCTTTATATAACGAATTAGGCTGTTACAGATTCCTAGCTTTCACTTACTTTTATTATTCTAAGCACCCTCGGCCGGAACATCGTTGTATAATAGCGCTGACAAAGGGGAAATGTTAAGATGCTGGGATAAAACGTGACTGGAATGGGATGAGCCGAAGTGCCAAGTTCTCACACGAGAGGGTGTTGCTGTGGCCCAGGTAAAACCCGTCCTCCTCTATTGTCAGCGTAAACAATATATATTAGTGGGTGTTCTTATGGGAAACTTGCTTATATCCTATTTATACAAAATAATGATAAAATGTTCAAAATAATGATAACTAGAATAGTATAATTCACAAACGACAAAAAATTATTATAAAATTTTTTAAAAGTTATTTCAAAAACAATCTGGCGAAATCAAATTTAGCAATTTAAATTGCACACCGTAACTGTGTAGATGCATTATTGTTTTGCTTTACGATGCCATTCCACCTTTACATTCCGTGCCCGTTGAAAGCAGATGTGTTCTCTCCCGATTGTGACAAAAATACTATAGGATATCGTGTTTTGAGAAGTCTTTATAACGTAAGAATAATTCCTATAACTGTGGCAATGGCATTTGATGACTTTTAATGGTTATAGTGATGATGATTTCGTCTTACGTATTTTCTAATACTGCCTGTGTACCGTGTATTTTTAATTATCCCCAAGTTATTTTTTCTATTATAAGTCATGGTACCATTTGGTTCCTTTGGTAGTTTATTGTTTTCTAACATTAATGTAGTTCAATTTTTATAAATTTATTTTGGTTTATATATTTTATTATAAACATTTTGTGTTTCAATTCATTATTATAATTTTAATGTTCCATTAGAATAAACAACATTTTTGTTATACAACATTTATATCCTATTATAAAACAATATCCTATCAATTTAATTGAATATCCTATCTATTCAATTTAATATCCTATCAATATGTCCTACTTATATCTATTGATATATCTAATTATACTTATGAATTTAATTTCGTACAGATAAATAACCTCAATTTAATTGTCGGTATAATACAAATTTAGTTTTTAAAGCACTTTAAGATTACTGTTTTAACTTTAGGTCATCCTTGCTGTGTTAACAATAGTCTGTTAATTTCAAAATGTTGTCAGACTAGTGTTGATTCCTATGTACGCCTTTGTTTATAGCAGGACTCTGAAGAAAAGTGTTAGACCTTCTTAAGTGTGTAAGTTACATATCTAGTGCGCCGAAAGGTTGAAACTTACCAACTTGTTTTTTATACCAAGGAATAAGTCAAGTACAAACAGTAATCTTCAACGGCTTCGGAAAAAGATTTTTGCTTTTTCGAAAACCACTTTAAGGTTATTATCGCCTAAAAGTTTAAAAAAATTAAGAAAAAAAGTAATGAAACGTAAGTTATACAATTCAGTGAACATTTAAAACAATGATACTAACGCAGAAAACACAAAAACTTACATTATCTTCTTATGACTCAGGTTGAGACTAGATATAACATTTTAGGAAGTGATGTAAGCTAACTTAATACTAATGTACAATCCAGATGGTAATATAACCTACGACTAATACAAGCTTTTGTTACTTGAATAAACATCATACGTTATCAAATAAATTAATCAATTACACGATATACTACTCAATATATAGGAAATACATTTGAAAATGATTAAACATTACCTCCAAATAACCTCTAAGTGAAATTATTGGCTGTTAGCGATAAGAAAAAGGAGAGTTTTAGTTGGGTTTCTTACAGTTTCGGAAATAAAACACTATGAACTAACATCGAAATTTATTGATTTTATAATATTAAATTCACCTATAAACCTTACGATTATTATAATTATGTTTAACCTTTGGCGGAGAAATTTTTTCTGTCATCCTCTTCATACTTACCGCATACTCAGAAGTACTTCAATTTTTCATGTCTATACCACAGTTCAATTACTGTCATAGATACATTTTTGGTATAATTCACTCATAAGTAGCTGAAAAAAGATCAGTGGTATGGATTAACGTGGAACGTATTATATATATATATGGTAAAAGTTAAGCTCCCCTTAGGATATGAAGAAACTAGATGTAGTCAAAGAAAATAACAATAACTATTTTAATGAAAGAGAAAAGAACAACATTTTAAATATTAAAAAATATTAATTACTTCAAAGCCTGTCATTGTGGTCGATCTACGTTGCCGGTTGTAAACTGCAACAATGATTTATTACAGTACTGGAGGAAGTTGGAAATGCCGGAGAAACATTATATCGTAGCTTCCAGCATTTGGGAGAGCGGAGACGTCAACCATATTAGTTCAAAACTATTAAACTCGCTTTCCATAACTTTCTCATCTTAATCTACTCGGATAAGCCACTCCGGAGTAATTATGCAGTAATTAACACAAGCTGAATCCCTTTCTTCGGACAAGGAAGTGTCTGTTGGAAAATCGTTTTAAATCAAAAGTTGTATTTTTGGTAAAAAGTGGTGAATTGTTTTTGAGACGGAGAGAGGGGGACAAAACTAATTGTTTAAGAAATTGAGTTAAGAGCAAAATAGGCGTCGCAACATGTACCTTTTACTACTAGAGAGGTATAACTCCAGTTATTCTATTTTGTAATAGCAGAACTAAAAGTTATTGGACCAATAAAGTTAATATAAATCTGTAAACAGATTGTGCCAGAAAGTATAATGTGACATGTAAAGTAATGTTCTAATACTGAAATCATGGCCAACAAAATATTAAAGTTCAACGATTTTGTTTCCTTCGCTCAATTCCCTTATAAAATTAACAAGTTTTAAACATCGGACAAGTCTTCTGTACTTATATATCATTCGATCATTACGGAGATGGTCCAATCTGGCTCTAACCGATCCATGTATATGCAAGTTTCCTTTTAATGTATTGTTTATAGATGTTTTATATTTTTTGTATTTATAAATAATATGTTATATTCAGATGTTATTTATTTATTGTATAATATATATTATAAGATTTTTTGTTTTGGGAAGTGGAATGTTTATCTAAATATTCTTATATCTATCTATATACTTTCCATTTAGATTGATCTTTTCACGTAGTGTTTTGTAATCCTGACAGTTTTGTTTCACTGCCAAGATGCATGTGCTTGTAGGTCACACCGTGTTAATGGAAGGTAATACAGCGAACACTGTGCTCCGTCAGTCCGTTCCTATCCTGAGTCTGTTCACTAGGTATTCATTTTCACAGAATGCTAATTCTTTGGATCCTGGAGAACTTATCCGGATGCTTTAGGTCCCCATACATTCTCTCAACTCGACCACTCAGCTACCCTCATTGAATCATTCCAGGGGACATCAGTATTTATGTCAAGCAAAAACAGTTAATTTTTTTAAACGAATCACCATAAAATATCCTGGTGCTACCAAGGATCGAACGTGGCACCTTAGGTTAGACGTCAAGTGTTTTTCTCAGTTGAAAAGTTTGTTCATTGTTAAATATTTCATACCTGAGGCCGATTTTTTAAAATTATTACTCTTAGTTAACTAGAGATAGGTCTAATAAATTTAGGCTATTATTTAGTGTAATATTTCAGGATCAGGAAATATTTCATACAACACGTTGTTCTAGCAAACTCAGTGCCGCATTCTTTAAAACAAACGGTTTTGTCTTATTATCCCCCTATTAAGATTTACGTTTTCGCCTTATCTCGCAAATTACTGTAGTTTGCTAGGTAGCAAATATCCAAAACTATTTCAAAGGCATACATCAGGTTTATTTCTAAGCCTTTCGAAATAAACGTGAATCCGATTATAATAAACGAAGTTTTAAAGTTGGACACTTTAAACGTGCTTTAAACTACAGTTTTAGCTCTTTCTGGTAACGTGTGGTTAAATCGCCATATTTTCCTACAGTTGTTTGTAGTCCTAGATAAACAAAGTAAACTTGTTATAGAGATAAGTATTTGTATATTGGAACTTCAGTTACAATAGTAATAATATCTGAATCGTTATTTTTGAAGAAGAGTCAAATGAAGACAAGGTTTTCCTCGATTACATTGATCATTATTTTAAATTATGAGATAACGGGTTAATAATAATAATTTTATTATTTAATTTTTTTATAAAGGAACGAATGTCGTTAAGAAAGAGTAATACCGATTTAGTAAAGGCACATTTTATTCTAAATATCACGTACTGGACTAACGATAAAGTTTACAATAACCTTCGGGGAAAAGGTTTTACTGTACATTATCTAAAGGCAATGAAAATAATTAAATTAGAAAAGTTTTATATCATTTAAAGGCAATGATAATAATTAAATTAGAAAGGTTTTATATCATTTAAAGGCAATGATAATAATTAAATTAGAAAGGTTTTATATTATTTAAAGGCAATGATAATAATTAAATTAGAAAGGTTTTATATTATTTAAAGGCAATGAGAATAATTAAATTAGAAAGGTTTTATATTATTTAAAGGCAATGATAATAATTAAATTAGAAAGGTTTTATATCATTTAAAGGCAATGATAATAATTAAATTAGAAAGGTTTTATATTATTTAAAGGCAATGAGAATAATTAAATTAGAAAGGTTTTATATTATTTAAAGGCAATGAGAATAATTAAATTAGAAAGGTTTTATATCATTTAAAGGCAATGATAATAATTAAATTAGAAAGGTTTTATATTATTTAAAGGCAATGAGAATAATTAAATTAGAAAGGTTTTATATTATTTAAAGGCAATGAGAATAATTAAATTAGAAAGGTTTTATATCATTTAAAGGCAATGATAATAATTAAATTAGAAAGGTTTTATATTATTTAAAGGCAATGAGAATAATTAAATTAGAAAGGTTTTATATTATTTAAAGGCAATGAGAATAATTAAATTAGAAAGGTTTTATATTATTTAAAGGCAATGAGAATAATTAAATTAGAAAGGTTTTATATCATTTAAAGGCAATGATAATAATTAAATTAGAAAGGTTTTATATTATTTAAAGGCGATGAGAATAATTAAATTAGTAAGGTTTTATATTATTTAAAGGCAATGATAATAATTAAATTAGAAAGGTTTTATATCATTTAAAGGCAATGATAATAATTAAATTAGAAAGGTTTTATATTATTTAAAGGCAATGAGAATAATTAAATTAGAAAGGTTTTATATTATTTAAAGGCAATGAGAATAATTAAATTAGAAAGGTTTTATATCATTTAAAGGCAATGATAATAATTAAATTAGAAAGGTTTTATATTATTTAAAGGCAATGATAATAATTAAATTAGAAAGGTTTTATATCATTTAAAGGCAATGATAATAATTAAATTAGAAAGGTTTTATATTATTTAAAGGCAATGAGAATAATTAAATTAGAAAGGTTTTATATTATTTAAAGGCAATGAGAATAATTAAATTCTGATCTTTCTTCAGAATGGCTTTTAAGTGTAACTTTCCATTAAAACTCTGTAGAGCGTAATGTCATCACTGAGGAATTCACACACAGAAAGTAAGCAAAAGTCCGGAGATCAACGACTTTAGTCCCGTGGATTTCCGAGAGATAAACATGGCAAATAATGCTATCAGCTGTGCTATTTTCACTTGCAGATTGGTTGAAAGTTATACAAGAATTAGTTAAACGATTTCATTTTGATTGCGTGATTCCAAGTGGTTAAATGAAGCGGGTGAAAAGGAAATTGCCCACATGGCCTTGAAACGATTTAAGGTACAGGGGTAGGTACCAAGTTGAAATAACGGAAGGGTGCCAAAATAAGCTGCAAGGTTGGGCGTGCAGGAGAAAACCTGTGTCCAGTTGGAACAGAAACAGTAAGTTATTGCTTGTGTGCAACCGGGTAGTTATTTGTGATATTTCTGGCTCACATGTACGCAAGACTAGGTGAACAAAATAAACGTAATCGATTTATATGTCTGAAGTCGGAGATGAAACTATTTAATATTTGTTTTGGCTAGGTGAACAAAATAAACGTAATCGATTTATATGTCTGAAGTCGGAGATGAAACTATTTAATATTTGTTTTGGAAATAGAGTGTATAGGTTACTAGAAAAGCCTGTAGATCAGTAAAGCTTTCGTTTTACATGAAATCAAAGGATATGTCAACATGACTTGATAAGTGTAAGGATTATATAAATAGAGTATTATTTTTTTCTGCTTTTACCATTAGAGTTTGCGAGGTACTAGGTTTTACCATTGACGGATGGTTATATGAATAAAATCATAAGCACTTCATAAAAATTTTTCTAACGAACGCATCCGTTGAGATTAGGTTAGGTACCTAACCTTTATCGTGTTCAAATTTACCGTGCAAATTTAACGTAAGTTTTACTGGAAAATCTTAAAATCTATCAATATACTAGCTACACTTAACGTTACAATTTTTTCAAGAAAGACTAATTATCCTATGATTAAGTTATCACAAAGAGTAAGTTCTAATTTATAAAATTTATTACAATTATGTTTTATGTTTAAACACCTATCAGCATTAGAACGGGGACTTATATACACGTTTACAGCAGATATGAATGAGCCTGAATGTTACACATAGGCTACATAAATATAAGCTAGCAAGGTATTACGAGCACACATTGTGTGAAGGCACTAGTGGAGACACTAAGACAAAGCTGGTAATAAAGGTTTTATTTGTTCGGGAAATTAACACACAGTTGGCATCTAACTTATACTGTTTCAATTTAAACGCGGTCTTTATACAGCTCAAGGTCGTTTCTTGGACTACGCATGGAGGACAACGTCTAGAGAATTCTCATTTTAACTTGTACAAAAATACTGCCACACAACTGCGATTAACACCTCCCACGAGAACAACTGACATTAACTACCTGCATGCTCCAGCTACTCTTCAAAAATTATGTTATTATTGACTGAAGGCGTGTGTAATTAGGACGTAACAATGGTTTTACCTTACAAGTGTTTGTGAAAGTGAATAAGCAAGGCGCAGCTGTTGAGTTGGTACTGTAGCAGACACTACTCTAAGGTGGGCACAGTTGTCACATTTGTTATGACTGGCTTTGCATAATTACAAGAAACACTGCCCACTCGCGTCCTGTTCTGCGACTCCCGAGGAATTTCTGCTTTGAAATGCTACAGTACGTAAGGTATAGTAGTATCGAATGATGGCTAAGGAAGCTCACGTTAAGTTAGGACGTGTTTGGTAACTATCGATTATCCAGGAGTTATCGTTACCTGGTGATGTAGGAAGTTCTCAGGGTACGACAAAAATAGAATCTGATAATGATGACTCAAACCATTTTTCATGTATGGTTTAAATTTGTTTTAGCTATAGTTTAAACGTCTTTAGTAGTATATTGTTTACCATGTATATCTTTTTAGTAGAAGTGGAAGAAAATCTTACCACATTGAGTGTGGTCTTTCTTTGTAGTAGGCGTTGCAAGAAAGGTTTGTGTGTGTGTGTGTGTGTGTGTGTGTGTGTGTGTGTGTGTGTGTGTGTGTGTGTGTGTGTGTGTGTGTGTGTGTGTGTGTGTGTGTGTGTGTGTGTGTGTGTGTGTGTGTGTGTGTGAGCGTTGACATGTTGTACGACAATCATAAAAAACATTTTTCATGTAATGTTTTCTTTTTAGGTTCTGTAATTCCTTTAAACAGCTAATAGTAAAGCTGAAAATCCAACAAAGCTAGACAATTTCTGGAAACACAGACAGAATATAATAATTACCTATGAATATATCTAACATTACCTGAGTATTGAATACGTTGAGTACAGAAACTTCTGCCTTTCTTGCCAATCTTCTTTTATTTCAGGATATTGGAATAAAACTTATAACAAAAAAATATATATTATCGCTGTCACTGGGATTGGCCGGAAGGAGTCATTTGGAAAATGTAATTAATTGAGGTTTTCATAGAATCTAGTTGAAAGAATAATTTAATCTAGAATAGTTAATGATAAGAGATTGTAAGTAATAGAAAACCTTTATTTAATGCTGAAACATTTACCGACTGCAAATCTTATTTAACGAATTTAATTGAAATCAGATCATAGAAATTGTCAGATGAGTCTAAGGAAGTTTTAATTCTGTATATTAAAATAAAAAAATATATAACATCATTATCCTTATTAACTGACAAAAAATATTGAATAATAACTTAACTTTATAAAGTACAGTAAATAGACCTACGTTGTATAGCTGGTCACTTGGTAGCTGGCTCGCAACCGATCGATTAAAAACCTGTACTAGCCTTATTAAAACATTGGTTGTTGTAGTGCGTGTTGCATCTAAGGCCTTCGCTAAGGAATTCCAGGCGTTGCGGTCGTTTAGAAAAATGATTTAAAGTAATTTTTTTCAAAAATTTATGAAAATGATCTGGTTAATATGGCAGATCAAATAAAATAATATACATATCGGCCTTTCGGCCTTGTCAAATCTATTATTGTAATATAAAAACTATACCTTATTATAATGTCTGCGGAACGGTCTTTTGCTTCCTCTACCCTTACCCCCGCCTATGGTCGCCCTTCGAGGTCGAGCGCCAAATGTATGAAAAAAACGACTAGTGAAATACGCAACTATCACGGATTGTGCGAAATAAGCAGCCAAACTACCCTTACGCAACCAAGGTCATTCAAACAAGAGATACCGAATCCGGGTTACGCAGAATGATCGACCAAGCTACACTTCCACTACCCATTTCAGTTAAACTTGGAAGGAAAATGAAGAAAGCTGAAGTATAAGAAAGTGGATACAGCTATTGAAAAAACAATCAAGAAATTGAAGAAAATGTACTTTATCCTACCATCAAAACATGGATTAAGTTGACGATCGTAGAAAGAGAAACATAAAAAAATATAGAAATAAATATAAACTTTTGTAAATATTTTTTGTTTTAATATTATAAAACACTATGAAATGTTACGAAAAGTTATAAAACATATATATAAAAAATCATTGACGAAGCTTTCTTAAGGATGATTTTAAACACGCCTAAATGATAGAATAGATTTATTAACATTTAACCAGTCCAAAACCTGGCTGAAGTGTGATGGAAATCAGAAAACAATATAAAAATATCTAACAGTTCAAACTCTCTTGCGAAGAGTGTGGGATACCCAAGACAGGTATACTTATGTGATGGTCGCTTATTTCGCTTGTCGCTCATTTTACTGAAGATTAAGACTCTAGGCGCAGATAGAAAATCCATAATGGTTGCTTATTTTCCTGACCGCTTATTTCACTGGTCGCTTTTTTCGCGACACGCGCCCACCAGCTTACTTGTGACCAGTTATACCTAACTATGTTGTATGAAGTCATATTATTGCTTAATATAAGCTAAAATATTTAAAGCTAAAAAGTTCTATACGACACCTATATACAGCTGTATAGATGTATTGGAGCGTGATGATTAGCAACTGCCAAGATTTCACCCTATAAGCTTATTGTATTTACTTCAAGTTGGACAATACCTGTATTTACGGCTTGCAGTAAATAAAGTAACATCACCTACGTGTTGAAACACCTATTCTACAAGATAACTTATACCATAAAATCAGCTGTTGTATGAAATGCTGTGTTATTACTTGCCGGTGAAAAACATAGAGATAACCAGCGAAAAAATATTCTCTTTAAAAAAACCATAGAGGTGTTTTATCTTCTATGCAAAACAATTATTCGTTGGTTACGTTAATCCCTATTTTACAAAATTTTTATACTGAGGAGGACTGTCGCGTTGCTGTTTTCGGCCAATACTTTTCACTCGGTGCTAGAGACAATATCTACCGAAGGCACCGGCGAGATCGCTCTTGTTATCTGTGTCAATAGAAGTCCAGGTACACAAAGCGACAAAACCTTATCAAAACAACTTGTCGGTGCCTGCTGTAGAGGGGTGATGTTTGTATTGGGGACAGGAGAGTGACAGAGATCAGGGTGTACTACATGTTATACATAATAAACTTAAAAACCTAATGCCGCCTTACTCTGAAAGATATTAACGTTACAGATTCCTTAACAACCCTTAACCACATTAAATCAAGATATCTACATTACCGACATATCTGATTGTCCTCCCTAATTTACTCGAGAGGAGAGCTCATTTCCAAATTTCCTCACTGACTAAGTAGATTAATTATCTCCATATTTCAAGGAAAGCATATTTCAAGTACATTTTAGTTACTAGGTAATCATCTTCATAGGTAGGCCTACTGGTACCCTCCAAGTACTTCTTATTTCGAAATAGAAAGTAAATTTGAGTTTTAGGGTTTTTTGTGTTTAATTAATTCATATGCCACCTTTGAATAGAGAAAATGTAATTATCTGTATTGTTAAAAACAAATGTTAAAGGGTAAGCAAAAAATAAAGCAAAAGAGACAGATTTAGAGAAAGCTCAAAGAAAAGAGAGTGACAGCTTTCTACGCAAGTACAAATTCGTTTGGTCCGGTTTCTGGAGGACAAGTATGAACGCCTAATTTGGTTGTGCGAGAATCGGCGACTGTAGATTATATGTTGAACATAAATGGTGTCATCAAGATGAAAGATTATCCAAACAGATCATCTATTAACTTTCTCCCAAGCGAATAACAAACTGTCACATCTACTAAAGAAAAACTCCGAAACTTAAAATATTAAAGAGTAATATTTCTTGAATTGAATGTAAAATCAAATTTGCTTAGAATAATACAATTCTGTTGGTCAAACAAACTCTTAAAGTTGACGAAAAGCTTTTAAAACCGAAAGTAGAGCAAATAAATAAATCTTTAAAACGTTTACACTAAAATTATTTAAGAGTGACAACAAAATAGAACAATCGGTTCATGGTCTTAGAGACGAAACGTAATGGAATAATACATTAAAATGGCAATCATAAAGCAATATCAAACACTTACCAATTAATAACCCCGAGCAATATCGAGATAATAACCAAAGAAATGGCTTGAAAATATGTTACTGGCCCCTGGAGACGAAGACTAACAAACTGGAGTTACGGGAGAAGACGACGCTAGAGCAATACTGGACGAAACTTTGAAGTGAAAGACGGAGGGATGGAAAAAGACCTACGAAGGATTACCCAACAGAATAAAAAGTAAAACTAGCTAATATATGCTATAGAAGGATATTAAGGAGGAGATGAGCACATTCACTCAATGTAGGCTACACGCTAGCACGCGCACCTGACAGCCCTACAGACATTTCTCTTTGAGTAACTCTTTTTAATCCAAAACTGTTCTCATCTCATCAACATTTCCATCCGTTTGTGAAAGGAAGATAATTATACGGGACTGGTATATGAATGTATTCTGCAATCCGGTGTATATTTCTTGTCATTCTTACTTCAATCGCTAATAGCTTTGCAAGTGAAATCTGACACACACACACACACACAAACACTGCTCATTTATAAAGCCCTATACAGAAGTAGATTTCTTTAAGGCGAAACATTGTAATATAAGGTATTATTTAACCTCTCTGATTAATATTTATATTTTCTTTAAACGTTAACATTTTTTACTCCGGGTCCCATTTAAGATTCAACAACTTTGGAATGCAACATTATAGAATGTTTTACTATGGGGGGATTTTACAAGTAAAATCCTAATTAAAATCTGTTGTGGTAAGAACTTGATTTATTGCTGTTAGAGTCCATTGGAGGATTTCCCTGATGCAGCTCTTAGTGTTTACCATTAAATATAAAACGCATTCTGGTGGTCAAATGAGACACTGCCTAATGCAATCAAAAACTTCCTGTCTTTGAGCTATGAATTCTTACTTCGAAGATTTACCGGACGTCATAGAGAGAAAAATCAGCTGGTCTATTAATGTAACAGCTATAAATATTATTATATAGGTTACTTATGAATAAAGTGTAATAGGATTAAAGGCAATGCTGTATAATTGTTAGGAAGAATGCTGATGTTTCCATAGATTCTATAATACCAACATTATTAGCTAAGTCGAGCCACTGATGGGAGCAGAAGTACGATTGAAAGCCTAAACGAGGATCTGGATGCAAATTAGAACTTGAAAAGTGTAAAAAAGTCTCTGTCCATAGGTTTGTTTTTTAAATGTTTTTTGTAATGTAAACGTCTTTAGCGTGCCTTGTACTTTTTTCCGACAGGAGTTGGATTTCCTTAAATACCTAATCGTTCCGAAAAGATCAGAAAGTCAAACAAGGTTTTAACGCTAGCAGCTGTTTCCGCTTTCACTTAGACGTTATTTGAGGTTATGCTTAAATCATATTCAAATGGAATTTTCCGTTAAAACAGAAATTCCGTGTATTTGATTAAATTATGCTATTATAACACATGATTCATATCACACCAGTTCTTATTAATCGGTATGCTAATTTTTAACGATAAAAATTAAAACATTTTACTCTAAATCTCACTTCACATTAGTTTATTAAAACAAACATACTAGTTTATTAAAACAAACAGACTAGTTTCAACAACGATGTCGCCTTCATCAGTGCTTGGATACTACAGTATCACCACTGATTAACTAGTCTGTTTTAATAAACTAATGTGTAGTGAAATTTAGAGTAAACTCTTGTAATTTTTATCGTTGTGAATTGTACTCACTAGCTAAGCTCTAATTAACTTAATGCTACATTTTGAATTGTAGATTAGTAATTAGATAAAATCTGTGTGTAAGAAAATTATAGGTCTATTATTTGCTAATACGTTGATGTTAAAAATGTAATATATAGCCTTTCTAATAACGTTGCCTTTTATAAAGGGCATTAGAATGTACAATAAATATCAATGGAATATGGAACTGTTAATGATTTTTATAAGGCTCTTATCGATTTACTTTCGTTTTTATCGACCTCTTAGCGGCTTACATGATTTTAACCTTATTTTTAAGACGTTTTTACTAAGGCTGTGCTTGTCAGACACACCCATTACTAATTGCAAGATTAATTTAGATTTCAAGTATCCGAATGGTAAAGATACAGAATGAATTTAGATAAGAATTTATTTTCGTTACTAACTACCTCATGCTAAATATTACGTTCCGGGAGTAGCGTTAAAAGCAGATGTTTCAAATACTATGACGCTCGATGTATTCAGATGGTCAGAAAAGGGGAGGTTTTGGTGACCCCCGAGGTTATGCTTTGATTTAAAGTAGAATAGAAATGTTATCAGTTCGAACGCATTGACAGTTAACCCGCCACTGCCAGCCACTGAAATTGCAAAACGAAGCAAGCTACACCACTAGTAAATCGCTCCACCGCAGTTACGATGTCACTGAGCGACGACGGAAGTTTAACGTCGAATTGGCAACAATGTTCACCCACGCAAAAAGATGTGAATTTCCTATTAGCTCAGACGGCTGAAATCCCCACTCCCTCTGGTCGATTTCACCTACGCAGAATCCTTTTCTGTTTGAAATCAAACTATAGTCTACACCACCAGTCTGCCAACGAACCTGGATCTGAGGATTTGTGGCTGACAGTGGTAGAATGTTATTCGATTGAATGGTAATGCAAGGTGTTACTAGGGGAAAACGTTTGTTAATATACAGGGGGACATTAACTGATTTGGGTCGGTCTTTCTTTTTTTTACTTGTATGAGTATGAATACTGTGACTTTATGAATCAACTAAGAACTATCGACATATCTTGGTGAGGACAAAGTGAAACGTTAAGGCTTGACAACTATTTTGTGCAATACTGGTATGCATGATTAAGGCTTATCTTAAACTTTATACCACGAGCATTTAACCTAACCTAACCCTAACGTAGGTCTATTAGAACTACGGTAACAATGACAGTGAATTCATTTGAAATTTACAATTTTGAACAACTTTAAAACTAGCAGAGTAATACGTTAACTGTCTCGGAATGCAAGAAGGAAAGGACACTAAAGTTAGTGTCACACGAGAGTTGTCCTAAAGGTAGTTTTCATTGCAAGATCCGTCAACGATATACTCCTGTTCGAATTGGCACTGTCTGTGTACTTAATAATATCGTCTGTTGGCATTAGACGTGATAGTTTGTTACGTATAATCAGAATGGAAGTACACGAAGCATGTATAAAATTTTTTAAAAAAAAAGAGGAAATAAGTGAGGCAATGGATCGGAAGAAGGGATTTGTGTGGGGGCTTCATATCTTATTTGTAAGTTTTCAATAGAAAACCCAAATTCATACCTGAATATTCTGAGATTCTCAGAATTAAAATTTAACGACCTCTTTGAAATTCTAAAGTCATTGATACAGCAAAAGGACACCAACATGAGACAAGTAGTACCTTGTGCAACTAAACTAGTTATTACTTTACGATTCTTGGCAACTGGTGACAGTTTAAAGTTACTCAGGACTTCTTTCGAATGTCTCACAACACAATATCAAATTTCCTGCTCGAAGTACTTAGTGGATTTTTTACTGCAATAATTATTTTATCATATATATATATATATATATATATATATATATATATATATATATATATATATATATATTTAAAACGACATAGGTTATTCAAATACAAGAATATTTATTAATTTATATTCAAAGCTTTTCGTTGGTAAACAGTACCAACATCATCAGGAATGAAAATTACAATAATGTAAGCTATAGGCCTAAAACATATGTTAAATTAGAAATAGAATTGTTGCTAAATTTATGCAAATTGCCAAATTTATTTTGTTGCTGTAACATTATAGACATGTTAATTCTAAATTTAGAATGTATTTGTATTTGTTCTTTTATTAATTTGTTATTATTATTGTGTTTATATATTTCGAATGCTTCATATATATTCATTCTTAATCCCTTATTAATTTCTTTTATAAGTCTCAAATTTTCAATATTTGGAAATTGGTGCTGATTATTAATACAATGATTTGCGAAATATAGAAAATATGAAACTTATAAAAGAAATTAATAAGGGATTAAGAATGAATATATATGAAGCATTCGAAATATATAAACACAATAATAATAACAAATTAATAAAAGAACAAATACAAATACATTCTAAATTTGATACTATATTCAATGTCTTTAATGTTACAGCAACAAAAAAAATTTGGCAATTTGCATAAATTTAGCAACAATTCTATTTCTAATTTAACATGTTTTAGGCCTATAGCTTACACTTACATTATTGTAATTTTCATTCCTGATGATGTTGGTACTGTTTACCAACGAAAAGCTTTGAATATAAATTAATAAATATTCTTGTATTTGAATAACCTATGTTGTTAAAAAAAATATATATATATATTTATATATATATATATATATTTATAAGCATAATATATAAGCATAATATATATAAGCATAATTGTAAATGTTGAATAAAATATATCTTGATTATGAACTTTTTGAAGTTATTTAATAATTATAACAAATCAAGAAAAAATAATCATCTTTATTATAATATATATATATATATATATAGGCCTATATATATATATATATATATATATATATATATATATATATATATATATATATATATATATAGAGAGAGAGAGAGAGAGAGAGAGAGAGAGAGAGAGATTTATCACTTTTATTGAAAATGTCAAAAGCCTAATATATTCTCAAGAATCACACGGTGCTGGAATGGCGTTAAAGACAACAGTCGGCGGTCGCGGGATCAGCTAGTGACCTTTATAGTGCTAGCAATATTAAACCGCTTTAAATATCCAGCGGCAACAGATACCAACCCATGCGAGTGATTCTAGTCACTTGAAGAGAAGGCACACAGATGCCGTTTATCTGGTTGTTAACAGAGACAGTATATAAGCTAGTTATATATCCTAATACAAATTATTTGTCGTCGACTCTCCAATCATTCACAATTCCCCTATGCCAATTCTTATGACTAAACGTACTACACTACAAAACAGATAAATATCAACTACAATTCAGAACGGCTATTAGTCACAGTTGGAATCATGTGTAATTAACGTGGAAGAAAGTAAAGTAGGAAATTATTAGAAATTAAGTCCGAGTTCATTCATTATGGCCATATAGCAACTGTGATAGGCCAGAATATTGCGTCGACAAAAGTTTTGAATTATGATAAATAGTTATATATTGTCTTGTGCTATTTCTTCAGACTTCAGATTATATATTACGTATTTCAAGATTACATCAGAACGGATAGAATCAGAGGGAAATGTAAAAACATCACACTCTATAGAGGAAAATATCCACCTTGGCGCTGCTTTGTTTTAGTTACGCTTGGGGCACGATTAATTTATGACGTGTAGACAAGTGGCTTTACATACTTTATATTTATACACTAAAATGGAATTTACTGCATATTATAATCCATATCTCTCTGTAACATATGACTCGCTGTATTTTTGTTGCTACAATTTAATTTATTCCTATTTCTTGCTTTTTTCGTCAATAGTTTGTATTTGCTAATTTCATCTACTATTGTTTATGAGGTCCTGGATTTCGTATTTTTTTCTGTGAATGTTTTCTCCATTTCAAGTAATCATTTTGTAATATTTTTATATTTGTTTTCCAGTCTAATTGAAACAATTTCAATAGAGTACCGATTGGTCGAGGTAGATGCGAACGAGGCCCCTGGGATTAACGGACACCTGGATTACACGGAAATATATTCCTGTACATTAGGAAAAACAGGAGTTCTAATCATCTCTAATACTATTAAGAATGCACAAAATACATTTGTAGAACTTTATTGATTACAGTATTTACATAAATTAAAGTTGCTTTGGACATTGTTAATTACGTTTGCTGCATTTTTTTGGAAAACGTTAGGGTCTTCTGCGTTTGCTTATCAGATCGTTGTCATGCTAAATTTAAACACGTAGACGAACAAGAAAAGGAAAAGCGTTGGTATAATGCTACAGGGAAATATACCTAGAAAAGATATAGAGACTATATACTACGAATTAGCCACAATCTCACTATATATATATATATATATATATATATATATATATATATATATATATATATATATATATATATATATATATAAATATCGCAATATGTTTTCTTGTGTATTAATAAAGAACAAAAGTCAAAATACAAATACAAGAATTATATTTGAATTTACAATATATATATATATATTTAATAAATTAAAAATATTGTAAAATTTAAAATATTGTAAAATTTTGTAAAAATATTTTATTAGATAATTATTTTCTTGAAGATGGTGGTACTATTTTATCGGCGAAAAGCTTTGAATTTATATTCATTAAAAGTATTCTTGTTTTTGAAATATTTTTAATTTATTAACTATATTACAAGAAAATAGCCTTTATAATTTCCTCAATAAAAATATAAAATTAATTATTGTAAATTTTCATCAATTCAATTCATAGATATTTGTCTAATTCACTGTTTTATATATATATATATATATATATATATATATATATATATATATATATATATATAAATTAATTATTATTTAATATGTATTAATTATTCTTGTATTTGAATAACCTATGTTGTTTTAGATTATTAAACAAGAAAAAATATTATATTATGTATATATATATATATATATATATATAAAGTAATAATATATTATTAATATAAGTAATTATATTACTTAGTTTACGTTTTGAAATATTTAGTATGAAACACAGTAGACAGAAAATAAGGTAATTAATTTATTTAAATATTGGATTACAAACCTACATCACCAAACCTTTGTTATCGAATGGCTCAGCAATTAATGTACAATGAATGTACGTATTACAAATTAAACATTTGTTAAAGCTTTAGCTATATAATTGTACTTATAAGCGTGCATCTTACTTTAATTCAATTACTGGGAAAATCTTTGTTAGAACGTTGAACAGCTTGTAATTCCAAACAGAGTATCTTTAGAGGTATTTCAGTTACTGGAATATAGGTCAGGGTCGCTATTTATGTCTCGCAATTTTCCGTATTGCTCCCGGGGTCCGTTTACAGCAAGTCCACACAGATATTGAGTTAATTTATCAGGGATAAAATGTTAGCGTGGGAGGGTATGTTGTTTCTGCTATAAATAAACAAGTCGATACAGTAAGGGTTGCTTCGTGATGCTCATTTTAGGGCCAAACGTTTCAAGTAGCTACTACCAAATTTATCAGTAAAATATTTGCTTTAATTTTTTTGTTGCAAATTTATAATATTTATAACAAAAACAAAATCATCGATACCTGATTGAAAAACATTACTTAATAGCTTAGAACTAGAATAATTAATGATTCAAAAAATAGTCTGTGCTTATGTAATATATCATACAAACAATAGATTAACACATTCTTACACTCTTATAAATCCATGGTCGTTCGTACAGAGGCGCGCAATACGCACGCACGCACGCACACACACACACACACACACACACACACACGCACGCACGCACGCACGTGCACACACACACGCCCACGCAATAATTTATATCTAATTTATCCTATATATACAGTATATATATATATATATATATATATATATATATATATATATATATACACACACACATATGTAGGATGCATAAATATACATGCTCAAGAGCTGCTAAGCTGCTACCAGGTCAGAATACAGTTCAGGGAGCACTCACAATAAATGTTGGCGAATCCACGAGAGTAGTTTAGTTATTGTTACTCTCTAGTGTAGAATAATGTTATTCTATTGACCAAGCGTTTCTAATAAATGTATAGTGCGGAGCAAATTTAACCGTGGACTTGGCCTTGCGTGTACTACCACTTCTGAAAACATGTATGTATTGAGAATGTTTGATACATCAACAGCTTCTGCATCTGATATATAGTATGTCTACACATGTCACATCGAAGCTACGATTATCTAATGCAATTTGTTTTGATAAGCCTTATCATGTTGTAATAAAGTATGTATACTGACCCCTAACCCCCTCCCCCACATCTCCCTTTACTGGGATCTCTCAAGGCCAAGTGCATGGTCACGTGGTCTGCACTATAGGGAATAAAACGTTCAGAATTTTGTGTGTGTGTGTGTGTGTGTGTGTGTGTGTGCGTGCGTGTGTGCGCGTGGTGATTATTATTATTATTATTATTGACCAGTAACAATATCATTTTACTCACGATGTGAGGATTGCTCTACCCTATCAGACTACCACCATCCCCTCTCTTCAACTGTCAGTGTTTTGCGGAATGACTAGATATAGAAATTATTGCAAAATACATAATTATTATTTTATCAAGCTTTTATAACGTAATAATACTGTAATAATATTTCAAATTATTTATATTCTTTTACCTAAGCTGACCGCTTAACGATATATTCAATCGTCATATCATCAGAACTTTAATGAAAAAACTGTTGATGTTATTACAGCGTTGTCGAATTGCTTGGCACACAGAGACGTACTTTGTGTACACGATATCGAGTATTGTATCCTAAGGATATTTTGGTGGTTTATCAGGTTTAATATTTTAAGTAGTTTGTTGTTTTGTATTTGATTATGTATGTTTATTAATTAATAGTTTTTTTTATTCTTGTATTTTAATATATATGTTTCACCACTTACCGTTGCAAACGTTTACTTTTCATTAGTTTTGTGATGTCAGCGTTTGATGCTTTATTTCTTAGGGTGGACACACACTTGGCGTTTTTTGTCCGATCGTTTTTTTTACAGTCGCCGCTCTAACATCGCTCACGTTTACACACCGAGTGGTAAAATATCCGATGGCCTCTATCGTCAACCCGACTCCTTGTATCAGCGCCTTGTTTATCTTTGTGAGTGATGTAAGGAGTTATTGTTTGTTTTACAAATTTTGATTTTTTGCATTTTATGGTAGTAAATTTACAATTGCAAATAATAGAAAAAAAATTATGAATGGCGTTTATAGTAGTGCTGACAGAAGTTGAAAAAAATATCAAAATTTTCAGTAAGTTAGGGGGGAAATGTTTGGATTTATGTTATTACATAAAATGTATGAAACTTATTATTTTAATGTAATACCTAATCTCAATGAAACCTCAAATAAAACCTTAAATAAGAAGGTTTTTTTTATATATGCTATATATACACCTCAGTATAGTATCTTATATTACCTTTGTATAATATATATACATAACGCTTAGCCTATAAGTGTATTAGACATTTTAGAAATCATTCTTGATATCATTCCTTGAAATGTTTGGCAAACCAGCCTCAGGTTGGAGACACACTGTTTTTTACCGTCGCCGCCGTATCAGTAGTGGCGCCTAGGTTGGTATTGCCACTTGCACATTAAGCGGAAAAATGGACTATCGGATTATTTAACACCGACGTGACGGTACCAAGGCAGTCGCCCTCTGCTACTACAGTCGACAGATGTTTTACCGTCGCTCTCTAAATCGTGACGTATGTGACTACATGTGTAATCACACACTCGTCTTCCATTGTGCGGTCGACAGTTTATTTCTGTATAAAAAATTTAATGGAAATTGTATTAAAATTTACATCTTTATTTGAGAAATTTATTTAATAAAGACTAATACTTACTGCAGTTAAAATTAAAATAATGGTACTATTGAGAACTCTAACTTAAATGTAAACGTTTCTTAGAATAAAACCTTTTATCTTGGGCTTAAAATTTAAACTAAACTCTTGACATTTGTCATTATAGTTTGTTTTTTTTTTGTTCTGAACATTTCAAGGACTGATATGAAGATTGATTTGTAAAATGTCTAATACATTTACAGGCTAAGCGTTATTCAATGAGATTAGGTAAAACATTAAAATAATTTTTGTAATAAAATAATTTCATACATTTTTCACTCACTTTATGAATAATTTTCATCTTATTTTCTACACACGCAAAGTTGTGTTTTCTGTCTTAAGCGCAGTTCATTATATATATTTTTTTGTAATTGTAAATTTACTACCAACAGATGCAAAATATCAAAATTTCTGAAACAAACCATAACACCATACATTATACACAAATATAAACAAGGCACTTATACAAGGAGTCGGGAGGACGATAGAGGCCGTCGGATATTTTACCACTCAGTGTGTAAACGCGACATAGAGCGGCGACGGTAAAAAAAACGATCGGACGAAAATCGCCAGTGTGTTTTCAGGCTTAGACTTGAGATATTCATTAAGGTTTTCTTAATTTCTGCTTTGTTTAGCCAATAATGTGTATATTGCACTGTGTGCATTTCCTTTTGTAGATGTTTTCTGTAGTTTTGTGATTTTATTTCCTTTCTGATTTAGTGGGTTTATAATTATTGCATTGATTTGGTAAAATATCTTGAATGTCAGAAAAGGTTAAAACGAAACTATAGAAATCAGCTGTTTCTGGCAGCATCTGTTTAATGTTTCTCTATAGTTAGGAAAACACGTGCGGGTCTTTCAAATAGCAATAAATGCAGGAATGTACGCAGACATTGTAAAATGTAAGCTCATGGACAGAAGTATAATATAAATAGATACATAAAGCAATACGTCAAGCTTTGACTACAGATTCCTTGAGCATTGTCAGAGTAGTATAATCATTAAAAGTGTCGAAACTGTAGTGAGAGTATTTTGAAAATTTCCGGTAAAATTAAACAATTAAGATTTATAAGTATCGGTTATTTTATACGATAGTAATAAGCATTAAAAGAATTAGAGGTAAAAGAATGACGTATCAATTCAGAGCCGGACTTTATCAGCTATGTTTGTCTGCATTATCCATGATTTTTAGCAGACCATTTTTCGTATGGTTTCTGTTTAGAAACTGTTGTCAGAGTATATTGAGATTGTACCAGAGACATACTTTTATAGTATTAAAATAGGGACACTTTACCCTTTCAAGCACGTATTTTCCAAAAAAATCCATTTCACTTGTTTGAATCACGAGAGGCATAAGACGTTGTTTTAATGGAGCAGATTGGTGAAATATTTAGGTATTATGAAAACACATTACTACTTGTGCCATTTTACAGAGAGTGTTTACCTGAAGTGCATGTTAAAGTAACCACTTTCGGTAGTTATTTCCTCTCTTCAAGTAATCAATATTGGCAAGAAAATTGTACCTGGCAATGCAGAGTCTTCAGGAACAGAAGGGAAATAATAATTGGCGACGACACCTTAAACATTTAAAATCTTGAAAAGATTTATCTCCACAATACACATAAAACAGAGGACTAAGTTAAACTGTATCAGAATATATATACAAAATTTCTAGTTAGGATGGATTTGGTTATAAAGTAAAATCAAATTTGCTAAAAACCTATTTATACCAAGTTATGTGACATCCATTTGTATACGTTTTTCATTACCTTGCGAAGTAAGGAGGCCGTGTTTAGTTCTTTCAACTGTTTAGCTCAAACATTAGTAAAATATTTACGTTAATTAGTAACTTGTTTAACTAGTAACAGAATTTATCCTAATTAGTAACAAAATTTATCCTAACTAGATGCTTTGTATCTTTATTCGAATGTCTTTTAACAATGTTATTATTTTACTAACAATTACGATTTAAAAAAAATAATTTTGTGTATTCTGAAGTGAAGTTAAATTTTTTTTCAAAATTTTAAGCTTTTGGGATCTGCCATAAAGTTATTTTTCCGTGTTCCTAAAGACAGGCATAGCCATGTATAAATTTGTTTGCCAATATAGATTACGTGTATAATGTAAATAATTACAAAAACGTAGACAAATGTCATACATTTGTTGCCAAGTTAAATACTAAGTATGCATTACTTGGACATTAAGACCATCGGCGTGTTGTTACAAAGACTTATTATTCCTTCTATTAGCTCACACTCTCCTGATGTATATCTTGTACAAATTTTCAATCGTTAATATAATACGTTTTTATTCATCCAATCAAGTTCATATACATTTCTTTTGCCCTATTGTGGATGACAATTGATGTTAATACAGTTTTTTCATATATTTATTCAATAATTAAATTATAAATATTTAGGAAGTCCAAGTCGGATTCGAACTGAGTCAACGTCCCCATAGCTAGAAATGTATTTCTTAAGGATGTAAATGAACTTTTCTTTTGCCCCCATCTGGTTGTCGTCGAAATTGTACAACCTTAAATTGTTGCCATGGTTACCACGCTATATCGTAATTAATGCTCTAGGAATAAAAAGGAATGAAAAGAATAAAATAAACAAAAAAACTGGATTAACGCTATCGAACCTTGCTTCACAACCGGACAATGCGAAAGGAAAGTGAAAAGAAACTAAATATAATGCAAGCGACGAAAAAAGAAAGCGTATATATAGTAATCAAAAATAATAGTCCAACACCATACAGAGAAAGGAAAATGGAAAATAGCAAGGAAATTAGGTCTCTATATTGTCATTTAATATTATTAAGGAACTTATCACACTTTTGCTATTACTTGCGACCAGACTTTTTAAAAGTTGTTAAATTGTTAACTTACACTTGAAGGAAACGTTTTCGTCTTACGACTTCTTCAGCCTCGTATTTTTGCCGCTAGGAATGCTGCAGTTGTGCTTACTCGGTACTATTTTTTGAAAGTTAAAAGTAATGTGATCGAAGAGTATGTATTCTTCTAAAACGTCACTTCTAATTTTCAAAAAAAAATGGTACCGAGGAAGCACAACTGCAGCATTTCTAGCGGCAAAAATACGAGGCTGAAGAAGTCGTAAGACGAAAACGTTTCCTCCAAGTGTAAGATAGCAATTCAACAACCTTTAGTTAACAAAAAGTCTGGTCGCAAGTAATAGCAAAAGTGTAATAAGTAAATAACAACCAGCTCGTCTTGAACAGCAACAAGATTTCGATATTATGAAGGTATTCTGACATATGCATATACACATTTATGTTAATTGTATTTATAAAATTTTTGTTTTGTCGGTTTAAGTAGGAATGGACTTTGAAAATAACTTTATATTACTTGTTTTTCCCATGTTTCAAAAGATTTCTTGCATCTCCAGGTAGACCTACAACTCTGGTTTGCCGATAGCGATAAAGTGTAAATAGGATTACCTTCCTTTGTTTTACAAATGCAGCAGTTACAATACTGTCCCTGATACGTTGTACTGTGCCCATGTAGCATTGTAACAAAGACATGGCAAACGACTGCGAATGCGGCCCGTACGATACTATCGTATTTTGAGCCAGCAAATTAAGTTAAAAGAAACTAATAGCCAATTATCTTTTAACTTTCTGTGATTATTTTTTTGATAAAATAACACGTCCTACAGTATATACGAAGAACGAAACGTAATTTATTTTGTAATAAAGTAAACACATTTAGCCCCATATATCACGGACGCTCCAGCTACATGTCAAATTACGATATTGCAATATTGTACTAAGTATTTAGTAATTTAATTTTTTTAAATTGCTCGCTGGCATATTTGTCTGACCGCATCACCATACTTATGGTACAAGCAGAAGGCACAAAACGAGGTAGTAATTTAACAGAGTATGAGGCCTATTATGAAAAGTCGGAGGCGAAGAAGAAAGAAGAGTCATTATTTGTTGATTCACTGTGTTTACAGGCTACGAAACTATATGCAATAATTTTCCCTCCTTGTAAACCCGCGGCGTATCCGGTCTCTTCAAATTACCATTACTCTGTCATTTGAGGCTAAGTGAGGGACCTCAATGCTTTCGCAACGACCTTTCTGCCGGAACTACAAGTTACAGTGTTTAAACTACATTAGCTTTTGGCGGCGTAGATATGGAAAGAAAATAAGTTTGTAAGGAATGTGGGTTAATAAGGATCTGCTTGTGGATAAAGTTAATTAATACATTGTTTATTTAATGTCCAAATGTTCCATTGTAGGGTATTTTAGGATTATTGAAGGAAATTGGATACTGTGTATAATTCCTTGGAAAACCTCTTAATAGTATGATTAATGTTTGAAGTTACTTTCGGAAAAATTTAATAATCTGGATAAGAGGCTTCCATAGAAGGGGAAATGTATGAAAGAAGAACATGAGAGAAATGAGCCTAAAATCGAATGTATTCTAAACCCTGATCAATGTGTAAAGGGATGTCAGTCGGCCGGAGTACGAAAACACTGGAAAATCATCAGAGGGAAAGGGGAAATTTATTTGTGGTCAACCAGAATCTGTTTCATAAATAGGTTATGACTGATTCTCCTACCATCGCAACTCCTATAAATGTAGGCTATCCAATCCCAATGTCAGGGCTCAGGCTATAACTGTTTTTCCGAGTTACGAGTTTTGACTTTATTAATTTGAAAAAAAAATGTTGTTGAATATCCTTAAGCAACACATTTTGGGATTTTATATTAACTTTTCGTAATTTGTGCATAAATTAGATATTTTTAAACGGTTCTTTAATAAAATTAATAATGCTTGAATAAGTGTTTGAAAATCGTGTTTCTCTTCAGAAAAAATGTAATCTGTCAATAATAATGAACCGACATTTAAGAATCGAGGAAAATAGAAAAATATTTGAGTAGCAGTTTAACCAATTCAATTTAAATATAGAATTGATTTATTACTTATGACTTATTTGTCTTAAATTTGCAATTTTTTATTAAGTTTACAGTTTTTCTACTTTTTTTTGTTTGATTGTAAAAAAATGACGTTTACACCTGTATGGCCTAGAAATGTAACCTGACTGTCCCCTGGGATCAATATAAAGATTCAAAATTTTATATCTACTTTATAGTGGCTGAGAGATAGCTTGAAATTAGGATAGCGCACAGAATCGAACCTTTTATACCCTTTGGCTTCCACATTTGTTTACCAATTTCTTAGCAATCGTATCCAACCTCAAATAAACATTTGGCTATTAATATCAGAGAGGAATACATTTTTAAAGTGAATAATTAAATAATGTTTCGTTGTAATATTAATAGCTACAGCTTTAAAAATTAAGTCAGCTCAAAAACATCTAACAATTAACTACGAATGGCATTCAAATCTCTAATATTTTTAGATGAACCTTTGGTACACATAAGAACTTTTTTTAATTTACGAAAGTTGAAATAAATAGCCTGAGTTTATGTAGGTATCTATAGTTTGCCTATACACAGGAAGAATATATTTCCACCCTTCTTGTTCTTTATGAAATTTTAAAAATGATAACAAACATTCTCCCTTTTCGTCGTTAAATACTCGTCCCAAGATAGTAATCTTGCTCCAGAAAGGGTATTTCGTAGACACGGTAAACATTGAAACCACTTTTGTTAGTTAAATGTTTTACTAGGTATTGCGTGCGCAGACTCCCAACCCTCAGATCGATGATGGACCCTAAACACGTGTGAGGGAGTCAATGACACCTACCGTTGTACAACCCCCTCTGAACCCGAACCTACGACAACTCGGGATGTGATATTTGGGCGGCTTTGTTTTATAAGCTGCGTTGCCCTTCTGGACGATAATATATCTCCTATGACTTGACGAAGCAGCAGAGCTGCTGTTTTTTATTATTTTAAAATTAATTTTTAACTTCTCCCTTTTAATATATTTATGGTTATATATTTATTCTTATACCTTTATCTGTTTGTTTATTTTAGTGATATTTTTTGTTTGACACTAATATGGTTTGGCGATGATGAACGCATACAAAATTTCTCTTCAATCATTTAAACGCATATTTAGAGGTAAATTTATTTACTCTTGAACCTTGTACCAAATTATTTGTTTGAGGACATTATTTTGTGTTGAAATTGATTTCAATTCCTTTAAATTTTTAGGTTTTTAAAATTATAAAATGATAATAATAGTAATCAAGTCACATATATAGAAATCCATTTTTGTATATTTTAGTAATTTGTCGAGCATACTACCTATACTAATTATATATATATATATATTTATTATATAATTATTTAAAATGTTTTATTATACATGTAACTATCACTTCTACATTAAATGTAATTTATTGTCGTTGTAAAAGTATTGAATGAATGTATACTTTATTCTGTTATTGTTTTTACCTGCCGCAAGAAGTTTACTAATTGTAATACAGTATTTAGAATTTCCTGTGTAATAGCATTTTGTTCCTGTACTTGTAAAAATGGTTCCACACAGTAATATTTTGATATGTTATGATATTTAAAGTTTAATAATTATTTTTATTATTTTGTATGTCTAATGTTAAACTTTTGTGATGTGGATACAGGGTATCTTTGTTACTGTATTTGTTGTGTAATCATGTAAGTAAATTTATAGTGTTTAGAGTAGTTTTGCACGATGCTACGTTTATTTAGAGCAATTAGTTTACAACACACAGTAAAGTAGTAAAAAATGTATTACAGGGGGGAAAATTGTATTTGTAAATATAATGTTATTTAACAATCCAAAACTTATTTCGGTTTTAATTTTGTTTACAGGCGTTCAGTTTATATATGTATCAGTGTTTTACTGCACTTACAGTTTACGTATTTAATTTTACTAAGCAGTGTTTACTTGTTTCAGTGGGCTCTTCCCTTGGACCCGACGAATTGAAACTCCGCCTCGGTCTACCATGCACAGTCCTGCTCCTACATTGCGCCCGCCGACTCCTGAGACTGCCCGCACTGCGCCCGCTACGGTTAGTAACTGTCTTGGCTATGCATAATATCAATATTGCAAAACACTTATGTTAATCTAAAATTTGAAACTCTAAATTTGATCCCTGTTTCGTTTGTTCCTACGAGTGCTAGTTCCTCTCCGATTTGTATTTCCAGAAAAAAATCGTAAAGCGTTACACATTTTACTGGAGGTAATTATAATTGACAAGTGTAAAGTTTCCTATTTAAATACTGCTGTAATAGTTAATATTTTTATTTCCAAGATGGTGGCCTACCCTCATGTGCCATTATGGTTATCTACATCGCCTTATGTAAACAGTTTGGTAAATTGACTTTGCAGCGTCTATACGGGTAATCAGGGATATTCAGGGAATCTTTTAGTTTTGGGAATACTATATGGACATTATTGAAAAAAAAACATTTTCAGTTAGACTATTTCTGACCTGTTTCAATTTAACAAATATTTTGTCTTTCGATAATAGGTAGGCTAATCATTTTTAAATGTAGGCTATTCATTTTAAAAAACCGTCTCGCGTTTTTCATTTTTCTACTACGTTTATTAAAGCTGTTATTAATTTTATTTTATTATTCATGTTTTTCCTTGTTTATATTTAGTTTTAGAATGTGCAATTTTTCCTGTTTTGTTGTTTTATACGGTTGGAATTTAATGATATTTCGGCGATCGTTCAAAATGTAAACCCTTTATGTTCATCTTGATGTAATAATTACTTTTTACGATACAAAAAATGTGTAAACATAATATTTATTTAAATATTTAAAAATACGTAACTAATATTTTATACTATTCCATTTTAAATTTAATATTATTTAAAAATACTATTTAAAATACACAATTATTATTTTGAACTATTAAATTTTGAATTTAATATTTATTTACTATTTAGCAATATATAATTAGTTTACGATGTATAACATTTTCAAAGTTAATATTTATTATAGTATTTAAAAATATATAATTATTGTTATGAACTAATAATACTCGTATTATAATGTTAATATTTATTTAACAACTAAATATAGATACTTTATGTTATAAGCTATCTAATTTAATATTTATTCAATTATTTGAACATATGCAATTAGTTCCATGAACAATTTCAAATTACAACTGAAAATGGAACAGGTTTTAATATTTTTTCCAAACAATTTTAATTTTTGTTTGTAATTACGCTGAAAACCTAAAAGGTAGGTTATCTCAAGTACAATGCCAATTATCAATTAAACTGATATCCCTATTTGTTACAGAAGTAACCCCCTTTATCTAAATGCGTAAACTTTATAATATCCAATTTAATTTGATTAGAGCACATGTCTAGCTGTGATTGTCCCCAACACGGTGGAGTTTGTGTTGATTAGGTCCATGTTCATGTACATCGTACATGTACAGTGAACAACGCGTTTTGCTCTACCGACCGTTGAAATTTCCGAACATAGTCAAAGCATTATCACACCCGTTATCTTTCTATTCGTCAGTTCAACACGCTCTGTGAATTGCTGCTCTAAACAAGTTTAGCTTCCTGCTTTGAAAACAGTTTTGTTTTCTGCTTTTGTTGTAATGTTTTCTTCAACGCGGTTCGTTATTATAATGGCGAGATAAGTTAACTAAAGTGGTTTTACCGTAAGGAATTAATGAGCGCTAGTATTTGGCAATTTCAAGAATGCGTTTTAAAACGCAAGTAAAACTAAGTATTTGCTTTTATGTCAGTAAAGTTGAAGTAAAAATATATTTTTATTTTTTCAGTAATTTCATTATTTTATGTTTCAAATTTCATTATAAACTAGAAAATGTAATGAAATCAACATTTTAGAGCCTCTTTAGAGAGTTTTATATTAATTTGGGCCTAGTAATGTAATAAAAGGAACGACATTTTGGGTTAGTTTAATCTGTAATGATTGGGGTTTTATTAGCACACAATTTTCTCGACATTTTTCAAGATATAATTATATTTCTTATAGGACGTAGGAAGTAAAATTATGAGTGCAAATTTGGGCATTAAATATATACCAAATATTTTAAAAGAAAAACACTTTTTTATTGAAACCGTATTGATTTTGTTGCATATAATAACATTTTCCAAGGTTGCCTCCGATATAAACAATTTAATTCAGGTTTACAAAGAACATATTTTAATTTTTTTATCAATATAGTGAATCAAGGTTGTTTATATCTTTAGTTGAATAATTCTGTTGTTAATAGGTGTTTTTGCCCAGTGAAGAATCGAAACTCTTTTACCTTTTACTATTCATTAAACGTAAAACAGGCCAAATTAGACAAAAATCTTTTAAACAGAAATACTCACTCTAAAAAAAAATTAAAAAATAAACATTAATTGTTCAAAAATATTTATGAATTTAATTAAATGAAGTACTGCAATAAATAAAGTACTAAAAAGTATAGTAATAAAAAATATATATGTTTTAAAAAAATTACAAAATTTTATTATGATTTTGCGAAAGTCAAGATTATTATACGCTTAGAAATTGTATAGGACTATCTGTTGAAAAAAAATATATATAATATAGTCATCTTTGCATACGCATAATTTTTTACTTCCAAACTCGTCTGAAAATAAATGTTTCGCCAGATTTGTTTTCTTAAAATTAGTCACTTCGTTACTACAGTAGTGAATATTAAATAAGTGAACAACTAATCTGATTAAATTTCTCTCAATATTAGAATAAAAAGCATAAAATACATGAGATTTTATTGCTTTAAAGGGAACGAATATTTTCAGGCGAGTTGGAAATCTAACTGGATGTGTCTAGCATTGCTTGCATTTAGGCTTGCCTTTGTGTGTCTTGTAACGTTTTTGTTTTATTTTGTTTTGTTTCACATGTCTGTCCCTCCAGAGGGAGCACGGATGGGTGTACTATATATAACAGTATTCTAAATTCGGTTTTAGTGCCTCTATACTTAACTTAATAACATTTAGATAAGGTCAGATTCATTCAGTTATTTGTAAAAAAAAATTACACTGGCTGTGATGTACATTACAAACATTTAAAAACCTTGCGAAAACATGTAAATATGTATGCCAGCGCTTCGACATAGTGTATTTGCTGTTTACTAAAGGCGTTCTTGCATGATATTTTTTTTTTTGAATGGTTGTAGTGTGCACATTTTCATTAACCATTTCTAATAATAATAATGTTATTCGAGCTGTATATTTGTATTCTAAGATATTTCAATACTGAGTACCTGTTATATTATTGACGTGTAATTATCTGTAGCAAAAATGTCAGCACATTTTATAATTTATTTTGTTGGTAAGTTTAGAATTGTTTTTTGATTGTTCTATAAAATAAATGTAACTTCCCTCTAAAATAATTACTATTCTTAAATTTTGAGTAGTTATTTTGTTGTTTCAAAAATATAAAACAATATTTTAAGCCGTCGGCAGGGAAAACGTTAACATTAGCACATTGGCTTTTCTTGGGAACACTTATATACACTTTATTTAATTGTAGTGTTTATGTAATTTAATTAAGATTGAAATAGGTATGTTATCAAAATTTTGTATAATAAACTTTCAAAGGCTACTGCTTAAAGGTAGTAGTAAAAATGAATTATAGTCACAGATTCATAAGAATGAATTATTCTTGCACATAAGATTAAATATATGCAACAGATTCTTTAAAACAAAAATAAGCGATTTTATTACCTCTCTTAGTTTACCCCTACTATAGCTTTGTCTCTGAAGATGTGCCCTGGGCTCATTTCTACCGCATTACTTTGTCATCAAAGAAGTAATGGAGGGCTTGAATTTGGTTGCGAATCTTTAATTGGTACGTTCATAACTGACCACAAGTTCATTTGTTTATCTCTACTCTTCTTGGAGGCACCGTATTAAAGGCAACTATTTTTGTCATTGTTAAAAAAAAGATTTACGAATACATTTACAAAAAAAAGTATACATTTTTGGAATATTACTTGTCCTCATACCTATAAAGAAAAATGAAATAATAAAACACAAACTCTAGAAAACTAGGTAAAACTGTCATCAACAAAAAAGGAAAAATGTACTGAATTTTAAAATTATAAAAACGTCTATGTATATTTGAAGATTAATAGAATCTCATGAATGAATAGAATGCATTGTACTATGTCACATAACTAGATATTTTTCATATAAACTCTATATTTTATCCTTTCGCTTTATAAATTTAACAATCTATTCTAATTTTATTCAATAATCTAAATTTAACAATTTTTAGTATAGATTTTACAACAGTTTATTTCAAACAGTAAGAGGTACAAACTGTCTCCCGTTGTTTCTGTTTCCTGTTTTTTTTCAGCTAAAAACATTAATATTGCGGAATTTAAAAATAATTTTTAAATTGCGACTTCTTTTGTAGCTCTTAAACGTTAAAATTGTACGAGGAAATATCTTTTGAGTTGACATCAGACATCTATGTAGTTTTATCTCTCTCTCTCTCTCTCTCTCTCTCTCTGTCTCTGTCTCTCTCTCTCTCTCTCTCTCTCTCTCTCTCTCTCTATATATATATATATATATATATATATATATATATATATATATATATATATATATATATATAATACGTTTTCTTGTTTACTAATTTAAAACAACATAGGTTATTCAAATACAAGAATATTTATTAATTTATATTCAAAGCTTTTTGTTGGTAAACAGCACCAACATCATCAGGAATGAAAATTACAATAATGTAATTACATAAATTACAGAGAATAAATTACATTATTGTAATTTTCATTCCTGATGATGTTGGTACTGTTTACCAACAAAAAGCTTTGAATATAAATTAATAAATATTCTTGTATTTGAATAACCTATGTTGTTTTAAAAAAAAAAAAAAAATATATATATATATATATATATATATATATATATATATATATGCTATATGTGACAATTAATATAGTAGTTAAGAGTGTAATAGATTATTTGTCTTTCCAGAAATACAAACATTATTCCAGGGTCCAACTAGCTTTTCTATCTGGAACCAGAACCCTTTTCGTTCTAAATAAATATGTGCTGACGTTTTTGTTAACAGTTAACTAACTAGTAATTAGTAATGTATAAATAACTTATTAGTTGCTGAATAAGGACATTATAACTTTAATTCTTACTTGTAAACACAATTCTTTAATAAATTAATCAGCATAATTCTTTTTTTATAACAGTTGTTCGCAGCCTATTACTCACCTAACTCTTATTTATGTTATCATTATTGAAATTTTTTTAAATTTTAATATACAAAGCAATAAATAGTCGTGCACTCAGCTACATTGGTAATATATATTTTGTATTTAAGTTGAATAATTGACGTTGTTTATGACCCATACAAAAAGTACTTTTTCCAAAAGATAGACACTTCAGCGTATTTTTATATTTTCCCTTTTATATGCGATATATAATTTTAAAAAAAAAACGTTACTTATTACTTAAAAGCACTTCAACAATATAAAGGAAGACTGTGTAAACATAACAAGAAACAGACAGCAGTTTCATCTGCATGTTTTGAAATGAAAAATACTGTAACAGAAACATAAGTACATTTTAATAAGTCCTAAAGCTTTGCTTTCTCGTAAAATACTGTAGATTATTCGATCAGCTGATTTTCAGAATTTACCGAACATATGATTTCATACAGCAGCTGTTTCCTCTTCAATGTTGAGGTTATGTTTAATGCAGTTGGGCATATTTCTTGTACAGTACGGGCAAGTAGCCGATACTGATTAGTTACTGTATTTGATTCACTACTTTAATATTTAATTTCAAAGTTTGATAAATTTAACAAATTTTAAGAGACGTTTATAAGTATTAAATGTTTCATTACCGAAATAATTATGTGTTTAAAATAATTTGGTTACATTTGTTAGATTCTACCAAACTCGCGTAATTTAGAACATATTTGCCTTTAGAAGAGATATTCGTAACAGAAATATTTATGCTTTGCTATTGTTAAAAATTAATTTTTTTTTCTACATGTTTCTTCTTACAGGAATACTAGTTTTCTATCGAAATGAAGGGTGGTACATTTTAAAACTGTCAATATTCTACAGTTTTTCACTTCCAATGTGCTATCTTTGAATACAAGCTGTATTTTTTATTACATTTTTTAATCAATGTAAATACCATGTGTTGAAAAAGAGTGCATATAAGCCCTTAATTTGAGTTACGTTTAAAAAAGATCACTTTCTCCATACAACCTGACTGAAAAGTGACCGTACAAATTCGATCCTTAGAATGATTTAAATAAACTAGTTTCCTTAGCAAAGACCCGAGTGTGGACTGAATATTAACATAACCTCAATCCTACGTCGTTAAATCTTGATAAAATTGAGTTGACTTGGCACGGTTTCGATATTTAATGAAGAAATCCAGCGTGGGAAGTGTACAAACTCCAATAATTGTTTGTATTGCAATTCTTAGATGTTTTGGATGTTGGGAATTGTTATAGAAGAATGACAGTAAAAGTATAAAAAAGACGTACACAAAACTCACAAATTAATTATTTATTAACTAAGACGTGTTTCAATGGTAAACTTATCATCATCAGTGAGTGTTGCAACTACAAACTCTGACTTAACAGCTGTAGTCTACCAATGACGATTAGTAGGTGTTCGTTTTGAGAAGATAAAAATGAGTATTTCTAATAATTTTCCTTGCTAGTAACTGTACAAGAGAAACCCCAAGGGTAAAACTAGTTTTTTCCTTGGGGAGGCATACCTCTGTCTTTCAGGCCGAAATATATGCTCTAAATGCCTGTCTGGGAGAGATAGCGAGAAGGGGAACACACGGGACCCGGATTGCTATTTTCTCCGACAGTCAGGCAGCAATTAAGGCACTAAACGGACATGTGGTCACCTCGGCCATAGTCAAGGAGTGCCTAAATAACCTACAAACCCTGGCAAGGCACAATCAAATCAAGATAGGTTGGGTGCCAGGGCATAGGGGAATACTTGGAAATGAAGCCGCAGATGCGCTGGCCAGAGAGGGGTCTTCGACTCCCCTGATTGGACCGGAGCCTGCGGTAGGTATTTCCAAATGACAGTGCGAAGGTGGATGGCTGAAAGACACTGTGAGCACTGGATCAGGGCTGAAGGGATGAGACACAGTAAGCTAACCCTTAGGAAACCTTCCTTGGGGCTGCAGAAGAGTCTCATCTATCTGTCTAGGCAGGAATTGAGGATAGCCACAGGTCTACTCACGGGACACGGTGGACTAAGGAAACATCTGCATAAAATGGGTATCTAGATGAACCAGTGTGCAGATTATGCGGGCAGGAACTGGAGACTGCCACACACATTATTTACAGATGTGAAGCACTTGCCGAGAGGCGCTTCAACCTCTTTGGTGATAGAACGGCTCTGGTGGATGCTGAAGTTAAAACACTAGTCCGGAAACTCCTACACCTGGTAAGAGGGAAGGGGCTATTTGACTAGATCAGGGACGTAAGTACAATATACCTTAAGGTAGCAGTGCTTCGGGCAGTTTAAAACCCGCTCCCAAAATGAAAAAAATAAAAAAAACTGTACAAGAGACTGTCTCTGAAGCAAAACCTAACACTTATCGAGTCTAAAATGGTAAAAGTTCGAAATAAACTGTAATTACAGAGTTGATAACTTAAGTTTACTGGAAGGTCTTAAGATTTACCGATATATGAACTTTTGCAGTAACGTGTTTTTATATATAACATTTTATTACAAATTTGAAATGTTCTTTGGACATATTTAATTTTCAGTCTCTTTGAAGTGTTTGCAGTAGTATCCATTAATTGAAATATTATGCGTTTCTATTGGCTTTCAAAAATAATTTAATCTCAAAACCAATAAATTCAGTAATTACTGACGCAGTCTACATAAAAAAGTGCAACAGTTATTGGTCGTTCTTTTGCCAACGATCCCTTCACATTCCGTTATTGATACTCATTCATGAAAAACTGCTTTATCTTGGAGTAGCTTTATTCGTTGGATCGGGCCAAATGCATATAAAATTTTCTTCTAATTTCAGTCTGAAAACTATTTTTAATTTACAAAGTTTCATGTTTTTCAAAGTTGCCTTCTGTGTTTGTTTAAAGTTTATATAAATTGTGTCCTATAAAATAAATGTTGCAATAATTTTATTTAAACTTTTGTTATCATTTAGTGTTTTTTTATTAAAGATCAATCTGGATATTTGTTGGTAAGCTTTTTAGAACAAATTTTTGTTTACTTTGTAAAAAACTTATATTTTTGCACGAACAAATGCGGTAACGTACTTAGATAATTTATTGCACTACACATCAATATTCCCATTGAAATACAGCATGAAATCAGTAATAGTTTGCTCTAAATTACAGGTTTCGTAAGCAATCAACGCGTTTCCAATAGGTCGTGGTTTATTTCAATTCTATAGGTAAATATATTATTCAATGGAACATTCTAAGATGTAGAGACAAAAATGGATACAGTCTTGTGTTATTCTACTTTTTGTATTATCTTCTGCACTTTTATTCACGTCAGAATTGTTCTTATGCGTTCGAAAAAATCAAAAGAATCTTATTTGTACGAGTATAAATGAAACTAATTGGAGAATTTAAAAAAATTGCGACAAGCAGTGGCGGTGGCAACAAAACATCAGTTTGTTCGAAAAAGAATCAATTGTTGACAGCAAAAGTGTTCCTCACCGGTTAGTTAAATACAAAGATATCGAGTTATTGTTACGGCCGTGTGTGGTGTACTTGCGTTAAAAGCACGAAAACCACGAAAGCATTGGGTGAAACCATCAAGACGTAGGTATAGTGGGACTAGTTAACCGATATTAATGGTGATATTAACTCACGGTCAGGACTGATGGGACGGACAAGACGTAGGTATAGTGGGACTAGTTAGCCGATATTAATGGTGATATTAACCCACGGTCAGGACTGATGGGACGGACAAGACGTAGGTATAGTGGGACTAGTTAACCGATATTAATGGTGATATTAACCCACGGTCAGGAATGATGGGACGGACAAGACGTAGGTATAGTGGGACTAGTTAGCCGATATTAATGGTGATATTAACCCACGGTCAGGACTGATGGGACGGACAAGACGTAGGTATAGTGGGACTAGTTAGCCGATATTAATGGTGATATTAACCCACGGTCAGGACTGATGGGACGGACAAGACGTAGGTATAGTGGGACTAGTTAGCCGATATTAATGGTGATATTAACCCACGGTCAGGACTGATGGGACGGACAAGACGTAGGTATAGTGGGCCTAGTTAGCCGATATTAATGGTGATATTAACCCACGGTCAGGACTGATGGGACGGACAAGACGTAGGTATAGTGGGACTAGTTAGCCGATATTAATGGTGATATTAACCCACGGTCAGGACTGATGGGACGGACAAGACGTAGGTATAGTGGGACTAGTTAGCCGATATTAATGGTGATATTAACCCACGGTCAGGACTGATGGGACGGACAAGACGTAGGTATAGTGGGACTAGTTAGCCGATATTAATGGTGATATTAACCCACGGTCAGGACTGATGGGACGGACAAGACGTAGGTATAGTGGGACTAGTTAACCGATATTAATGGTGATATTAACCCACGGTCAGGACTGATGGGACGGACAAGACGTAGGAATAGTGGGCCTAGTTAGCCGATATTAATGGTGATATTAACCCACGGTCAGGACTGATGGGACGGACAAGACGTAGGTATAGTGGGACTAGTTAGCCGATATTAATGGTGATATTAACCCACGGTCAGGACTGATGGGACGGACAAGACGTAGGTATAGTGGGACTAGTTAGCCGATATTAATGGTGATATTAACCCACGGTCAGGACTGATGGGACGGACAAGACGTAGGTATAGTGGGACTAGTTAACCGATATTAATGGTGATATTAACCCACGGTCAGGACTGATGGGACGGACAAGACGTAGGTATAGTGGGACTAGTTAGCCGATATTAATGGTGATATTAACTCACGGTCAGGACTGATGGGACGGACAAGACGTAGGTATAGTGGGACTAGTTAGCCGATATTAATGGTGATATTAACCCACGGTCAGGACTGATGGGACGGACAAGACGTAGGTATAGTGGGACTAGTTAGCCGATATTAATGGTGATATTAACCCACGGTCAGGACTGATGGGACGGATAAGACGTAGGTATAGTGGGACTAGTTAACCGATATTAATGGTGATATTAACCCACGGTCAGGACTGATGGGACGGACAAGACGTAGGTATAGTGGGCCTAGTTAGCCGATATTAATGGTGATATTAACCCACGGTCAGGACTGATGGGACGGACAAGACGTAGGTATAGTGGGACTAGTTAGCCGATATTAATGGTGATATTAACCCACGGTCAGGACTGATGGGACGGACAAGACGTAGGTATAGTGGGACTAGTTAGCCGATATTAATGGTGATATTAACCCACGGTCAGGACTGATGGGACGGACAAGACGTAGGTATAGTGGGACTAGTTAACCGATATTAATGGTGATATTAACCCACGGTCAGGACTGATGGGACGGACAAGACGTAGGTATAGTGGGCCTAGTTAGCCGATATTAATGGTGATATTAACCCACGGTCAGGACTGATGGGACGGACAAGACGTAGGTATAGTGGGACTAGTTAGCCGATATTAATGGTGATATTAACCCACGGTCAGGACTGATGGGACGGACAAGACGTAGGTATAGTGGGACTAGTTAGCCGATATTAACCCACGGTCAGGACTGATGGGACGGACAAGACGTAGGTATAGTGGGACTAGTTAGCCGATATTAATGGTGATATTAACCCACGGTCAGGACTGATGGGACGGACAAGACGTAGGTATAGTGGGACTAGTTAGCCGATATTAATGGTGATATTAACCCACGGTCAGGACTGATGGGACGGACAAGACGTAGGTATAGTGGGACTAGTTAACCGATATTAATGGTGATATTAACCCACGGTCAGGACTGATGGGACGGACAAGACGTAGGTATAGTGGGACTAGTTAGCCGATATTAATGGTGATATTAACCCACGGTCAGGACTGATGGGACGGACAAGACGTAGGTATAGTGGGACTAGTTAGCCGATATTAATGGTGATATTAACCCACGGTTAGGACTGATGGGACGGACAAGACGTAGGTATAGTGGGACTAGTTAGCCGATATTAATGGTGATATTAACCCACGGTCAGGACTGATGGGACGGACAAGACGTAGGTATAGTGGGACTAGTTAGCCGATATTAATGGTGATATTAACCCACGGTCAGGACTGATGGGACGGACAAGACGTAGGTATAGTGGGCCTAGTTAGCCGATATTAATGGTGATATTAACCCACGGTCAGGACTGATGGGACGGACAAGACGTAGGTATAGTGGGACTAGTTAGCCGATATTAATGGTGATATTAACCCACGGTCAGGACTGATGGGACGGACAAGACGTAGGTATAGTGGGACTAGTTAGCCGATATTAATGGTGATATTAACCCACGGTCAGGACTGATGGGACGGACAAGACGTAGGTATAGTGGGACTAGTTAGCCGATATTAATGGTGATATTAACCCACGGTCAGGACTGATGGGACGGACAAGACGTAGGTATAGTGGGACTAGTTAACCGATATTAATGGTGATATTAACCCACGGTCAGGACTGATGGGACGGACAAGACGTAGGAATAGTGGGCCTAGTTAGCCGATATTAATGGTGATATTAACCCACGGTCAGGACTGATGGGACGGACAAGACGTAGGTATAGTGGGACTAGTTAGCCGATATTAATGGTGATATTAACTCACGGTCAGGACTGATGGGACGGACAAGACGTAGGTATAGTGGGACTAGTTAGCCGATATTAATGGTGATATTAACCCACGGTCAGGACTGATGGGACGGACAAGACGTAGGTATAGTGGGACTAGTTAACCGATATTAATGGTGATATTAACCCACGGTCAGGACTGATGGGACGGACAAGACGTAGGTATAGTGGGACTAGTTAGCCGATATTAATGGTGATATTAACCCACGGTCAGGACTGATGGGACGGACAAGACGTAGGTATAGTGGGACTAGTTAGCCGATATTAATGGTGATATTAACCCACGGTCAGGACTGATGGGACGGACAAGACGTAGGTATAGTGGGACTAGTTAGCCGATATTAATGGTGATATTAACCCACGGTCAGGACTGATGGGACGGATAAGACGTAGGTATAGTGGGACTAGTTAACCGATATTAATGGTGATATTAACCCACGGTCAGGACTGATGGGACGGACAAGACGTAGGTATAGTGGGCCTAGTTAGCCGATATTAATGGTGATATTAACCCACGGTCAGGACTGATGGGACGGACAAGACGTAGGTATAGTGGGACTAGTTAGCCGATATTAATGGTGATATTAACCCACGGTCAGGACTGATGGGACGGACAAGACGTAGGTATAGTGGGACTAGTTAGCCGATATTAATGGTGATATTAACCCACGGTCAGGACTGATGGGACGGACAAGACGTAGGTATAGTGGGACTAGTTAACCGATATTAATGGTGATATTAACCCACGGTCAGGACTGATGGGACGGACAAGACGTAGGTATAGTGGGCCTAGTTAGCCGATATTAATGGTGATATTAACCCACGGTCAGGACTGATGGGACGGACAAGACGTAGGTATAGTGGGACTAGTTAGCCGATATTAAAGGTGATATTAACTCACGGTCAGGACTGATGGGACGGACAAGACGTAGGTATAGTGGGACTAGTTAGCCGATATTAACCCACGGTCAGGACTGATGGGACGGACAAGACGTAGGTATAGTGGGACTAGTTAGCCGATATTAATGGTGATATTAACCCACGGTCAGGACTGATGGGACGGACAAGACGTAGGTATAGTGGGACTAGTTAGCCGATATTAATGGTGATATTAACCCACGGTCAGGACTGATGGGACGGACAAGACGTAGGTATAGTGGGACTAGTTAACCGATATTAATGGTGATATTAACCCACGGTCAGGACTGATGGGACGGACAAGACGTAGGTATAGTGGGACTAGTTAGCCGATATTAATGGTGATATTAACCCACGGTCAGGACTGATGGGACGGACAAGACGTAGGTATAGTGGGACTAGTTAGCCGATATTAATGGTGATATTAACCCACGGTTAGGACTGATGGGACGGACAAGACGTAGGTATAGTGGGACTAGTTAGCCGATATTAATGGTGATATTAACCCACGGTCAGGACTGATGGGACGGACAAGACGTAGGTATAGTGGGACTAGTTAGCCGATATTAATGGTGATATTAACCCACGGTCAGGACTGATGGGACGGACAAGACGTAGGTATAGTGGGACTAGTTAGCCGATATTAATGGTGATATTAACCCACGGTCAGCACTGATGGGACGGACAAGACGTAGGTATAGTGGGCCTAGTTAGCCGATATTAATGGTGATATTAACCCACGGTCAGGACTGATGGGACGGACAAGACGTAGGTATAGTGGGACTAGTTAGCCGATATTAATGGTGATATTAACCCACGGTCAGGACTGATGGGACGGACAAGACGTAGGTATAGTGGGCCTAGTTAACCGATATTAATGGTGATATTAACCCACGGTCAGGACTGATGGGACGGACAAGACGTAGGTATAGTGGGCCTAGTTAACCGATATTAATGGTGATATTAACCCACGGTCAGGACTGACTGGAGCTTTAAACACTATATTTAGAATGGCTACTTTTTTAGTATCTGAGTCATTCTGAAGGGAATCATTAATTGTAAAAGAACTATTCTGCTGCGCAAACTGTAACAGTGGCTTTGCGATTTTTAGCAGCCGAACATTAATACACACATGACCTAAGCTATTTGTTAAAAAATTACTAATCTACAATATAATTATTTTTGGCGATGGCTTTTGAGGCTTAGATCCGCTGAAAGATAACATGAAGTTACGTAAGTATAACCTTTTTTTGAGAATTCACTTACTCGTTTTAGTTCCCTTGAATACATCGTTTCGGAACAAATCATCATCATAATAATACGGGGTGCAGCGAGGTAGTGGGCATTTTGCATCATTAGAGGGACACGGAAACATTTGTTACCAGCTAATGCTACGAACTTCTTTTGATATTTACCGACTTCTTGTGAGAAACAAAATCTCTGTTGCCATCACGGTACTTTTGTTATGAACTTGGTTTCTCTTTAGGAATTAAATTTTCGTTTTAAATTGTCAACACGTGTTGTCAACTTAAGTATACACGCAGCTTTAAAGTGTTAAATAAAAGCACACGCTCTCAAACTTGAGGCAGTAATTAATATGACAACCAATTATCTGTTCGATTTAGGCGTTTTTGTGATTAATTATCCCTTGAAAGCTACGACCCGCAACTAATGGACAACTTGTTCAACTTTGTTAAAGGTCAAAGCTCGTTGATTACATTAAGGTATTTACTGTCCAAAGGTTATTAGAGTCTGTGTATTTGTACAAACTAAAATTAGCCTTAATTGTAAATACGAGAAGCGCTAGTGTAAAGTACGTTAACAGTTTCTGATTTTCCGTCGTTATAAAAACATTAAACATACTTTGTTTGAAACTATTTTTAATTTAGTTTATGTAAACGTGTTTAGAACAATCATAAAATAACAGTTTATTTGGATTTCGTTAAAAAAAATTTGAGAAAGACAATGTTAAACATTAGGAATATATTTTTCTCAGTGAAACATGTTGATGTAGTTTTTGTTGGAATATTGGCAATACTGTACTTTGAATTAGTTTCTCTGAAAATATTTAAATAAACAAAGCAGACATGAGCTCGGAAAAAATGTTTAGGACCTAAAGTAATAATTTATTAATCTGTTATGGGGTTTCAAGGTCGAAGGGACCTTAGTCAAATCATGACCCTAGTCTAAAGGTGCGGCCCTTGGGTTAGATTGTACTTCCTGGCCCCAGTCAATCAGATGCTGTATGAAGGCAAAAGACTTATCGTCTGGAAAAGCCGGCGAAACTGTAGGATATGGTCGGAATATGGTCTCGTCATAGGGCCAAAATATTTCACGAGTTATTGACTTTTATACATCGTGTATATGAAAAAAAAACATTTTGAATAGGAAAAATGTATCTACACTCTTTCTATACTTTATGTACTTTTAAAATGAATTATTATATGATTTAGTCCCACGAGCAAATTGTGTATATTGCAGACTTATTGCTCAGTGACATGAATACACAATACTACATACATCACCTGATGTTTCCCATTGTGTTCCAATAGGCCTACGTAGAACAATCCCCATTGTAAACCTACATACGGTGGTAGTGAAATACGGCGACGTTCATAGGTATGAGTTATGTAGCCTACAATAGTAACTTATATATTGTGTTACACAACGGGTTTACAAATAGAATGCAAGGTTTCCGCATTTTGTATTCTTAGAGTACAAATTGTGTTTATTGGGCTGTATAAAAACGGCGGGGGGAATGTAATGTGTAAGTTGAGAAGGTATTAGATAGACCTCTGCAGTGTGTTTGTGTGTGTGTGTGAGAGAGAGAGAGAGAGAGTGGCTATTACGAAATACTGCACTTTGAGCGTGGTTTTCCTTCCTTCTAATCTGTTTGCGTCATTGAGTTTGTGGTCTAAATTTACAAGAATAGTTTATATTCTTACGTAAATAGACAGCAGATTGTATTTATGTCCCGCAATGGTTTTATTTTCTAGGCAACAGACAAGATTAGGCTTTATTGTCTGAATTATAAGGAGAGGTCGATGAATCGACCGTAGTTAAGACCCAGTCATTCACTTCAGTGACTTATGATACCGAGAATAGAAGGGGAGGTGGCCACATACGTCCAGCACGTGTCAGTGCTCTCAGTGCCGTATCAATGACTGTGCTGTGATAGTAAATATATATTTAATAAAACAATATTTAAAACACTACAAAAACACCGGGTCCTATAATTGTCGCGTGGATGACAATTATACTCCACAATGAACAAGCTTTTACAAATAAATTTTTAAACACCATAAATTCTTTACATCGGTGCTAGTGGTTTTAGTGCCGCTGTTATAAAAACAATTAAATAATAATAATAATGAATGTTTAGATTGCTCATTGTCGGTGATCGCTTGCAATGTCAAAATAAAATTACCTTGATGACAATAGCTAGATCATTAGAGAGTTAAACCATTAGAGTGCTCTCTTAGTAGCCTATAAGATAAAAACTACATGTCTTCAAATTAATAATGCAAACCTTTTATAATGAAACATTTTGTTATTTCAACAATTACGTAGTAAGCCAATATCTGAAAAAAGCAAGTAGTAGCCTAGTTTTAATGTTTAATTCAGCTGTTTTTTGAAGAACCGTTGAAAATCACGCGAAGTTCTTTCTCAAGTACAACGTATACACATAAATGTTAAATACATTTTATTATTGATGCGCTCATATTTCGTTCATACATTTATAATATGATTTTTTCAAGTGAAAATGACATATAATCATTGGAAGGTTAATTATGTTAATGGGAGATTGAACCTATGCCTTGTTGCACAGCGGTAATAAGTTGGTCAAGTGCTTGGCTATAATAATACTGTTTTCATAAAGGATGAGGTTCATCCAGGCGTAACATGTAAACAAGCATAGACTACTGAGCCGTATGCAGAGCAAAGTAGCAAATCGACATTCTGAAAATATTTCAACAAATTGGTTTTCACATGTTTGAACATACACTACTGTAAATAAAGCTAGAATCGTATGTACAGCACTTAACATTCATTGACATTCAAATCGCATCAGTTTTCCTATAGGCATATGTGTGTTACATTTTCATTTTCCATTCCCCGCATTATGAGGGCAAACCACCTACTCTCAGTATTTGATCGTTGGTAACCGAATAAAACAGTAAGTGCCTTAGTTAATGGCGATCCTACCATTCTAATCCTTCCGAATTTTTATTTGATTTTAGTGCAATTTTATGAGCACAGTTGTAGTATATAATTGACAATGAAATCCAAAACCACAATTAGACAAAATCATATAATCAAATACTCACTTATTAAAACAAGACTATAAAGTTATTTTTAGCTACACACTAAGAGTATTAGTTGGATATAAATTTGTAAACCTGTCTTTCTTAGTGTATATATATATATATATATATATATATATATATTTAAAACAACTAAGGTTATTCAAATATTAATTTATATTCAAAGCTTTTCGTTGATAAACAGTACCAACATCATCAGGAATGAATCATACAATAATGCAAGATATAAAATACATGTTAGATTAGAAATAGAATTGTTGCTAAATTTATTCAAATTGCGAAGTTTATTTTGTTGCTGTAACATTATAGACATTGAATATAGTATCAAATTTAGAATGTATTAGTATTTGTTCTTTTATTAATTTGTTATTATTACTGTATTTATTTATTTCAAATGCTTCATATATATTCATTCCTAATCCTTTACTAATTTCTTTTATAAGTTTCATATTTTTAATATTTGGAAATTGGTGTTTATTATTAATACCATACGAAATTTGATTTATATATTTCTGGATTTTTATAAATATGAAAATATGAAACTTCTAAAAGAAATTAATAAAGAATTAAGAATGAACATATATGAAGCATTTGAAATAAATAAATACAGTAATAATAACAAATTAATAAAAGAACAAATACAAATACATTCTAAATTTGATACTATATTCAATGTCTATAATGTTACAGCAACAAAATAAACTTGGCAATTTGTATAAATTTAGCAACAAGTCTATTTCTAATTTAACAAATGTTTTATATCTTGCACTATTTTATGATTCATTTCTGATTATGTTGGTACTGTTTATCAACGAAAAGATTTGAATATAAATTAATAAATATTAAATATTCTTGTATTTGAATAACCTTAGTTGTTTTTAATTACTATACTAAAAAAATATATTTTATGTGTGTGTGTTTGTGTGTGTGTGTGTGTGTGTGTGTGTGTGTGTGTGTGTGTGTGTGTGTGTGTGTGTGTGTGTGTGTGTGTGTGTGTGTGTGTGTGTGTGTGTGTGTGTGTAGTTTTGGTTTTGAGTGGCATTGGTAATTATTTGATTTATTACCTAATAAAGGATAATAATCCTTAATAGTTAATGATATTATAGGTTGTAATTAAACTCAACTTCCAGCTACGACGCATTAACAAACCTAGATGAAGATGGGAACAGACAAAAGTAACTTCACTGTCTTTTTCCTTCGCTAATGCTGTTTGCGTTCGTTTGGTCTCCATAGTTTTCATTATAAAAAGCCAAACTGTCAAAACTAAATTTTTGTTTCTTCTTCTTTAAGATTGTCGCCTGTAATGACTGTTAAGAGGTTGTGACAAGAATTGTCAGTAGACGGATCATGGTTGTGTCACCGACGGAAGCGCCTTGGACGCGACTAAAGTAATACAAAATTAGGGTTATGGGAACGTAAAGGGGGGGCCTTGATCTGACTACCTGCTTCAGACCCTCCTAATGCTATCTTTTATTGCTCCTATACAGCCTTTCTATTCATAAATATATTGTAAAATCCCCGCCGTTGTGGCCTTTTTAGTAGACTTATTTTGTTTTACGCCGGACTTAAACGCATTTTTATTATATAATGCAGGCGATGGGAGATGAAAAGATTAACTTTAATGATTTCGCTGAAAATATGGGATGATCTTGCTATTTTGTTAAAAGTACAAATTTTAAGTAGACCCTATTTCCCAGAATTGCAGATAGTTTGAAAAAATAACGATTAAATATTAAATGTCTACTATATTCCTCATTCTATCAAACGTTGTCTAGGAAGCTCTTGTCTTTATTTATAATACAATATTAATAATACTGTTATAATATTTACAAATTTCATATTTTCTAGATTTACGAATAAATATGTAAATATTCGTATATCACATATTATAAACATAGATTTTTTCTGCTTTTTAAAGTATTAATTTTGTTTATCTTTAATTTTTTTATGGTTCTACAGTTTTTTATTGAGAATAAAAATAATTTATTGTGCAAAAAAATCCTTAAATATTCCTCGGGTACCTAATCCTAGGGTACACTTTGCCCCCGCATTTAAAACAGTCCGTTAACGTTTTCCTGAACCTCAGTATCGACCACAGTTTTTAAGGTCTTCTTCCAGTAAGAACTTTTAATGAGTCTACTTTCAAAATAGGAATCTATGGTGTTACAACACATCGACTACTCGGTGTCGACAGATTCAGATGTCCCTTAAACAATCTAACGGAGCCACGCCAACACGGTTGGGGATTTCCTAAAATATATATGTAATACAGGAGTCGAGAAGGTGCAATAAGAGAGCAATAGCAGACCTTTCTAGAGTGTGAGGCAAATAGTCGGATACGGTTATCAACTTGTAGAACAATAAACTATATGATTACGTTATATTATAACTGAAAACTGTTATACACACTGAAAACTTTGCAAAACGCTATAGCAATCGTATAATTACATTACGAAGAACTGCCGTTAGAATAAACACTTGACCCCGACTATTAAAAATTAAATTTTGTAAATAAGACAATATAATAATAAAAAAGTAATAATTTTACGTCCAAAAACGTGTCCCGGATTGGGTTATGTTTGGAATCATTTTACGAGGGAGAACGGTCAGATTAATTATTCTATTTCTGAAACGTCCCAAAACCCTTAAATTGGGGGGAACGAAGTGCCCCATAATTGGGTGAAGATCATTATTATACCCGTACCGTGTACCCGATCGATACATATCGTGTAAATGTGGGACGATATGTATACATTTTTCATAGGGGACGAATCATCCTCTATTCTTCGTGACATGTATATTTCCACTGGTGACGGAAAATCGTTTTCTAAAGAAATTATTGAATAATATAAACTGCAGTTAGAGTTACAGGAGAAGCGCAGGTCTTTATTAAAACACTTTTTGCTATAATTCTATCGCGTGTAAAACATATTCCTTCTGCAAAACTGATACCGACGGGGTGTCAAGACATTCTCGTGTCTGCGTACACTGCAGTAGCTTCATCTGCGTAATTGCGTTTTGTGCTAAATTAGACTGTTTTAACACGCAAATGTCGAAAGTTTAATTTAGGCAGAAGTCCGTCAATGGATCCGCGTTAAATAACTTATTAACCAAAGGCGCACGTCCCTGCTGACTTCACTTGGCACGAATGTCACTGCATATTGTGTCAGCACATTGGTGTGAAGGATTGTATTCAGTTACACAACAATAATCCTTTAACGAAAATTGTATTTGCATTTAGTTTTCAATTATTATTTATCCAATGTGATTCTACTAGTAATAAATGGATTGTGAATTTAGATATAATTAAGGCAGGCACAAAAACCCACTGTTAAAGGGCAGATATTATATCATGACATATGGAAGGGTCGCGTACTGAAGTAGACGTACTTTCAATCGGATTTATAAAGAGCTACTTACCCACTTTACTTTAGACAATTCCCGCTCTTGGCTGTTGAGCCATTGTCGAGTATCCCAGTAACGACCGTATCTGGTTAGCCGGTAGCCTAGCCAACATTGTTGAGATATTGTCTGCGTTCATGACACTGGTGAGACAAAACGGCTGTTAAGCCATTGTCGAGTATCCCAGTAGCGACCGTATCTGGTTAGCCGGTAGCCTAGCCAACATTGTTGAGATATTGTCTGCGTTCATGACACTGGTGAGACAAAACGGCTGTTGAGCCATTGTCGAGTATCCTAGTAACGACCGTATCTGGTTAGCCGGTAGCCTAGCCAACATTGTTGAGATATTGTCTGCTTTCATGATACCGGTGAGACAAAACGGCTGTTAAGCCATTGTCGAGTATCCTAGTAAAGACCGTATCTGGTTAGCCGGTAGCCTAGCCAACATTGTTGAGATATTGTCTGCTTTCATGACACCGGTGAGACAAAACGGATACGTATGGAATTCAGCCAGAAAACATAATAAAGGTGTGCCTGTAGATAAACGTGACCGATCAGGAGTCGGAAGCGGGTTACGGGGGTTGTCCTGACAGTTGTGGGCGTCTAAGGGCTCTGCTGAGAGTGAAGCCTAGTGTTTTTCTGTGCTAGCCTCCTCGTGTCTTTGATGTTGTGTTTTATGGCTGCATCGATGAGGTGTCTTGCAGAGCCGAGGCTGACTTCACGTTTGGTTGATGCTTTTGGTACCCCATCTGCTCTTTCATTGTCCGCTATGCAGACTTAATTTATGATCCAACCGAATTTTGAAACATTTGTCCTGTAAAATGAAGGTTGTATTTTAATTTACTTTGAATCGATTCTCCTAGACTAACCTTCTTCGGTCTCGGCATCTTTTTCTTCTTATCAACAATTTATATTCATTGTTCTTCCAAATTGATTAGTCTCCAGAATCTGCCTATATGTAAAATAGCGGGTTGAATAATGTAATACCAACGGTTGAATAAACAAATTTTAAAATAGAAAAGAATTCCTCAGAAGTCAAAGTGTTTGCTATCCCAATCATCTAGGCCCATAAATGGATATAAAATGTGATGTGTTATATTGTTAATTAATTGTTTTAGTTACATAAAATTGTCTGTCTTTGCAAGACGTAAACGTGTAAACTTTCACAATGATACTATGCATAGAGGATTTTCCTTGTGTCTTATTGTTCCCACATTAAGAAATAATGTTTGTTTCTTCTTAATATATTTAGACTTCATTTATGTATTTTAGTTTTTATCGTTATACAACGGTTTTGCAAATGCTGATTTTTTTTAAAAATCCGAAGTTCTTCTCTTTTTTTTCTTATAACTAGTTGAAAAGGATATTTCCTAGTGATGTTGTACATTTGTTTTATTGAAGGATTATTAAAAATGTTTTTAGAACATTAGTTTCCTATTTGCTACCTCAGCATTCTTCTAACATCCATTCGACTTCCTTCATTGTCATAAGATCCTCTTACGCTTATTTATTTTCCTTCATTTGATTCTGTTATTTTTCCGTATTTTATTTTCTTCGTTTTCCACGAGCTTCCTTCTCCGCGCGTGTTACAAATATCCTGATTCGTCATTAGCCTATATCAGACATTTATCCTATTTATATTGTATAGCCTGCTTATACGAACAGTCAACTTTCTTTTATTTAACAGAGATTTTTATTTCTTTTTTTTAAAAAGATTTTTCTGCTATTTAGTTTTATAAATTTTCTGAAGAAATTTTACGAAAGAACAAAGTTTTCTTTAGTAACATTGTAGAGATAAAACTCTTTGGCAAAATGTACATCTTTAAAATGTGCGATAAAAGCGTCTAGAAAGAAATATGACGCAGCCGTAAAGGGCTGAACGTGTTCTTGTGATCTTATTTCCTCTTGGAAACTTTATTTACCCACGACTTCACCTGGTCTATGTTAAGACGCTGCTTCCTTGTGCAATATAAGTCGCATTTATGGATGAATCGGACCTAAAAGTCTTCCTCGAAGTCTGAACAGCATTTAACAGATTATTTTTTAACGTTGTAAACATTTCCTTATCAAGTTTTAAATACAAATCTTCAACTTCATTTGTACGAGAAGTGTTAATCAAAATAAGCATAATGTGCTTAAATTTAAATTTAATTATTTTAATAAAGAATTTCGTAAACTGTGGAAGAATGTTTTATAATGCAGGATGTTTTAGAAGAATCATGTGTAGTTGCAACATTTTTAATTCAAAGAAGTAAATTTCAACTGCCTTAGATTTGTGTGACGTTAAGCTGCCCGGTGAAATGGCGCACGAATAAGTATTTTCTTATCTCGTTTTAACCCATTCAACTGTTCGCCTTATTGGGTAGGATTTTGTTTTTTTTTTAATTTACATGTTTCACTTGTACGTGAGTTTCTTCCTATACTCGAAATTTAATACAATTTCTCATCGCAAAATAATAACAAACGCCCGAGTAATTGTTGGAAATACTGTATACTAAATTTATTATTTGTCGCAAAGTTGTCGTAAATATTCATTCATACATTTCTTGGGCCCTTCGTTATATACATACAAGGATTCTGACGAAACAAGATACAATATTCAAACTACGTAATTGAATTCTTAACACTTCGACCGCACCAAGCAATGCTCATGGTCCTTCTCAAGACTAAACACAAACACATTTGTATCAAGAAACGTAAACAGCAAAGAGTAACTTAATATCCCTTAAATTGTAAACAAAATTAAATTATGACAGCATTGATCACTTACAAGGGCAAACAAGCTAATGATAACTGGTACCTTTTCGTAGTTCTAGCCAAAGTCTTCTGCTGAGTATGTCGTAGCATATTAATATGGAACCACTAGAATTGACATCCCTGATGCAACCGGTATTAACCCTTCTTGTATACGCGTATCTGAAGTATGTTAGAATATTGAGGAAGATATCATCTCTCCGAAACGTTGGAACCCATGTTAGAATCCTATGAATACTACAGCACTATGGTTTTATGGAATAAATTTAATAAGTAATTGCTTCAGGATACTTACCATCACTTCGTACAATGAAATTTACGTATACATAAAGTTGTCTATAGTGTAATAAGTATTTGTTTAAGTGAAACTAAGTCTTAAGATAAACACTAGAAAATAATCAAACTGACGATAATAATCAAGGAACGAAATGAAAATATATAAGAAACAAATGAAGAAATGGAAAGACACAAACTAATTTACTATGGGCATTTGAAAAGCATGAATGAGACAAGGATACAGTTAAGAGCTTGGAAATGGTAACCAAATAGAATAATAAAGGGGGATTTCAGTATGAAGGGAGGTTTAATCACTTACCGCTGTGAAAATATATTTTTCCTAATTTTAGTTTCAAGTAATTATAATATTTAGCCTATAATATGTCAAGCCGTACATAATTATATAGTAAACAGAAATTTAAGTTTCTCGTTAGCTCTAGCCCAAACAGCAAAGTTGGAAGATGGGCTTGAAGTGCTTGCCCCTAATTATTTCATCCCTTACCGACTGTGTTGCTGTCAGTTTGTACAACCCTTGTCACGAATAAATAATCACTTACAAGCAGTTGCAAGTGACACCCGTAATAAATACTGACAGTCTGTTAGTGCGAAGTCTATTTATATTTAGTCCTTACGTTCCCAAAGAAGGAAATGAATTACTGAAGTAAACGTAAATGTCTTACTAATTTGTAAGGTATAACAAAAAAAATTAATGAAATATTTATTCATCCACAAAACTTTCTCTGATATCACAAAAATCAAAATCCGATTTTTTCAAAACATTCTTATACCATTTATATAAAACTAATTCTAAGCTTATAGCGTTTATATAAATCCATCGAAACTGTTATTCACGCCCAAAACTTATCTCTGATTTTGCAGAAGTTAAAAAACAATTTTTTTAAAAAAAGCTTATACCATATATATAAAAATATCAGAAACCTTATTCACCACAAAACGTACTTCTGATATCGCGTAAGGCAAAAAAAGAGATTAAAAAGAGCAATTACTCCATAGGGTTTAAACGAGTATACTCGTATAGGATTAACTATATAAAAAAACGGTAAGTATATTTACTCTCAAAACACACAATTGATATCGCATAAGGAAAAATACATTGATTGTTTGAAAAAATCTATACTATATATGTAAGAATTATCTATGCATTCTGCGAAATTAAAACAGAAAAATATTCTATTTTAATTACATTCAAGAGTTAACGGCTTCTAGCGAGACAAGATTAGGCCTCACTGGACAAACCACATCTTATGTTTAATTGGAAGACCGAATTCTTCAAATTTGCAATACAGCTTTATTTGTGTCTGTTTAAGTACATCTGGATCCAGATGTAATCTTAGGCTTCAAATTCTCCCAATGCTTTTAGACTTCCTATATTTGGCTAGTTTGCCTGGTAATTTTGTATATAAATCTCTAACTATTTCTACTGTACTACGTTAGATAAGCCGGGGGGGGGGAGGGGTTTAGTTAGAAATATCAATTTTTATATTGTTGGCAAATATTTATTCGATTTATATATTTGGCTATATTATAAACTCAACAAGTCAGAAGTATGTAAATCTAGTCAAAAATAATAATAACACTTAAATAGTTTAACTATAAAAATAATAATATAATACAAAATAATGTACAATGAAAGGGACAAAATTAACAAAGCAGTCATAAAGTTTAATAAAATATGACCATCGACGTGTGCTGAAGAAAGCCAATATGAACAAATACATGTAGGCCTACAATAAAGGAGATATTAAATACACCCTAAAATTAATAAAATAATCCATATTAAACTACATCATATTGTGACATTAAACAGTAATAATAAAGCAGATAAGAGGTATGAAATTTGTAAAGTACTATTCAAGTAATCTACTAAACAGGTAATATTTTAAAAATGCACAATAAAGTAAATAAAAACGGATATTATATTAATAAATACTAAAAGCTATGTAAAACGATAAATTGTGATAAAGTAATAAACACAAAAATATTAAGAATATGAAACTATTTTGATAGCAAAATCCAACATTTATGGCCAATGAAGTAAATAGTTTATATATTGCAACAATTAAGTTACAAAAAAATGTTAAAATGTACTGCTGGAAAGTAAAATGAAAAAATTAATTAATGTTCTGATGATAAGTGTGAAATTAACAAAACACAAGCATTATTTATGTTAAAATAACGTAAAATATTTAATTATGAATATAAATAAAAATGAAAAGTAAAAAGTGCAATCGATGTAGTTAACAAATTTAAATACATATCCAAGAATAGATAATGAAATAATGTGACGTCATACTGTAATGAAAAGTGTCTCGTTGTGAGCGTTCAATTAGCATTTACTCCCGCACTGTTACACGTCAAACGAGGGTGTATCTTGACAGCAAATCGTAGCCACCTCTGCGCTCACATTGCAATTAACCTGTCCATTAGATCTTTTACTGATAAAATCACTCGGTGATAATTAATTACAGGGACAAATTGAACGGATTTAATCGTCAAACGGAGCGAAAACAATTTCCTATTACGATGACTTCAAAATTTTGATTTGACTGTATGCATATTGTTCGTAAAATTGTTTAGGCCTAATCGTTCGAATCATAAATATGTACCTCTAAGTTTCCCATGGACTTTAGCTCCTCTCCTATATACCGAATTTCGTGGAAGCAAAAATAAGCGTTAAATTGAAAGTACAAAAAACTAGAAATAATACAGTAGCGTGAATATAATGAATAAACAACAATAACCCTGGCTACAAATATTTACAGCAAATTATTGTTGTTTATTAATTAAATTAAAAGTAGATTGTTTATTGAAACATATAGAAAAACCGTGATAAATTTTTGCAGCTGTTTATCGGGCGAAAACAACAAATTTGTTTACGAACATCCGTTTATTCTGCTCTGTCGGAAAGATTAACTCTTGGTACGGTTTGTCCATATTTTTAGTGTCCGTAGACAAAAATCACCCACGTCTCAAGTTCTTAAGTTTGCCCCTAAATAACCTAGCACTGCAAATAACTCTAGTCCTGGTTTTATTCACTTTGTAAATAACACAAGCGAAAAAATATCAGATATTGTGAACTTCTTAATAAATAATAATAATAATGACTCCTTTTTATACCATTAAGGGCAGCCTATTGCTGCTTTACTTTGGCCATACGGGGTTCGAGGAAACTAATTTGACCATCCGCTATGTTTCATCCGAATAATATTCTCCTAAGTTTGAGTATATTTTTTCCAGTCTCGGAAACTCCCTAAAGGATTAAAAGCTACTCTTGCTCCTTGATGGCACACACTCTCACACCACGCTGCCTTGCCTACATCCCGAAAATGGTTCAATCAGTCACCTACTAGGCCTTGCTCCACAAAACTAAACTTTTTTTTCAAGATTAAGATTTCTGCCTATTATGTATAGACGGGCCATGGTAATCTCTAAATTTTAAGAATATGTAGAATTAAAAAATATCAGTAAAAATTATCTAATTGTTACAGTTTGTAAAATGTTAGTATTCTATAGCAAGGCCTAGTATTTGGTAGGTAAGAATATAGGTTGGTAGGGCAATAGTAGGTAGGTGGTAGGGTTGCCTATTCCACTGGTACACTTCCGAGTTTGGATGGAGTGTAGGTATTCATTTTTACAGACTGAGTAGATATTGGGAGCGGAAAAACATAATTTATTTATCGCTACTAGAATTTTTTTAAAAAATAAACAAAAATATGTGTTGAAGTCCTTATGATTTTGAGCTACGAAAATTAAAGCATGTGCTTAGATATTTTAAAATACCTAACAGTTTTCGCATTGTACACACACGCGCGCGCAAGCACGCATGCACGCACTCACACACTCACGCGCACACGCACAATAGAAAGGAATCCTCATACTAAAGAGAGACAAATTTTAAAATATTTTTCACCTGTTAAAAAAAATTGTTCGCCTAAAATATTTAATAATATCAATTAACTAAATATATTTTCTTTCTTTATTGTTGCATTTGTGATTTTATAGTCCATATTTAATAATAATGCTATAACATAATCTTTTTTTACTGTATCTAAATTCTGAACCTAAATATTTTATATATAAAATCAAGTCATAATATGAACATCGCATTAAAAGCAGATATTCTCAGTTTAGACGCATTCAAAACCAGTGCAAGGTACAGTGCGCACCTTCTGCCGAGTTTTGCCTTTACTTTACCTCGTCACCGTTAACAAGTGTAGGCCTGCTGGATACAGCCGACAGTTTCGGTCGTCCTGTTACAACAATTAGTCGGCGGAGGACAATGTTGTCTGGCGCCGTTACCTGTCGCACTGCAGTGGAACAAGAGACAACCCGTTTGTTCTTAACATGCTGTGAATTTAATATACATATGTTTATCTATAAATTATCATTCTGCTTAAAATGTCACACAGTCCACATAGGTGATGATGGTTTCTTTGCGCAGTCAATGTTCTCAGCGTTTTATTCTCTTTTGTAAATTAAACCGATTCATGAACATGTATTCAGTAACAGATTCAAGGTCAGTCGCAGTTATGGCGCCTTTGTAGTGACAAAGCTATTACGTACTTTTTACTGATGTGATTTTATTTGTATAAATAATAATTGCTCTCTTTCTATACAAGCCTCCCGTTGGAAATATGATCTTCCTCCAATGGGAGTAATTTGTTTTTAGATGAATTTCCAATTTATTGCGCAACAATGTCAACACATTTCCAGGCATTATTTAAGTCGTTATAGGCGTGGCACTTTGGGTATCGTGGCTTATAAATCATTTGAAACTTTGAAGGGGTTCATAAATGAGAATCCTAAATCTTTAGAATAAAAATAATTTGCGAGTTGAGTAAAATTTAAACAAAGAGAAAGTACAATAACCTATTCACCTTACCCACAGTATGAACTGAACTGTAAAGTCCTGTGAACGTGACACAAGTGTGTGAATGATGCACGTGTTAGTGAATATTATGTATATAGAACTAAACTGCAAACTTATTCCGTCTCTGATACAACAATATTTATACTATAAATATGCTTCTCGGCAATAGTAAGCGTGACAGTAATACATCGGTTCTAATACTTATGTAACAGAGTCCGGGTTTTGTCTTTCAGTGATTGAGTTGTCAAGATTATTATTCAAATTGCAGAGAGTAATTCAAATATGTTTGAAAATCAATTCAAGTAGGCCTACTGCAAAGTATTATTAAAAGAAAAAAACATTAGTATATGATATATGAATTATATTGTTTTTGTCATGTTATAGAAATGTTATTGTTTAATTTTTTTTTTTTTAAATATCCGTTCAGAGGATGCGATTTTTTACATGGACACATATGCTACAAAATCCTAGCCTCTTTGACTCGAGCCTAGAGGAATACTGAGGCCGTTCACGAACATACGTGAACTATCGTCACTTAGAGGATACGGTTGCATGGACACGTCACGTTCATTGACGTCTGACTCCACCGAGAAGTTATTTAGCGCCTATGGAAGGGAACGACGCGGCGGCGGTTTGGTTTTGTGAAGTCATTTTGCTGAAGTAGCCCTTCACATTATTGCCTTCGTAAACCCATTTACTCTAAATGAATTTCTTTGCCCAAAATTATGACTAATCATTTCAAGCATTGGAAGAATATTGAATCCGGTCACGGGTGTGTATTAGTCACTGACTCCGAGTGGTTGCCGATGCGTTTGATTAAATCTTTAGTTTGCAGTTTTTGTGATGTACATTTTGAGGTAGCTCTATTATTACACTTTTGGTATTAACTTGTCAAAAAACCACTGAAAATATCAGTAAGTAGTGATTTTTTTTGCCAAGTTAATACAAAAAGTGTAAACCTTTAGCGTTTTTGTAACTTCTGAACTGAACTATCTGGAAACAAAGATAAAAAAGAAAACATGAAGGCAAATGATAATAACAACAAAAATATTAAAACCACAATAACCTAATGGCAATAATAACTTTGGCGATTATTGTAATAACTAACGAAGACTATAAACTAATAAGCACCGAGATGCGTTTCTTGGAAGAGAACGCTTATCAATGTGCCAACATAGATGAAGGAAAATGGCGACCACATGATGACGTAACCATTTACACAGAAACGACACCTCGGCATATTTTGGCACACGTGCACCGTTGAATGTTGGGGAACACTAGACCAAACATATCACAATCCATAATGGACAGGCTAAACTTCGATAACTCACTTAATATGGGGTATATGCGTCGTTGAAGCCTTGGTTGAGAAAAGAAAATTCCTTGTCAGATCTTTAGGTTATATTAGACCATAGCTATTGGCTGATCAAAGCACATTGTCGCCCGGGATGTTAAAAGAGTATCATAGAATAAATGCTTGCGTTTAACATAAATTTTCGTTTTTGTAATCATACAATGTGATGAGCACCATCTTACTAGGTTTGAAGATTAACGTGGGAGATATTGTTTTCTAAATGAATACTTTTTTTGGGGTCCCCTGAACAGAAAAATGATATGGAGAAAATCTTAGCTACTCTAAAATTGTCACACCCTAACACACCTATTTACAGTAGCTGTACGTATGTGTTGTGTACATCTATGTTAGCTTAAACTAAGATATGACAAGAGTTCATATATTTGAATTATTTTTTAGGTTATGTTGAAGAACAAGTATTTCAACACGTAGGGTATGTTACGTAAAAGGTTATTAATCAATGTTTTTTGTCCATTAATAAATATATCATTTTATATTTTGTTAAATTTTACTGCAATTAATTAAAATTTAATGATAATGAAATATATTTTTATTCCAATTATTAAAATGAAAACTTACCTAGAACCGCCTAAATTTTTTTAAAACAGATTTCAATAAAATCCGTTGAATAAAATTTTTATGTAATTTATCTTTTTAATTTGTTTGCGTCAACTACATAGCAAACCTTTGCAAAAACATCTTTATTTTGAATTACCTTACATCTTCAGTAAGTATTTTTTCAGCATACAGTATTTCTTTTCAACACAATCGTAAGGCAATCACAACCATTGAACTTACATGTATTTTGATCATGTATTTATGCATATGTTTAGATTTAATATAGTGTTTAATTATTGCATTTGAGTTTTCTTATTTGTCGTTCGTTGTTGTTATTCTTGGTTATGTTGCAATTAATTGCCTGCAATGTATGTTGAAAAAGTTATTTAACAGTTATATGTCAAAGGTTTTTTTTACTGTAACTGGGCCATAAGCTTCAAATGTGTTACAAAGTAAAAACAGTTATTTTAATCTTATAATTATTCTTATTCTTTTAGAAATAAAGATCTGTGTCGTCAATAATATCTGTAAAATTCTTAAGTTTCTTATTTTATCTTTAAGCATTTTTTATTTTTAATGACAATAATCATTATTTATATTATTATTATTATTATCATTATTCATTTTTTACTTATACTTTACAGAACTATGCATTTATGATCTCTTAGTTTTTATGATACAATTAAAGATAAAGAATTAGCTCTTTCTCCAAATCTGTAAACAAACATCATTATACAAATTTGGTTTAAACATAAATTTTAAGAAAATTAGGTCGCAATGATATTGGTTTAAAATTATTATTTATTTTATTATTTATTAATTACACATTAATTGCGTAATATTTTATTTTGTTTACACCATTTTACATATAATTTTCTTTAAGCAAAGAGATTTGATTTTGTTCAAGTGTAACCTTTTCACTTGTTATTTAGTTTTACAAAAAATATATTTTTTTTCAAAAACAAAGTGTAAACAATAAAGTTCTTAGTAAAGACTCAACTACTTTTGGAAGCTTGTAGTTGAGACAAACATGAAGCAGACGTCAACACAGACTTCTGGAAAAGAGCCAGGTCCTGCAACGGTGATTTCCGACATGAATCCATTTCTCATTGTTTTGTACATTTGTATTGGTATTTATTGATTGTACATATGTATGTTGTTTTGCACTGCATTGCACATTTAATGCATGGCTTTGTGTTATTCCGCAAGCAGCACTTGGTCCACAGGTATGCACATTTATAGTTCGCTAAATAGTTTAACGTAGAAATAGTTCTATTTACCAATACATTATTACACTGTAAATACACAGTAAAATAAACTAACAACAAAAACAAATAAATGAGATTCTATAAGTAGCCTTCTGTTGTTTTAAATTTACTTATTTTAAAATGTGCCAACCATTTATTTGCTAACCCAATAGTTTGTTATAAACAGAGAAAAAGTTAGACATGCCATCAACAGTCCCGCGTTTATAAGATTTTAGTAATTTATTTATTAATATGTTATATTTCAAAAATATATAAAGTTGTTGGTAATTATTTACCTTTTTGAGGTAATTACACTTGGCGATTGAGTAAGACTTCATAAATATTATTAAAATGAAATTAATGAAAAAAAAACATAAGAAACAAAAGAATTGAAAATTAAATTGTAAACAAAATTATAAAACTTGGTGGTGACTCTCAAAAATTCAAAAAAACACAAAAACCTCAAGCCCCAATACACAATACGCTACAAAACTTTTGAAAAACACTGTTTTTTTTATAAAACATATCGCTTTGTTCTACTACAGTAGAGTATAGCTACAAAATATCCATTTAGAATAGATTTGGATTTAAAGTAATATTTACAATGACAAGGTAAATAGCGCTAAAGTTAAACTCGGCCTTCTCGTTCCGTGAGGTGATGCAAAATAGAATTCCAAAATATTAAAATGGAACTCACTTCTTTTGCTGGTCTTTTAGCAAACTTTATTTTATTATATTTTAAACCAAATCTAACCTAACCGGTTTATTCGTATAGGAGTAGTTCTATTATTTTTTAAAGTTGTAGGGCTATAACATAATCTTCTGTTTCATAAAAAAAAAACAGTAATTTTCAAATTATTTTAGACGCATTGTCTGCTGTGATGTGAAGTTATTTGTGTCTTTTTTTCAAAATTTTAAATATTTGGAGCGTACCTAAGAGTTTTATTACTATTTTCGCCTTCCTGAAATAGTTTTACAACTCCAGGTATTCATATATATATATGTCTATATATATATATATCCAAGTATCGATTGTATATAGGATGTAAACAATTACCACGTTTTTGTTTCTTCATTCGTAAACAAAAAAACGTACACATGTCTATGTTGAATATTTGAGGCCCTGAAAATCTATTTTTTTACAGCATAATATATTTTAAAAAAATAATATACATCTAATATTCATTGAAAAAATATTAGAAACTACGAAAAAATCAAATCTAAGACTATGTAATAATATTTTTGACATAACAATAAAAAAAAGAACAATGAAAACTCTAAAAACACTTTTAAACTGAAAATAAGTAAATATAAATTTTACATTTATCTTTAAAGTAAAAAGATAGAGTGAATAACAAATAAGACCAAAGTTGTAGAGTTTTTGAATGTTATGTATGATACTCGTAGGCTACATACATACACAGTAATTTAATTCTGGATGTGAAATAAAAACAAATTTAGCAATTGGCAATTTTCAACTTGTACCATTAAATTATTTATCAGTCTTACAACTTACGAAATGATTACTTTATTATAATGTCATCTAAAAAATTTGTTTATAAATAAATAAAACTTAAATAACCTATAAACTAAACAGTATTCTTCAAACCCTGATGTTTTCATTGTGAAACTTTAAACGTTTATAAGTTCAGAGGTTAAAACCAGCTTGTTAAATTCTAGCCTCTATTTACATTACATCTACATAAAATTGTGTATGTAAGGCTTTTACATGTTAATATTTTGTATATTTTCTAGCCGGGTTTACCAGGAACATCAACTTCTCCATTGTCTTTATCTTCAGACTACATTGTCCGTACATTATCCCATCTTCAGCCGTGTTAACAGCATATTTTATTCTCTTAATCCTTCATGCCTTATACATGATTATAAATTGCTTTGTGCGTGGCGCAAGTAGTGACACCGTCACTGATTGGCCAAACTCGTGAGCGAATGCTGAGCACAAAGCGGTTTAACACTGAATACACGGTACTTCAATGCGTCTTTCTCTATAGCTCTCAAGGTTTAACGGGGTGGGTTTATACCCGCCCAGGACTAAATGCCTAATTTAAGGGCCCCCCCTTACGTAAGACCAACCAAGGGTGGATAAAGGTCCTATTGTACTACCTAGTCCGAATCAATCATATTGGGTATGAATGTGAGGAAAACCCGAAAGTTTGGAGGGTTCTAATGGTCCCGAGTAGTTCTGGAAAAGCGGTCGAAACGGTTTGGTCCACAGATCACTTAATACAAAAAGTGCACTGTAGTATTAAGTGCTGTTTTTTTTTTTTTTTTTTTTTTGGTTGGAGTATCATTTCGTCCAAGGGGCCGATCGGTGACCAGTCCAGGCTTTCGAGTAAGGCCCTTGCTTGAGCTCTTACAGAATGATTCCACGGGTTGTGACATCAAGTCTTCCATTCAGGCCTGACGCTAGTCACCCGAACGAGAGTCACGAGTTAAAGGATGGATTCATGGAGCCGTGGTCTCGTATGCTAGACTGTAAATTCTACCCACATTTGAATATATTTTCTGTTTTATTTGACATGGAGATAAAAGTCAAATGGCTAGATCCTCCAAGTCGCCATTTTATTTTTTCTTAAATGTTCTCCACAATAATCTGGCAGACCGTTTTCTTCTTTACACCTCACGGACTAGTCCTCCTGTAAAGGACTGTTGGCTGTAGTGGTTCCCGTGTAATTCCAACTACCTGAGGGTCCTGCTCTTAGCCCAGCCTTGGGTGGATAAAGGTCCGATTGCACTACTTGGACCGAACTTATCAGAGGGTCATCTTGATGATACGGAAAACCGGGTTGTTCGGGAGGTTCTACTTCAGTAGTTCTGGAAGGGCGGGCAAAATCGTTATTACTGTTGGAGACTCGTCTCGTTCCAGAGTCGGGGTGGTGACCAATCTAAGGATTACTGTCTAGATCACTTACATACTGGTACCAGGGGTCTAACCAACGGACCCCTTGACCCTGATGGCACAAGAAGGTGGGTTGAGTAGTCAAGAAAGAGTAGTATGGAGCTGGTCGAGAACCCTCGTGGCTTAGATAGGCAGGTTTCACGTAGTCAATGCCATTCAAATAATTGTTTGTTTTCTCTATGCCCTTTTCGTATGCTATCTTATTCCTCCCCCTCGTACACAGTAGTTGAATTCAACTCCCTTTTAACCTTATTAGACACATAACTTGCTATATTAAATTACGTCAGCAAAAACGATAAAAACCAATGACAGCAATCGTGTTTCTTCTGGCGCTTATCGCTTAGTAATGTAATGCATTTGAAATATGTATCTGATAAGCGTAAGTGATTGTAGCTAAAGAAATTTCTTCTCGTGCCCGCTACTTATGTGTACAATTTATGCAATGTAGACGACTTGGATAATTAGTAAACAGAGGTTTCTACGGGAGCATCGGGGCAATTATAAAGTTGGAAATGCACAAATATTATCTGAAATCGAAGCGAACGCAACCCACAAATGATTTTTTAAGCTGCCACATCATTTGTCTTTATTTTATAACGTCATTGTTTAAATAATTTAAACAATATTTGACACCGGTGCAGTAATTCTTCACGGCAGTAACTGTCAGGCCGTGGCGCGACATTCTACACTTTAATGTGTTTGATGTAGACTTCGCGGAGGTCTAATGTTTGCGGAACCTTGGAGTGTGTTTTTAACACGACTCAAGCTATGTTCTTTAACTTTTAAGCAATGACAAAAATGTTTGCAGATAGAATTCTCATTATGAAATCCATTACATGAAGAGGGTGTATTTAAAATTTATATTTTTGAATTTAATTCTTCAGGCGCGCCTGAACAGAAACATAAGGAAATCTTCGCTGGGGTTCTCAAACTTTCAGGCTTTGCGTCCCATTTCGTAACACAGGCATGTCGCGCTCTCCTTCCATTTATATTTGGCCGGAACTACATACTCAATAATTACAACCTGGGCATGAAACTGAAGATGATTGTATCAATTAAACGCCAGATAATTTAATTTAATTTTTACCTATTCAATTCACACTATATAAACATGTATTTAATACATAAATATATTTCACCCTTAATTTGATAATACTACAATCATACACTGATAGACTTGATTCGGACCTTGCACAACATATATCTTGAAAAATTGTTAAAAATACGTAACTTAGGGAAAACTATAATGTTTTATTTTGTGCGGAAACCCTTAAATCAATAACAAGTGTTTACCAAGAGCAGAAATTCTACAAAAAACAATGACGTAGTTCATTGCGAACATGTAACATCAGTCTGTAATTGATGACGCCTGTAGGCAGTTTCAACGCTTCCCCTGTAAACTTTCTACATCCCCCCAGGGGGGCAAACACCCCAGTTTGAGAACCCCTACTCTAACATATGTATATAGTCGCCTGTATGTGCTGTATATAACTATTTTAGGTTCAAATAAGTTACTTTCTCGTACATTTCCTAGTTGGATTAACTATTCCTAATTTGAACAAAAAACGTCATAATAATTCAAATACTTTTACGTGATCTTTAAATACTCAAAATATATGCTACGACCTAATATATTTTTCTGAACACGTGGTAAAAGCTCGTGCTTGCCACATCAGGCATCTTTTCCCTTTGCACCTTAAATAAAACCTCATCGTTCCGTTATGCAACCCTCCCACAATTATTATCGTCAATTACCATCACATTTATTAGAGTCATATTCAAACAAATATATTCTAAATTAAAACCAAATTAGACGAGTCTTTAGTAATAATATTAACTTTACGTATATTAAATACAAAAGTACAAAAAAAACTGAAGGAAAAATAAGATATAATGCGGATTTTCTTGCCATTTCCTCGATATATTTAGTTTCGGGCGTATGCGACCTCGTGTCTCTCGCTTGTGACACGTTAAAAGAATTTGGAAGCATGTCCATAACAGCAGAAACGTTTTGGTATGTATGTCCATGTTAATGTTCACGAAAATAAACTACTACCCTCTCAAAAATAAATATTATGTGTTTGCGTTTTGATGTCTGCCATCTACAAGTTGTCCGCATTGTTGTAATGGCCCATATAAAGTACTCTAGAGTAGATGGTTGGAAGGCTTGGCGGCAAATATTTCCGTATCCAACAAGAGCAATATTTTAGAAAGATGCTCAGAAATGAATATTTCAGACAGATGATAATAATTCTATACTAGTGCGAGTAATAAACAGAAAAGTACTCGGTATTAATGAATTAATAAATTAATACGAATTTTCATCATTGAAAGTAAATACCCAATATAAAAGCTATCTTTACTGTTATAGTGTTGCCTGAATGTGGCGTGACGTCAGCACTTTGTTGACTAAACAATCGATTGTGTGGTTCTAGGTAGTTGAAATCTACTGGGTCAGATCACAATAATTCACTCTATCCTACGGACTACATCTGTCATTTCATGAGCACAATTATATCGATTGTCCGACTACAGCACTAAATTGACTTGTACTAAAGGCTTTGTTTAAGCTACAAGTTGCTTAGAGATGTGACGGTCAACATATTATTTTGTAAGGTTTCGCTGAATTATTCAGTTGATTTTCCTTCGTTTTTGTGTCTCTTTAGTGTGAATATATGTCTTCAGTTCAATTTAAATAAAGGCTTTTAAACGACACTACTTTGGTTGTAATGTACAAAGCAGAAAAAACCTGGTGTAACCGGAGACAGGTTCGTCCCGATTTATATTATTGTAAGGAATGATTAAAATTACATTGCCAACTTTTTCTAACGGACGAATGCCTCTTCATTGGTCCTGATAAACAGAATATTCGGCATCTATTTTCTCAGTTGTGTGAATTCCCGATTGTACAAATGAATGTGTGTTTATTAGTTCTGATGCACTCATTATTTATTACTTACTTTTTCAGATTTGTGGATACCCGATTAAATGCACGAATTCGTCTTACTAGTTCTGATAAACAGAAGTATTCCGCATTTACTTATCTTTTTGAGTTCCCGTTAATATAGTTAATAAGACAAATACGTCTTATTAATTATGAAAATGTAAGTAAGCCTACTGTGTTCGCTATTTACTTTCTCACGTGTGTGAAGTCTATATTTTACTTTCCTTTAGTTTTATTTAAAGTTTTAAATTATTTTACCATTGATTAACATACTACCTGAAATTTACAAACATATTTTGAATACCGATTGAAAAAGGTTTAATAATTTTACTGGAATTAAAAATATTAATGGGATCTTTCAGCCAAGGTCTAAGAAGTGCTGTGGGTGAGCTACGCCCTTCGCCCAATCAGGGGCTGCCGATTCTCATGACAACCGGTATTTTCAGTTCTCTTATATTCTCACTGTTACTTTCCGCTTCAGCATTTTTCTCCGAGAAAATTGTGTGATTGGGACAATCTCTCTACAGTCCTCGTACTACTACAATACCTTTTTAATTTTAATTTAAGTGACATTTTCAAGCTTCGATTTAAGTACAAAATAATTTGGTAATAAAGTTTTTACGCATCATCTGAAACTGATTATATTAATTGAGGTGGGATCTCTCGAGGGACCTTGTGCACATGAATAAACTGGCGTCATTTTGGACCGTCTAGCACTCCTGGAACCAAAGTGAACCGATAATCTTTTGTAGTAAAATGCCGATATTGCGCTAAACTCTTCGTCGTAGTTTTGCTAACAAAGTACTTTTTATTTAATTAAAGTTATTTCATTATTAAAGGAAAGAAACACTATTTAAAGTCGTCGATCACTCCTCGATCGTTCACTCCAAGTTGGATCGCGTTAGAGACTACAGTAACAGTCGTCGCATAGGAATCGCACCTAAGGCGTCTGTTCCCCAAAACAGTGCGACAATTTCAGCGGCCGAGCTAAAAATAGGCGCCCGGGCTGTACTGTAGACAGAACTTTAAAGTCGTATTCTGTCGGTATTCGGAGAGCCTCATGATTTTATGTAGGGCCTACTGGATATTGTGATTGATACCGAAGGCTATTTGTCTCCTATCTGATTTCTCATTTGTCTCATATTATCTCCTATTTCAGCTCCTGTCTGAAGTACCCTTACGTAATAAAAAGTTTTAAATCGTAAGTGAAGAGTTGCCGAAAGTTTATTTTTTTAAGGCATTGAAAGGACGACAATGCTAGGGGTGTCTAATGTTAATATTGATGTCTATTTAAATAATGTCAGAAAATGTTATAAAGGAATGAGAGTAGAATACAATTGCAATAATAGTGATGAACGGATGAACTCTGCTTTGTCGATAAATGTAAAGTTACAAAAGTTTACGAATAAGAATTTGTTTCCTAACAAAAGTTTACAAATATCGTGTTTATTTTTAGAAAATAATACATTTTCGTAATTGTTTTATTTATTGCTTATATATTTACAATAAATTAGTTTTAAATAATTTAAGTGTTTTATCTATGTTTAGTTTAATTTTTCAGATAAAATCTTTTAAAGTATGATGTTCTTTACAATCAAATACTGTTTAAATCACTGGTAATGTTATTCCCAAATAAGTACTTACTTAAAACCACTATAGGATAAAAACTTTGCATTTGAAAAGTTTGGCCAATTTACAATTATTTAAAGTCTTTACGAACTGGTTCACGTATGTGTTTTTAACCTAAAGTCTAGGAAAGTCAGCCATTTAAATAACTGTAAATAATTCTTGAACGTATTTCTAACTACTACTTTTATTGTCGAGGTGAGGGAATTGTAATAAAAGTTTAAATGCGTGAACCTAAAGTCGCGTCCGGTTGTCAGCTTAGAAGCTTCTTTCCCACCAAAGTCTTTGCAATTAAATGTCCGGAGATTTTCCCTCATATAAAAAACAAACTCTGTATTTTTTTCCCTGGGTAAATTTTCCTCTCGGGAAGGCAATTAAAACTTCGTAAAAACTTTTCTCCCCAAAAGTTGTAAATATTTGATTTCTATATACAGTATCAAAGAGGCTGAGCGTTGTATTGGGTAGAACACTTACTTATAGCCTAAACTCCCCAGGTTCGATCTCCGGGAGAGCTAAGGAATTTGGACTCGTCCTGTTGGAAATGTGTACCTGGAGTCAAGCATACGTTAATAATGGACAGTTGCAGCTTAGTGCTGGCGTAACTACGTCCCTTGAATACTATAGCAAAGCAGCTCTATATAAGTTCCTGCCTGTGTTAACCAAAGTGTTCTTAGTTGTATTTTTAAAAGAATTTTATTGTCTAATTTAATCAGTTAAGATTTTCCTACAACAATTTTGTCTAAATTGTTAAATTATTTACGTTTGTTAAAGCTTTTCTCTTTTTCAATGTAATAATTCCGTGTAAAATAAATCAAGGATGGCTCCAATATAAGTTTAGAATGTCTTAGAAATAAATCAGATATGATTCCAATATAAATCAGACATGCCACGAACATAAATGAGGGATGAAATTGTTTTACGAATGTTGCAGGATCAACATAAATTGGGGATGGCACCAATATAAACCAGGAATGAATCCAACAAATTAGAGATGGCTTCATTATAAATGGCCTCATTTATACTGTTTAAATGAGATGCCTCCAACATAAATTAGGAATGACTCCAACATAAATTATGGATGGTGTCAACATAATTTAGAGATGGTACCAACATAAACAGGGATTACTTCAACATAAATTACAGATGTCTCCAAAATAAATTAGAGATGGCTCTATTATAAATCAAGCAAGGCTCCAGCACAAAATAGGGATACCTACAACGTAAATTAGGGATAGTGTCAATATAAATTAGGGATGCCTCCAACATAAATTACGGGGGTTTTATTATAAATCAGGCAAGGCTCCAACACAAATTAGGGATATTTCCAAAGTAAATTAGAGATGGTTCTATTTCCAATCAGGCAAGGATCCAACACAAATTAGGGATGACTCACAACATAAATTAGGAATGGCTCAAACATAAATTAGAGATGGCCTTTTATAAATCATACGAGGGTTCAGCACAAACTATGCATGGTGCCAGCATAAATTAGGGAAAACTCCCAACAAATTAGGGATGGTTATAACAAAAATTACGGATGGCTCTAACATAAATTAGGGATGACCCAAAATAGATCAGGGATGGCTCCAACATAAGTAAGAGATAAGCTTCACTACCAATCAGCGATGGCTTCAACATAAATTAGGGATGGCTCATATTAAATTCGGTATCCAAAGTGATGTAGAGAATATAGGTTTTTTTTTAAAAATGGACTGAATCGATACAAAAATAATTGTGATCTAATTCATTACATTCTAATTTCGTTTTATTGAGGTTTTAACATATAATTTTTTTAGATCAGTTCATCTCAGAACATATTCTAGGCTTCTAAAATTAATTTTTGATAAATTATTTATAACTTAGTAATTATAATTCTTTTCATAAAAGAACATTTTTTATATAATTTGTATTTTTAATACAGTCTTATAAAATAGGTTTAAATATTTTGAATTTCCATCTTCGATTTTTAAAAGACAATTTACCCTTAATGTAATCAGTGGAAGTTTTTATAAGCCATAATTTTTCACCTTGTTGAAAGTAAACAAATAAGCATTTCTAAGAATTAATCTCAATTGTTGTTTCACTGCTGGTCCTATGTTTATACACAATGATTGTACAAACATTGCACACCTGTTAAGGCCTAAACACAAACACGCCCTGTTATTGCCTCCTCTGTATCCTGGAGGTTCCAATATAATCAAATCGATGCCCACTTGATTTGTCTAAACAAGAACGCCAAAGATTTATTGGTAGTTTCCCTTACAAGTACGATAATAATGTAAGTGGGACGTTAAAATAAGGTTAGTTTTAGTAATTGTCAAGTGTTGTCTGGTTATGTGGTTTTTACTCATTAAAAATATGTGTTAATTTTATTTAGTAGCTATGACTTTAAATTAATCGATAAAGTGGCAAGTTTAAACCATTTCAAATTTATGTTATCAGTTTTATACTCGAACATTATTTGACACTAAATTTCCCGCGTAGTTCTGTTTTACTTCAACTTTATTAGTTTAACATTATTGGTAGGCTAGAGCATTATTGATTTAACATTATCGTATCGCGAAGATAATCCTTTATTGGTAAAATTTGTTCCAGTAATGTCCACATTATTGGTAATAGTTTTAAGCCTCATATTAATGGATCTTTATCCAACCTGTAGAGGTAATCCGGAAATCAAGGACCGGTGGATCTGTAAAATGCTATTACATTCTGAAATAGTGGTTAAAGACCCACTGTATTTCTAAAACGTCTGTTCGAAGTACGTATTCATAGAGAGAATGCAGTGGATGCAACAGACACAAGAAACAGACTTAGTCAATTACCAACTTCTTGAGGAATATCAGCTGCGTCAATTGCCACATACGCTATGATTTTCCCACCATTGTAGATAGTACGATTTTAATAGACGGGTATATAAAAAGTTTTAATTAAAAATTATATCTTACTTAAATAGATGCTAGCGTTAGTATAGTGTTTTAAAAAAATACTCCAAATCCTGTAAAACAAATGTTTAATAATATTTAAAAAAAAATAATAATAATAGTAATAATAAAAGAAATTATAGTAAAAATAAAAAGTAATAATGGAACAGGCATTACTAAAAGAACTGGAAAATCTCAGTGTCAAGTATATTAAACTACACATAAATAAATTCAAAATTTTCGTTTAAAAAATTAAGATAACTGGTTATGAAAGGTAAAAGTATAAAGGGAATTCATCAATATTTCCCAACTAGCGATGTAGGAAGTCCTCACAAATTGAAACTATATTGTTAACTTTTAAAATAGAGACGTCATAAACGTATTTGTCATGTTACTCATGAACCTAAAGATTGTGTAGGCTCTTCATTATAGGTAGTTTGCGTTTCTGCACGTAAAGTAAATTAATTCAAGAAAGTACTTTTACTCACTGGGAATCAGTGACGATGTTGTCGGTAACGAGTGAAACCAAACAGTCAATAGAATGCCTAGTTTTCTAGCCATTGCCTGAAGGAAAATTATTAAACAAAACGTATTTCATACTTTGCCCAGGCAATATAAAGAATGCCTGCTACGTCTCGGACAAATCTGCTGGTTGAGGAAATGTACTCAAGATAGCAGTTTACTTATGTATGAGGAGACATTCTTTATTCCAATTGAAGACATTTCAGATCAGAAACTGAGCTTCGAAGCACAATCATCAGGCAGCAGCCAAGGATTTATGAGATGTACGGGAACTTTAAATAAATATAAAATCAAAAGTTTTGTGTATAGTGAACTACAAGAAATGCAATTCAAGCTTACAATTTTGTTATAATAAATAAGCCTTTCAATTTTTATATAAAAAACAAATAATTTGTAGTTTAAAAGTAATTAATGCTATATGTACCATTACATTTTTAATGAAAAGCTGTCTACCTCATATAATATTTAAAATAATTTATTACTGAACAAACGTTAAATAATTCGTAGTGTTGTAAAAGTTTGTTGTTAAATGAATACAATAAACTCTCTGTAATCCGGCCCTTCGCCTGTCCGGCCCTCCGCCTATCCGGCCCCTCCAATAATCTGACTTTTCGTCAAGGCCGGAAAATATAAACATAATCAATATGTAAATATAACTTGTATATTTTTCACCGCACGTCGATGTCAGTGACCGAGTGACCTTCACGCCCTCAGGTGCTAGTTTTGTAGCTCGTTACATACAATTTCGAGCCATATATTGTTGCAGTAGTTATATACAGTCACTGATACTGAAGTGCAAGTGAACATTGTAGTTACAATGTAAATGGAAACATATTTAAGTTTTGTTTTTACTTTCTTTAAAGGTTATCTTTATAAGGTCGTTATCTTTATAAGGTACAGACCAGTAAATTCTTTCTTGTTTTTATTTCAAGTATTGTACAGGACTAATTTCCTGTTTTCTTCATTTTAGGGTAATACACATAAATATTGCTCAATGTAAATTGTTTTTTATGGACCTTCTAGTAATCTGGCGTTTAACTAATCTGGCAGTGTACCAGCCTCATATATGTCGGATAACTGAGAGTTTACTGTATATAGATCTTGCACGATCATTCAGGTTTATTTCAAAAATGAATAATATTCAGTTTGTATGTCATTTGTGTAATACGTTGCCTGAGAAACATTTGGCGTTCTGAGTACGTGTATTCTTAGACACAATACACAATGCCTAGACAATATAGGAACAACTTTGAGAATATACTTGCTAGAACATACTTATAGAACAACTCTTTCCTGACAAAATGTGCAGCTTCTTTAGTATAATTCCAGGAATTTACATCCCATTTTAAAAGATGAAAAATGGGGTCTTACTTGTTTATAATATTTAACTAAAAATACATTTGTTTATATTTGGATTAACTAGTTTAGTAAAGTGATGGATGTTTTTGTGTTTTTGACAGCCGGTGCGGGAAATGGGACTGGAGGCGGATCGTCAGCAAAACGGTGACGTCACGTCAGGACTGGCAAAGACCACCCGATTTTCCAGCACACCGTTGCTAGATCCTCCCGACAAGGATTGGGAGATCAACAGGTCAGTGAATTTCTTGTCATATAGCCTTTTACATGAGAGACAAACAGTGAGTGAAATCGATGTCTCACCTACATTGTCATTTAACACTAATTTACTACCTCCAGAGCCATGTATTACCTTATATAGTGTCCTATTTAATTACATCTAAGTTAAATAGATATCTTACCTTGTACAATGTTACATATCAGTAATTTATTGCTTCATATTCAAAGGGATGCCTTACCATATTCAATGTTCAGTAACAGTAATTAACTACCTCCAAGTCAGAGCGATGTCTTATGTTATACAGTGTCCTTTTAAATTCATCCAAGTCAAAGGGATATCTTACCTTAAACAATGTTACATATCAGTAATTAATTACAGGCCTATAATCCTGTAACATTAATTAATTACACCTGTAATTATGTAACCCTTGATCAATGCAGTGTGTTATCTTAAACAATGCCCTATAACCCTCTACCAGGAATTATTTACTTCTGGATTAAACCAGTGTCTTATCTTATGCACAGCCTCATATCACTGTTATAGGGATAGGGGTGATTAATTACATCTGAATCAGAGCAATGTCTTACTAATACAATGGCCTATAATCCTGTAACATTAATTAATTACACCTGTAATTATATAACCCTTGATCAATGCAGTGTATTACCTTAAACAATGCCCTATAACCCTTTAGCAGTAATTATTTACCTCTGGATCAAAGCAGTGTCTTATATTATGCAAAGCCTCATATCACTGCTATAGAGATAGGAGTAATTAATTTCCACGGAATCAGAGTGATGTCTTCCTAAAGTAAAGCCCTATAACCCTGTAGCATAACCCTATAGCAGTAATTAATTTCGTCAGTAATGAATTACCTCCGAAATAAAGCTATGCCTTGCTTTACACAACGACAATTACTTGATAATGCTTTTATATCAATAATTCATACCCATATAAATAATTTCTTATGAATTAGTATATTGTCTTACCATGTACAAAACCCTGTATCCCTATAGCAGTAATTAATTACCTCATGATCAGAGCTTTCTCTTACCATATACAATGCCTGATATTCTTATGGATGTATTGAACTACCCTTGTAATTAATTAATTCCTATACTATGCTATTTATTACCTAATACATTGTTATATGACCTTTTACCAGTAATTAATTACTACTATTATTAATTACTTCCAAATCAAAGCAATGTTTAATACATATTCCTTATTCTTGAATGGAAAACTGTTTAAATGCAAGGTAGCTTGAAAAGATTGTAAAATTCAAATTTGATATAAAATAAAATAAAGTAAACAAACATAATTAGTCTAGCTCTGATGAGAGGGAAATATTTTTTACTTGCTGGAATTCCAGGATTTGTTGAAGATTTGTTTAAAAGAAATGTCACAAAATAACCTATGAAGTTGTATAAAATTCCATTGCATTTTACAATAAGAGTGTTAAAACAGGCTGTGTCCTGAAAAAATATGTAATTTTGTGAAAAATTGGAAGTACTAAACATTCTGCAAACAGAATAAGAAACTGATATTATGCAACGTACATGAACTATATAATATTAACTTCAAAACTGAGCACTCTGAAATAAAAATTGCTGTATTAAATTTTATGATCTGAGGCCTACATAGTGTGTAATTATTGGCCAAATAATGTCTGTATTTGTGTTTACCAATAGAACATATTCAAAGGAAGAGTTTATTCTTAAGAAGGTTTCACACTCAGTATTAACTATAAAGAGCTATTAAAACCCACAGTTTGTAATGTAGCAAAGTAAAGGCATGAGTGTAAATGTCAAGACTACCCAAGAGACATCCGTCATATCTGTGCCTTTAGCATTGTTTGGGCACATTCTAATAAAAGGGCCATGCTTATATTTGCAACAATTTCTGTGGCTTATTCCACTCTTAATATGTTAGAAACAAAAAAAAATCTGAATTTTTGTTTTCTGCTCAAAATATAAAACAATAAAAATCATACCTTTTGAAAGATACTTTTAATCTTGTAACAAAACAGGTAAAGATATCAGTGTACAACGTTCTCGTCGGATCAATATATGGATTTTAAGATTAACTGTAATATAATACCTTTCAGTGTGAGGTGAAGGGATATTATTGTTTCTAAAATATCTTATCAATTCACATTGAAATGCTTGTGCAAAGTTAGAAATATTTCACTCTGACATTCAAATTAGATTTTCAAGTCATTAACTTAATGGTAGAAAAATGGTGTAGATTATGATTCAACATTTTGAGCTAGTTTTTGTATACAATTTCTCTTTTTTGTTTCAAGTGTCTACGCCAAAATGTTTAGAAGTTATTACAGAAAAATGCAAAAACAAAAATTGTAATTATAATATTTGATTTATTACACAGACTACAAAAATGCAAGTATCTTAAAATTTGTTTTTGATTCTTTTAATATTTCATAATTATAATGCAAAAGATACAAGGTAAAAAATTACTCTGAAACTAACTAACTTCCAATTGTTTGATCTGGAAAATAATTATCCTTGTGTTGCTTAGAATAAAATTTTAAAATATTGTTCTTCTATAACTATATGACATTTTTTTTTTTAATTTCATGTATATGCATAAATAAAAATCAGTGAACATTCATTCTAACTTTTAAAGAGCTGGTTTTTATACTAAATTTGTTGTTTTTCATAAAAAGAAAAATAAAGAAGATAAGAATTCAATCAAGTGAAGGATTAATTATTGATAGTCATTTAATAGGTTGTTTTAAAAAAATTTTGAACTACAATGTTTTACAAACATTATCCTAAAATATAATACAGTATAAAAATGTTTTTAAGGTCTTTATACCAAATTCGCTTTTTTCATGAAAAGAAAAATAAAAAAGATAAGAGTTCAATCAAATAAAGGAATAATTATTGCCAGTTATTTGATAGGTGGTTTTTAAAAAATGTTGGAGTACATTATCCTAAATTGTAATATAAAAATATTTTTAATGTTATAAGCAAAATTTATAAATGAATAAGAAGTAGATAATGAAATGAATATCTACAGTTTTTCTAATTTCACTAGAAATGTTACTATTTAACAAATTTGGGTGACAATATACAGTATTACATTTTGAATATGACCTTGATAATACTAGTAGACCCATTTATTTATTTCACACACGCAAAATATTTTTGTTACCGGTTTAGAAAGCATTTATCATTGAAGATACCTACTTGCATGCAATGTATAAACTAGCATACATACATTATGTATGGGACAGTCATGCATATATTCAAGTACAGCTATCCAAGTTGCAAACTTACGTTTTGTTACATAACTTATAGCAGAATGCAGTCATTTTCACTGGGTTTTGTTGCATTAAGGAAATGCTTATCAAGGTGCACGTTATTACTGGAGGCAGGAAGGACTGTATGAACTGAATATCATCATGATGCTTAGGTTTAATGTAATATATGAATGCCCACTATCTTGTGCAATGGCCTTATATTTTGTAGTCAAACTAAAATTGTAAATGTATTTAGAGGTAGGCATAGTACTAGAAACAATTAATTATGTTTGTTACCATAAAAAAACCCATAAGAATGGTAAGGAATTCCTGTTTAACTTTAGGTTGTAAAATCTTTAGGTTTTTGGTAAAGGAGCTTTAAGTTAATTTTTAATTACTGGCATTTGATATTTTGGGTACAACAGTGTGAAGTGCAAGTCCTATATTTTTTTATTAACTAATCACCTGTAAAACTTACAAAATTAAAATATAATTATTAGTAATATTTCTATACTATATGCACAAATTTTAGAACCCAGACTTCTTTAAAGCATTAGAAATGCTCTACATTAAATGAAAAGCTACTTGAACTAAAAAAGCAAAATGCAATCACAATTAACATTACAAAAACAGAGTGCTGACGCGCAAAAGAGCATTAAAGCCTTCTACTTCATATACTAGGGACAGTGATGATTTTCTTTGGCTCCTGCTAATATGAATCAAAATCAAGCACCAAACATTCATAAAGAGAACTAAACTGAATGGTCACAGCAGCATCTGAAGTGAGTATTGTACCCAGGCAGTAGGCCACATCCTTAGTAAAAGTGTTAAGCTGTCAAAACGTAAATACATAAGTCTAGAAGTATTTTCTGACTGCCCCGCTCAGGTAGAGATATACTCAAAATTGAATTTCAGGAGGACGTGCAACAGGAAAATCTGGGCCCCAATCCAGTAAAAGGAGAGACTGGGAGTTTTTCCGTTCCTCCCCAAAAAATTTGGAACAATTAGTTATACCTTCTTCAAAGTTTGTATGTTTTAATAAAAAAAATCTTAACAAAAATGCTATTTATTTTCAGATATTTTTTTATAATTTTCTGTAAATAAAACAAAAATAGTAACAAGCATTTCATTAAGAAGTTTTTTCTATTGTAATAATTTACTCTGAAGATGATTGCTTTGCATAAACGTTTAACTAATGCATTTTATTAGTGGTTAAGACAGTTTATCCATTTTAATTAATTGGCAACAAGTTGAAATATAAATTTTAACTGAAGATATTGAATACCAAGGTAAAATAACCAACATTAAAATTAACACTTTTCAAAACAACAACTAATCCCTTAAACAAAGCACCATTCTTCTTGTTACTTTAGAAATTGAAGTTCTTCAGTTGATACATGATTTGTCATAGTGTGCTGATAAGAGTGATTTTGTTTCATGAGGGAACCTTGTCTCACAAGCTTTAACTCAGCCCACCAATCAATGACCAACTAAACTAGTTTTCTGATAACACATGCTTGTATGAAATTAGTTACTAATTTTCATCTGTCACATTTTATTACTGAATAAGAACAAGATAGATTTTAATGTAATTAATGTGTAATAAAAAAAGGCGGTTAATATTTTTGGATACATACACCTGGGGATTCCATAAAAAAGTTGTGTTATTTCTACTTAAAGTTTATTTTGTATGATTTTCAAACTTTGGTACAATTCTTCATTTTACATATATAAATTGCTATTTACAAATGTAAACATTTTCAGTTCTGATAATAAATATGTAATGATTTTATTTTCATTTCCTACTCTTAGTTTACACTCTACCCATATATATTTGTTGTTTAATTTTTTTATATATTATACCAATAAACCTCCAGTTACATTATCAATAGGAAAGAAAATTAAAGTTCTGAATGAATCACCAGTGTTGATTCCATTAGGCTAGGACATAGTTTCTCTTAACAGTGTAATTTTTTAATAAATTTTACAACTCAAAATATATTTACAAACAATTCAAAACTGTCTTTTCACATTTTGGTGAAATTTGGGGTAACAAATAGTATCCAGGATCAGCTAAAAGGACAGTACAAGACTTAAAATTGACATGAGGATGGTTTTTGGCAGAGACAGGAAGAGGCTCCAGGACTAACAAAGGATGAGGCCTTATTAACATAGTAAGGATTGGTTAACATAACAAGGAGGGGGTCTGGTAGCAAATTATTACTTCAAAGGAGGAATTTCTAAAATGAAATGCTATTTTATGTGATTTCCCATTGTCTACTTCAATTTAGACACAAGTAGGCAAAAAAAAGTAAATTAAATTTGTTCTTAACTTTTATACATTCTAATTTAAAGAGTACTCAATAAATATTAAATTCATGTACATGTCAAGGTTGTATTTATATAAGTAATGAAAGAAAATGCTTACATCAATTAACAAGGTCTCGAAAGGAAACTTTAAACTTTTATCTTAATAATCTAAAATTCTACAAAGAACTATTTAGTCCACAAGATTTATCTGAAGGTTTATTGAGAATGTCAGCCTCTGTTAAAGTGATTTTCTTATGGGTGTAAGCCTTAACTAGTCTATTTAGGCAATCTTCAGAAGTTTTACTCTCAGATATACTGGCATTCTTGAAATTGTACATTAAATTTCTTTGTGGGAACTTGAAATTGAAATGAATTTTCTTACAAAACTGGAAAATTTAAATTAATATTTTAGCATTTTAAAGATTAAAAATAAATTATATTTTTAATCTTTTTCAGAAAAGGAATTTAATTCACAAAACTCTTCCCTTCCAGCAGAAACATTTATTAGGTCAGGCCACTCTTAACCAACTCTGCCTCTATCTCCCCCCACATAATCCACTTAGATTATGCTGAAAGGATTTCACACCCCACTTGAGATGTTTTCACTTACAGAAATATGAATATGTGTACAAAATGTCATATGAATTAATTAATCTTTTTAATTTTAAAATTTCACTATAATTTCTGAACAATGATCATAACTGATAATAATTTTTTGTTTAGTCTTGAAGATATGTTTCAGTAAGTGGTGTTTGTTACTGTTTTATTATTTTTTTTTCAGGCCATGGCCTCAAACCCAAAAGGATCATCAAAGACTCCCAGACAAAGATATTTCCCAGTCACATAGAAACATATCTGGTAAGTTTTATTTTAAATTTAAGAATATATATTCTATATAGTGTCACATCTATAATAAACATTACCATACTTTATAACTGGATTAATTTTCTCTCATCCTGGTTTGAAATGTTGTGGAATTTGGTTTTGATTTATAATAATTATTTATTAAATCATTATTTTTATATAATTGTTATTATTCAATAGCTATATGCAATCGTCATAATTGCTTTTTAATTCCAAATCTTAACTATAAATTTTATATTTGTTTTGGATTAAAGAATAAAATATTCTATTAATAATTTATATATTTCTATAATTGTTTATTTGTTAATTTATTCTAAAATAATTAAACAATTTCAAATGTTTATAAACTTGCCTATAGTAGCACTTACTTGTAATTGTATATTGAGTATGTGTGTAGGGTGTAGTTTGAAGTGTCTGTATATTTCGTATTGTTCGGTTGTGTAGCATTGGTTATTTCTGTGTTGATTATGAAGAATTTGTAGGTTAGATGTTATGTCTATGTAGTCATGTTTCGTGGAGTTGAAATGATCGACAAAGTTTGATTGGTAGTTATTGTTGTTTAGTACTTTTATATGTTCTTGGTAATGTGTGTAGAAGGACCTCCCTGTCTGGCCTATGTAAAAACTGGAGCACGAACTGCAAGTTAGTTTGTAAACTCCAGTGGCGTTGTAAATGCCGTTGATTTTGTTGTTGGGTTTAAATTGTTTATTGAGAGTGTTGTGTGTGGAGTAAGCTATTTTGTAGTTGTATGTTCATAGTGTGTTGGTTAGATTGTGGGTTTTGGATGATCTGTATGGTATTGATAAATATTTTATGGGATTGTCCTGTTGTGTGTTTGTATTTGGGTTATTAGGTTTATTTTTTAGGCGGTTGTATACTTTGTCAATCATGGTTGGGTTGTATCCGTTAGTTTGCGTTATATGTTTTATGGTGTTTAACTCCTGGTAGTGTTCTTCTTTGTCTAACGGTGTTTTAAGCAGGCGATATATCAAGGTGTTGTAAGCAGCTAGTTTATGTTGGTGTGGGTGGTTTGAGGAACTGTGAATGGTCGTATTGGTACTAGTGGGTTTTCGGTTTATGTTGAATTTATGTGTTTGTTTATCTGTTCGTTTAATTGTAAGGTCTAGGAAGTTGAGAGAGTTTTGTTGTTCTGATCCATGGTGTATGTTAGTTTAGGGTGTATGGAATTTAGGTGTTTTAGAAATATGTGTGCTCTGCGTGTGTACCTTTGTATAATGTTGTGATATTGTCGACATATTTGTACCAGTAAATTATGTGATCTGAGTATTTATTGTTGTGTAGAATGTGGTTTTGTTCATATGGTGTATGAATATTTCTGCTAAGATGCTAGCTATGGGGGAGCCCATAGGTAGGCCATCTTTTTGGTTGTAGAATGTGTTATTTTAGGTGAAATAATTTTGAGATGTGATTAATTTTGTGAGGTGAATGATTTCATCAATGTGTGTAAGTGGTGTATTTGTGTCTATAAGCATGTTTTTGAGGATGTTGATGATTTCTGGAGGGGGGATGTTTGTATATAGATTTGATATATCAAAAGAGACTAAAGTGGAATTGTGTGGGATATTTAAGTTTTTTATTTTGTCTATTAGATTTAGGCTATTTTTTATGCTACAATGATTATTAAATTGTATATGGTTTCGGATAGTTTTGTCGAGAAATTTGGCTAGAAGATGAGAAGGGGAGCTTGTAGGGTTGATTAGTGGACGTATTGGGATGTCTGTTTTGTGAAGTTTGGGCAGGGCCTTTAGGGAAGACCAGAGGGAAGAACATTCCTGGGGAGATTTTGAACATTTTTATGTCTAGAAATAATATTTTATGCTATTTTGGCACTTAAAATTACACAATTGTTGAGTCGTCAGGAAACTGTTTTGCTAAAAACCTAGAGCTGTTATATAGGTTAACTCTTTTTGCTAAAATTGATTTGTTTGGGGGGCACATGCTCCCAGTGCCCTCCCCTGGTTACACCACTGCTTGTGGGTACTATTACCATGATTAATACAAATTTATTTGAACAAAATATGTACAAAAATAAAACTAATAACCTTTATTTACTGATAAAACCATTAAAAACCATAAAGAAAAAATGAATTTAAAGGTTATAATTTGAATACATGCACAGATTTTTCTAAAACTGATGTGCCTGGCATTAACAAGGGTAAATAGACGTTGATTATTACTTCATTATTTGGTTAAAGTTACATAAACATTATTTATTCATTTTCCATAACATCTGCTTATTTTTAATATTCAGTATCTCAACTGTAATAAATAAATATTACTCACTTAGTTTAGAAGACTGTAATTATTTATCAATTAATAATTTTAATAAATACTAATTTGCCAAACTTGTTATTAATAAAATTAATATTTGTCACTAGTTGTGGATTGTTTATAATGATGAGGTAAACTTTAACAATTTTATTAAACTAGTTAAATACTTGCTGAACTTATAATTTAAGTAAGTTTATGAAAAACTACATAAACAAAACATTTTCAATTACATTAATTGATCTCTGTCAGTGTCAGAAGAAGTGCCACAATTTTTTATAAAAAATAATAATTTCAATTATTATTTTAATACATATTTTAATTAATTTACAGGAATTAGGTTGGAAAATAACTGAATTCGCTTAAGATCTAATCATTGTCCCAGATTAAATTTTATCCTTAATCTGTGTGTGCAGTGTGTGTTTGAACATGCACACACAACTGTCTGGTTATTTTCTATATTCTTAAAATTAAAACTATATGATTAAACGTAATTTTAAGTGTTAAAAAATGCTATATATTTATAAAGTATAAAATAAATATTGGTTTTAAACATTACAAAAATTCTCTTCTGACAAAAAATTTAGTACAAATATTGAAATCACCAGCAATTCTTCAAATTCTTTCATTCATGGTAAAATTTTGTATCAGAATTGCAATATCTTAATTTGTCCAATTTTAATGACCAAAATATATTTATCTATGTAAACACCATACATTTTTCAATTATTTACAGTAAAACATTGAACCCCTGTCAATAATGGTCTTATAGCGCAGTTGACTAAAATTTCCATTACAATTTTTCCAGGCAACTCTGCAGAAAGTGTTCTCCAAAAGTTTCGCAAAAGTTTTTCACTCAGATTTTATAAAAAAGGAGGAGGTAACAGTAAGGATGATGAAGAAGCTGATCAACCTCCTCCAGACTCACCACCTCGAAATCATACCCCACCACCTCTAGTCAAAGAAGACTCTTTAGAAAAATTCAGGTTAGTATGAGTAATTTACATTCATCACATTTTTAACTTTTTCATGATAATAAAATTTAATGATTGCATTAACTAAGATATAAATAAAGTACGACTCACTTATCTCCTTATTTGGTATCAAATAACAGTTCCTCTTATGGAACAAAGACAGGATGTTTGGGTTTGAGTTGTTTTCTTGCAGATTCTTATCCACCACATTCAGTAATTATAGACAATTGGGAAGAAACTATGGAATCAGTTCACATGCTATATTGGCTTCATTTTGTTAGAACTGGAAAGCACTTAAATATTTTTTGCTATAATTCTGAAAATTAAGATGTTATGATTTATTATTTCAAACGGTTGTTTTTTATTTATTATTATGTTACACAGGTTTGGACCTCTGGTTTGGAGAACGAGTAAGGAAAGAAAGAAAGGGAAAAAAGCTGCACGTAATGCTAAATGCAACAGTGGTGATAGTGGAATACAGATTGAGGTAAATCCACTAATATCTCAAGATATAAAATAGTTTTATTGTACTCTTTTGAACTGTGATCCATTTTAGGAAACATAGATTTTTTTCACTGCCACTTATATACACTTTCATATAATTTTTAAATTTACTTTGATTTTGCTCTCTATGGTGTTACATTTATGTTTATTTTTAGTAAAATGACAGCACCAAACATATAGATAGAGCCAATTTATAAAAGGATTTCTGAGACATTATATTTTCGATCTCACTAAGCAATTTTCATCAGTATCTCTGAGGATCTTGAAATACTGAAAATCAGTTGTAAAAAAATTTAATCATAACATTTTTTAACGCAACAAGGGATTTTCTTCAGTATCTCAGCATCATCACTGACACTGAAAGTGATCATCTAGTATCTCAGGAAACATCATGACTCAGTGAACTTTTTTATAAATTTACTTCAATCATATTTTCGGGAAATCGTAATTTTACAGAGTTTGAAAATTGTATAGGAAAAACAAATTTCTGTATCCATTTCTGTATTTTTTTTATTTTTAGAAATTTATTGCAACAACTTTAAGAATTACATAAATATGACAAATATGTTATAATGTGTTCTTTGCATACTCCACATTTCCAAAGAATGAAATTATAGTAAGTGTACTTATAATATAAATATTCAATATTTTTGAAGGCTATAAGGAGGAAGGTATAATTTCAGAGTTCGTTACACTATTGTGTAAAGTGTAATCTAGTACGAGTAAGGAGCCCTCAGGGACATATTTGTTCAAAAAATACACTGACTTTAACTCTACATGAAGGCACCATGCCCTTGTATATGTTCGATGTTCAGAAGCATATTACTAAGTCTTCACTTTGCATTAGTTCAATAATCAAATATTAAAAACATCTACACTTTTAATCTATATAGTTTACTTTAAAATTCCTACAAATACAATTTTGTAGAATAAATTCTTATATAACACATTTTTATGAATAAAAAAAAATATTATAAAGTTTAGTCATTGTCCTCAAGAATGGCAAAATCATCAGAGAATGAGTCAACAAACTGAGGCTGTTATTTTAAAGCCTTTGCTTTATAAAATATTTTTCTGTTTGAAGGCTAAACACCAAATTCTTCAAGTTCTGCTTTCACTAAGGCATAAAAAAAATTTCACAAAAAAACATTAAAGCTAAAAGATCATTCATTTTTACTCTCTTAAATCAATTGATTGTTGCTTTCTTGAGTTGGCTGTGTCATTCTCGAGGAGCAAGTTGAAACAAACTCAAGCCTAACAGTTTGTCAATGAAGGCACACTAGAACTGTGCCTGAATTGAGTTATAACAATTAGCTATCTAATGAAGCTACCACTGATTTTAACATAATAAAATATTCTGCAAAGTAGAAAGTCCATATTTGCCATCTCCATGAAAGACATAACATGATAAATACTTTATTGGAGTTTGTTACATTTCATTAAAAAGCAATGATTTGGTAGAATGTTGTGAAAAAGTTTTGTAGTTTTGAAGAAAGACAAGAGACAAGGAAAACTATCTATTACTACAAGAAAATGTATATAAAACAAGTGGAGGAATATGTTCATTCTTATTAAGTTATTATTTAATATCTAACCCAAGGTTTCACATAGCAATATTAAAAAATTGTGCACAGTAATATAATATTTAAGGTATCAAAACTGTATCCTCTCTGGGGGTTGAAAAATCTCACTGATTAACACAAAACAAGCTTAATTCAGATCAAAGTGGGTCAGCATTTTTTTTTTTTTTTTTTAATTTGAGGAGCAGGATGAATTTTTATGTGTTGGGGAGCAGGAAGGTTTTCAACACATAAATATAGCTTTACCTTGTATTTTTAACAAGAGGTAAAACTATAAACCCAAAGTTTCTTATGAAACACTTAAAAACTTGATTTGAACTAAACAGAACAAATGGACAGAATGCTGACTGACTTGAGTAATTTGTCTGCATCAAGATAATGCTCATTTCCTACACATCTCATGTACAACTGAAATTGTAGAAACATTTGGATGAATTGTTCTCAGAGTTTTTACTTTACGTCTAATGATTATTGCTTATTAACCAAACTGATATATTATCTCAATGGGAGCAAAGCTTTTACCTTGAGTTTTTAATTGTTGCAGATCTCTTAGATACTTATATAATCTCAAGTTTTGGTCTAGCAAATCTGAGTTCCATCGATTTAATACAGTGCCTAGTAGTACATTTTCTGAGTATGATGTTTCCATTCCAAAAATGTCGCCCCAAGTTTTTATTACATTTAATTGTTAATAAATTACACCAAAAGTTTATTGCAAGGCAATCAAATCTTTTCCTGAACCCTGGATATATGCACACAATTGTGTGAATTCTAATGCTTTCGCTATATATATATTATCAGTATTCTGGCGCTAAAAACAAAAAAATTATTGATTCTTTAGGTTCTTGCCTAAAGCGATACAATCACCTCTCTGCTTGGTAGCACACCATGGCCCTGGTTAAATCTATAGTTTCTTCAGCTTAGACTTGAATATATGACTTCTTTTATTTATTTTGTTTTATTGAGGTTTTTCAGGTTTAAATAGTATTACTTTATCTGAACTTAAAGGGATGGTGTCTAAAGTTTTTGTCTTAAAATACACACAGAAAAGTTTAAGATTAGGTGTAAGTACTTTTAAATATATGCATGGATACCTATGTACACTTGATTATTTACAAAACACATTCATATTCTGAAACTGTCTTCTTTGAATTTGAATTTATTAACTAAAGATTAAAAGCTTTTTAATTGACAATAAATGTGTTTTTCAGATGGTAGGAAGGACAGGTGGTGACAGTTCAGAGTCTCATGATACTGATCACCTTGCTGATGACGAACCATTAGATGAAACTGACAGTCCCCCAGTTGTAAGTTTTACTCAAACATTAAGTGAGAATCTATTCTTTAAAAAAATATAAAGTCAAATGTAGAGCCTAAAATGTCTTGCAACTGAAAATAACAGTCTGTTCTGTAACCTTATTTATTTTCTGAGGAATGGGGTGGATAAGTAAGTGCAGGGTATTTTTAATGTTAGTGGCTAGGTCAGGTTTACTGCCCCCACCCTATTATTTTTCAAGAAACGTCTTGTGTAATAAACTTCAAAAAGCAAACTATTCAAAATAATTTTATATTTTTTAAAAACGTAAATTTCCTCTTATAGTAATTGATTCTATTGTACATATCTCATGTATTTCAAATTTATTTGATTTAAAGTTCAAAATCTTTTATTTTATTTTATTCCTGTAAAAAATTATTACGTCAAAGTTTTTTCCTGAATTTTACTGTACAACTTTTCATTTTATTGAATTTCATGCCACCTATTCACCTGCTGCTGCCTACACACAATGTTTAATTTGGATATAGTTTAATCTGGCACTAAAGCATCATTGTAATTTTAAAGTAGCAAAAAATATGTTAATTTCATACTGAAGTTTTAATAGTATTTTGGTACAAATTTCTGCTACTTTTTTATAGCCACATTTATGCTTTGTGCTTTATTTTGAGATAATTTTCAATCCTTCATACTAAAAAAGTAAGACATATGAAATTCATAGAAGCTGTGTTATTGTAATTTTAATTTAATGACAAAGTAACTACGGTAATAATGCTGTGGCGATAAAGAAACTACTATGATTAAAATACAATTTGTGTTATAAAAAAAAAAATACAAAGACTCCTACATCATTACAACGAATTACCATTGACAACTAAAATTAAGTTGTAAATAAGAAAACACAAACATTTGGGAATAAAAACAACAAATTAAAATGAAAATGGCAGTAATAAGATTTTTAAAATATAAAACAGACCGTCTGAATAGAAAATTGAAGTATTTCAATCTATTTTATTAAAAAATTCCTCATTTATTTATTTTATTTATGTGTATTTTTATTTATGTTGAGGCATTTACAAAGATTTTATACCTACACTTATCTTATGTGAAATATTTAGGAATATAGTAGGAGTAAGCTATTGGGTTTTTCTTCTTTGTTATGTGATAATGAGATCATTAATGATTTGAGTTCACCCTCTCCTAGCAATAATTTTTGTTTCCGTAACTTTCATTGAATAAACTTTATATACTCTTACAAACAACATTTTTCAACCTCTTGATCAATATGCCTATCAGTTCTATATTTGAGGAAAACAATTTTCTAAATAAAAATTTCTTACTAAATTTCTTTCAAGAATTTCAAGGTAAAATAGAAAATTTGAAAGCAGTTTTTATTATTTTTCAAACTATTTACATGGATTACGAATTTAATTTTTTAATCAACTATATCGTCTCAACAAACCAAGTATTCTATGGTAGTTTAGTACTGATTATGCATACTAGTATCTCTTCCATGGGTTACAATTGATATAAGATAAAATACAACCTATGTAATGTAACTTCTTTATATTTTTCACCTTCTATTATTCTTTATATCTCACATTTATGTGTGTTTACTGCACAGTTAGAGTTTTACTTCACAAAGTAAAAATATGTCTCACTTGGATTTTACCCATTGAGGTGGATTCACGGTCCGACTAGATTTGCCCATACTGGTCTTAATGCCAGAATGAGTGTAACTTATGTTTGAGGTATAAAATACTTTATTTGATAACGAAATTCCCTGCTTCCATATTGGGTTTTGTTGAGTCCTTTGCACACATTTCTACCTTGAATGGGGTATATTATTTTTTTTATTTGGCCAACCTGCTACTGGTGTATGTTTGTAATTTTGCAGCCTAAAGGTAGCCCTGTACCAACTATTGCATCATCTGATCATAGAAGCAGGCAGTTGCAACATTAATGCTTACGGTTAACTTTTATTTTTGTCCTTCATGGAATATAAACAATTACAACTTTCCGAATTAGTTGAGTTTGAAAATTAGTTAAGCTACCATGAAAATGTACAATTAAACAAATTTTTTAAAGTTAATTACATAAAAAAATAATTAAAACAAATGTTTATAAATGTATATTAACTATTTGTAACATCTATACTTTTCTACAAAACAAAATAAAATATTTGAATGTATTTTCACAAATAATAATTGTACGTCATTTCAAATGAATTTCTCATAATCAACTCCCAAAGGCCTTGTATGTGCTGTAATATAGCTACAAAATAGTAATATTTCAATGGGTTAAATTGAAAGCATAATGGATAGTTTTATTGGTCTTCAAAATACAAAAAAATTGATAAATTTCTGTAACATCAAAGTAATTTAAAAAATTTTGAAATTACATTTTTCACTTTAAATTGGGCCTTGAAAACTGATGGAAATTTGGACAGTATTTAATCTCTTTTCTATTTCAATTACTTCATAATTATATTTCAACTCTTTTAAATAGTTAATATTGAGCCATTTTGAGTTACACTCTTGCACTCATATTATTTTAAAATCATGCTGGAAAATTAGTTTTTTTACAGAAAATTTTAATTAATAATTTTTCCTTTAAAATAATATAATTAGTATCTGGGACATTTATTTTGTTCTAGGTTCGAAGAAGAGGCACAGCATCCAGTTCTGATGGGAAACCCTCCAGGCCAACATCAGATGTTATTAATCAAATTCTCATAGACAAATTAAAAGTAGGTTTTAGTCTTTATTCTACATACAGTTACTTAACATGATTATTTTAAATATTCAAGGACAGTTAATGAGATGATTGTGCTAACAGGAAATATGCAAGATAAAAAGAAATAAATGAGAGATAAATCCCCTCTATCAGTTTTTTTTGTTAAGTTTCTAAAAAAAATAAGTGTAATTCTGATTTTCCATCCCAAATGAAACAGTTTTTTTTTTAAGTAAAGTTTTGTTTTACTTAATTGTAAATTTTTAAGTGTAGAATATATCAGTCTTTAAAAATAAGAAATCAAGTGTTTGAACTAAAACATTAAACATTTAATGTATACTTTTGTTTTAAAATAATTTTGAGGTTAAAAGTTTATTTTATATTTGCAAGATTGACACATATTTATTGTACTTAAAATACTATCTTATTTTTTTTCAAATAATTTTTAACTTCACTTAAAAATGTGGCTGTTGAAAACATATATTTTTAATTTGTTGTCTTTTGATTTATATAATTGAGTAAATTTTCAAAACTCGTTTCTGAAATACATTACCATTGTAGTCTTGAAATATTTTAAACTATATTGAATGTATAAAAAAAACACAGCTGTAAACACCTTTCTCACATCACAAATTTTATCGATCATAACCTGTTTTTGGCAACCATGTTATCCTCATCAGTGATTAAACTACACTAATATATTGAATGTATGATATTGATAAATAATTTTTATGCCTAATCTAAATATATCATCAACTTAACTTCTTGGAGTGTTATGTATGAAAAGGAATAATTTACCACCACCATCTAATTATTGTTTAAAAATAGTTTGTTTCTAAAGCTCTATTTAAATTTAAATCTCTATATAAGTAAGAATGAAATTAAAATTTCAATTTTTTCCAGTGCTTTATATATATTTTTACAGCCTAAAGTGTTCTGGACATAACTAATTTTAATTACTGTAATTTGCAGATAAAAACAACATATAAACATATTTACTAAAAACATAAGTATATTAGTACATTAAACATTCACTAATCTGGCAGATATGGGGCAGGGATACTGGCGGATTACTGAAAACATCGGACTACTGGAGGGTCGATTTAAAACACAATGCACATTGAACAATATTTATTTGTAGTGTCCAAAAATAAATAAAACTTAAGAAAATAGTCCTGTAGTGTACTTGAAATGATAAAACGAGAATGAATGTACTGGCCTGTATTTTACAATAAAATGTTACCTTACCTTTAACGGTAAAAACAAAAATTAAATATGTTTCCGATTACACTGCAACAACATACGGCTCAAAAATCATTTGTATATTGCAAGCTGAATCAGTTATGTTTACATCGTCCGTCCTTGACAGAAACGCCAGATTAATGGAGTGTCGGGATAAGTGAAGGGGCAGATTATATAGAGTTTGCTGTAATTCACTAAAAATAAACATCAAGTCTAAACCAATATAGCATTATCAATGTGAATATTAAATAGATAACAAACAGAGATAATGTGAAACCAAAATATTTAACTGCTATGGCTCACAGGAAATGTCTATTGAGCTGCAGAGAATTCACAAATGTGTATACGCAGATAGCATGACAATGAATTGGTGATGAATAGCAGGTGGCTGATAACATTGAGGGAAGTACAGTTTTCATTTTATACAAAGCTAAGACTACCTTCTACTATATTACAATCTTTCCCAGCTTCAGTAGGTTGTCAAATACAAGATATATTTGTTGACAATAATAAACAAAACTAAAGTTTGACCAAAAATATTGTAACCAATATACAAATTGAATAAATATTGTAACAGACACAATGCAAAAATGTAGTGCAGCTATCATTTTATACAAAACCAACATTATTACCCCATGTGTTTGAATTATTTTATTTTACAGGTTGCTGATTTTATGGCCTCCAAGGTATCTCACTATACACAAGAAAAGGGTTAAAAGAAAAGTCAAGGAAATGTCATGTTGAAATAATTCAAAAAAAATCAATGGGTACAAAATATGAAAATTGAAAAATTATTAATGAGAAAAAAGTTACAAGCACATTTTATTTCACAGAGGTTTATTTTTTTAAAATGCATGTAGTTTAGAAAGTTATTTAGGAGATAGAGATATTTCCTTCAAACTAATCTTGAGTAGGAGATTTTTAAAATTTTAATTATTTGGTCGGTTTTGACATCATTACCGTTTTGAAAGACTAAAACCCAACTTCTACTTCAGATTTTAAGATAATGTAGCCAAAATGTGCTTAAAAAACTAATAAATGAATGAATATAAATATACAGTATTGTGTTCTTAATTTATAATTCTTAAGTTATAACTAGAACATCATTGTTTACTATGTCATTAGTTTTTAATGTACATCATTAATGTACATCTATATAATATTGTTATAGAGTATTAAATATTTATATTTAATAAATTTATCATGCTTTGAACAGGCAGATCTACAAGCTAGATCTATTCCTAGGCGAGGAGGTCATCAGCACGTTCGAAGAACTCATTCTGATTTAGGTGGACAAAGGTTATTTAATTGGGACGTGAGAAATAGCTATCGTCGCATGTTTTCTACACCATCACCAATCAAACTGAAACCTCACTTAAGCCCTCGGAAGAATGCTTTAGATACCCCACTAAGAAAGTAAGATTGACATTTACATAATAATTTTTAAATGAATATGATAAACAAATTTAATTAAATTTTAAATCATTTGACTTTTATTCTCTTCTTATTTGGCTTCCATTTTACTAAATTATTTTTGATTTGGATGTACATTTTTTTTAAAGTTCAATAACATTAATTGTCATTACTAATATGATGAAATATGTTTAAAAAGTTAAAAAGTGACAACTAGTAACAATTGATTTTTTTCTACATTAAAGGCTTTTCTGTAAAAAAATTAAAATTAAATATTTGTTGTCTGATAATGAAATCATCAAAAGAATTACAACTAAAGAATTGAGCAAGACAATTAATTCTAGTTAATTAATTGTAATTGACTTTTTCAGTTGAGTTTGCTTATCTTGACCAATCCATGAAATTTTTGACTTATATAAAATTTTATACTGACGGATTATTGTTGTCAGTAACCATATCAATTTCTGTTTTAAATTTAGAAAATATTATTACAATGTAAATACAAGATCTTATAAAATGCCACAGTTAAATGTTGCTGGGGCTAAATGACAAAACCATCTAGGTCACCAGTTTTATTTTTCCCAACTGTAAGTAATGCATTCTTATTATAACAGTAGGTTTTTACATGGGAAAAGCTTTGAGGCAACTAGTTATATTGAGGGCACAAATAAACAGATGACAGTTTAGGAAGATTCATTGAGGCCAGGCCTATATAGAGTTATATAACCTACATTTAAAATCTTATGCATTTAATAGTTCACAGTATACTTAGTTTTTGTTTTAAGTCAGTAAACAACCTAAATTGTAGTCAATACTTTAAAGAGTAAAATAAAATTGATAATAAATGGGTATATATGCTGTTTTAAAAGCTGAATTCGCTGCTTTTCCATAAAGAATATACTTAAAAGACATAAAACATTTGTTCAATCTAAAAGTATCTCATATAGCCTACTTTAATATTTTTCCCATAAAGAATATAATCCTAAATTTCATTTATTTAACCTGCAACAGTATATGACAAGATAATAATAAAAACATTGTTTCGGTACAGGTAGGGTTGAGCTCCCATACTTAAGACACTAGATTTTTTTTGCACACAAATTTGTCACATGAGTTATCGTGCAGATTATGTTTCTAATCGCTTTTGAAAAGTTTTATTTTCATATAAGTTATTATACTTTATAATTTCGTATCAATTATTTGGGATAATAATCACAATTTCAAGGGAAAATATTTCAAGTTTTAATTACAAATAAATAGATAAAACATAATACAAACCTAAGTTTTTATACTACGTTTTGCTGTGTAGTTGACAATTGGCAAAAAAATATATTAAAAAAACCAGAATGTTTTAAATTTTTTATATTTAGGAAAATAATAAGATATTATAAATAAGTATAAATATGTATTTTTAAAAAGTCCTGGAATCCAACAGCTAATATCTGAAAATACTTTTTTCCAAAGTAAAATCCTTGTTCCAGGCTACCTAACTCAATTTTTTCTTGTGTTTTCCTCATCAATCTCTTCTGAACAACTATAACTGCTTTTGCCACTTTTACTGTCAAATCTTTTAAAAATTAAATGAAACCTGTTCATTACTACTTTAAGTTCTGCAAGCCAGCAGAATAATTTTACAAACCACTTACATTACACTTGTTTGTATTATCTTGTCAAAAAAACACTACTTACTGATAATGTTTTTTTGCCAAGATTATACAAACAAGTGTAATTTCTAAAAAAACCTTTAGATGTACAACACAAAAACTACAAGTCTTACAAACCACATTTCAACTAGACAGTATTTACTAATGTAATAACTGGTGTGTAGTTTTCAAAGAAAATATAAGCAAAAACGATTAAAAACATGAAATCCTAAAACTTTTTTGTAAATAAAAAAAGTAATGTGAGTCGTGCATATTATTATTGTAATTCAAGCGAAATTAAAAATACACTAAAATACTATACCTTTTTAATGAGTTTTTGACAGCATTGGAGATATATTCAAGGTCAATGATATATGACCCTTGCCAACCTCTATAAAACTAAAATAGTTGAAGCAAAAAATTGTGTGACTACTCCAGTGATTAACGATACATTATTCCAAAACAGGTAATGTAATTAAGTACCGTGCTTCAACAGCAGCATAGTGACTGAAATAAAAATTAATGTTTTAGCTAGTTTACAACATTTCAATTGAAATGTATTATCCAACATATTTGATTAAATTTCTAATTTTGTTTTGCAGTTCTAAAAAGTTTAGCAACAGACCACAGCAGTTAAGAAGATCAATAAGTCAACCTCTTGGAATAAATGAACTTTCTCCACTTCTCCGCAGAAAACCTTCTGGTAAAGTTTTGATTTTTAACTCCAGTTTTTTTTCTGATTTTATCAAATTCTTTATACTTCCCTTAAACCTTGCACATTTAAAAATAATATTAATTAAATCTGGAATAATAATGAAATTATCTCATTAGACATAGTATTTACTTCATATCAAGTTTGAATTTCTTTATAGCTCTTGACACTAAAATAATAGTTCTGTTCTATTTTTGTATATTAAAAAAAAATCATAAGATACACATATTAAGAGATCATAAGATACATAGTGCATACAACAAAAAGACCGTGGTTAGTTAAATGGGCTGATAGCCACAATTTAACAAATCATGCATTTTTTTTAACAATCTGTTGTTAGTGATTAATACGTGATAGCAATTAATACAAATCTGCAAAAGCAATTGAAAGTAAAATCCAGTCTATTGCTCCATTTATCTATATTAAAAATTAGTTCTAAAGTAACATTAGAGTATTGAGAAAGGAATTTAGTACTAATTATTTCCAGGGTGAGCTTTTATAGTTAATAGAAACTTTTGCAAAAAAGAAAGACTGAGAGCTTTAGTTTTAGATGAAAGATATATTTAATTAGAACATAATTAAAACTTTATTGTATATTTTAATGATCCAATTTTGTAAAAATTTTAGCTGGTTGCCGTAGTCATGTATTAAGTGAAGATGAGAGAGCAGCAACATCAGATGATGAAATGATGTCAGATTCAGAATCTTCTGTAGCCTCACTTACAGATAGGAAGAAATCATTTGAACAGGTAAAGCTGCTTTATTGAGAAAAGTAATCAAGGTTAATAGTAAAAACAATTAACAAAGTATTTGTATATCAACAGATTTTTTTGTTTACTACTACAGTTTATGTATATTTATATATATATATATATATATATATATATATATATATATATGAAGTTATTATTATTATTTGTAAATAATTTTTTCCACCACTAAGTGCAATAATTTTACCTTATGTGATGATCGGTCACTTAACCATTGTCAAATCACTCTACAATCACGAAGAGTGATTCGACAATGGCCAAGTGACCGAAAGGTACCTTATCACATAAGGTAAAATTATTGCACTTAGTGGTGGGAAAAATTATTTACAAGTAATAATAATAACTTCATAAAGTCAGTGCAACGGAAAAATAATAATATTTATATATATATATATATATATATATATATATATATATATATATATATATATGAGAGAGAGAGAGAGAGAGAGAGAGAGAGAGAGAGAGAGTTTCTATTTGCAGGAATTCTCCATGTAATAAGAATCCTCTTAAAGTTTAATAATAAGAAAATAACATAGTAAATCTTGTTTTTCTTTAAATTTTGTTTTTAAAATAAAATAAATTTTCCTTTTAATAATTTAAAAAAATAAAAAGATGGAAAGAGATAAATTTTATCTTTATTGTAATACATAGAATTGGTAAAACGTATATGATTAAAAGTTAACCAAAATACATGAGAAAAAATATTTTTTGCAAAACCAACTATACATTGTTTGAATAGTCTAGTATTTTTTATATAAATATTTTTGTTTTATTCCACTACAAAAAATATCAACTAATTCACAAAAATCATAAAAAACCAGGAAACCCATGTTGTTTGGTGATCTATTGCCAAAAAATGAAATAAATATTCATTTGAGTATGTGTTTGTGGAACTCAAGAGGCTATCTAAAAGTGTTTTTTTTTTTTACATGATTGAGGTAAAACAAGGTTTACCATTAGCGGTGTTCTATTCCTTCCTATCAAAAATCCTTGTTGATGGTGCATCAACATTCACCTGGTATAAGGTTTGTCTACTACCCATTAACATCCTAGTCCAACATGTGTTGTCATGTTACTAAAATTCAACACCATTCATGAATACTTAATATATAAACAAATGATAGTATACAATACTAAGAATATATAATCGTATTCATCAAATCAGTATAATTTTGCAATTTTAAATGTGTGTGTGTGTGTGACTATGTCTTCAAAATACAATATGCAAGCAACGATCTACAACACTGAGTTATTTTTAAAAATCAATAAGTTAAATGTAAATATTCCAAAGGCTCATAGCCCTAGCTCAGGTTTTTGAGGTGAAAAAAAAGCTAAAGTTAAAAAGTTTGTTGCAGAAATTCAACTAATTTCATATTTAAATCAACTAAATAAACCTGGATTGTTTTATAATGATTTCTTATTTTTTTTAATGGAGAAAATGTTTTAATCCTAGGCGATGGATGAGGAAGTAGTTATCCTTGCTGAAGCAGTGTGGGACCATGTAGCCATGGAAACTGAAGAGTTAGCTTTTAGAGCAGGAGATGTGATTGAGGTTCTGGACACATTAGATCGGGACTGGTGGTGGGGAGCTCGTGGTGACCAGTCAGGATGGTTTCCTTCTGCATTTGTTAGGGTAATGTACTACTAAATTAAAATTTATTTTTACCTCAGCTGTATTATATATGTTTATTCCAATGTCTTAGAATCTCAGAATTATTCATATTTAGTTTTGAGGGAGATATGTTTTTCTTGCAGTAGATAACACAATTCAGCTTTATAAAAATAATTAATTTCTATATTATTCCTTATAGTTTGTGTTGCTGCAGAGCTTTAAAGAGCAATTTGATCCCAGAAAAAATGGGAAATATATATACTAATAGATTTATTAAAATGTGTTCAACATTAAAAAAACGTCTCAAACTTCAGATTAAAATTGGCTCTAATTTAAAATGGTCTTATTTCAGTTAAGAGTGAGCCAGGAAGATACAGTTGAAGATTGCTTAGCAGCAATGGCTTCTGGAGGTAGTAAACAACTTCGCAGGCGTACCAGTATTTCGTTACTATCAAATGATCAAGTAAGATCTAGAGTTGTGAGGGAACTGATTAATACAGAAAGGGATTTCGTCAAAGTTCTCAGGGACGTAGCAGAAGTGAGTTATTTACATTTTAGAAAAACTATAAGAGCTTTAAAATACTTTTTGGAATTTTTTATTCAAGTAATTTTCTTAAATTAATTTGATTGTTAATAATACACATTAATATGAAACTAAGAATAGATTTTGCAAAAAATACTCTAGTAAAGATTTATCACATAAGAAGGTCAATTTATACTATTAATCTTTGTGACTGATAAAAGAAAGAATTGTAAATAGTAACTCCTATGAATAAAGTTAGGACTTAAAAACTTCCTCTTTTAGAAATGGGAATAATTATTGCAAAAAATGTTCAAGACATGAAAAGACCTGTTCTATTTAGTTTATAATGAGTTACCTCTTATGAATTATTTTTCGTAAGACCCTCTTACTACACTGGTTATTCCTGATATTACCAACGAGTTCTCTTACCAAGTTTTGGCAAAACCATTTTTGTTTAACAGAATTTTCTCTCCTTTCCTTTTTTTTGTTATTATAGATAATAAAATTGTTTACTACAGCTACATATATAATACCCAGAAAAACATTTTCCTCCACCATTTATTTGTTCTCGCGTAAAACTGTACGGTTCTATATAGTGATCATCTAAATCTACACCACCCATAAACTAGTTAAATTTACAAATAACTGTTGGTTTAGTTATTTTGTTTATGAAACTTAACTACATTCTAATAAATCAGGATCAAGTGAAAAATCAGGAATTTCAGAATCACTAACTGCACGTGAAGCCACGGCAAACTACGAGTAAACAAATAACCTGCAAAACTGTAACCTACTTACAGCTTACAACGAGCGGCAAACTAGATTTTGTAATGACTCGCATATTTGTAAACATTTTCAACTTAGTTCAAATTATTGTCAATAGAGTGTAACACTAAACAAGAAAAAAATTTAATGTCAGGGGCTTCGCCACAGACGAGTTATGGGCATTTGAAAATCATGGCGGGTGACCCCTGACATAAGAGTAAACTGCAATATATGCTCCCCCGACAGTCGGGGTGCTAAGGGTTAAAAGAGCCATTGAAGTGAAAAATTTCTCTCTTCAAATAAAGACAAAACCTGTTTCATAATTAGGTTTACAACTATACTCTTGAAAGTGTGATATGTTTTTGTGTGTCTATTTTATGTATATATATATATATATTTAGGTTAGTTTTGGTTGGTAAAGATTATTTAGATTTTTTGGACTAGGAGACTGACAGACTTACCTTGGTAAGAGTCCACCCTGTAGTCTTAAAATAGAAATACAGTAAACTCTCAATTATCCGTGGAATAGGCTGGCCCGGTAACACCGGATAATGAATTCCCCGGATAATCCGCTATGAACAAATAGTATGCAAAACGATCGATAATCGATTATTATACCATAATTACACAAATAATGACCCCGGTTAATGCAATTCACGAATAATCTTCAGAGGACAAAATAAATACAGAAAATAATTTAAAATGTCGATGTATTTGACGGATTACAACATGTACATTTATATGTCTAACTATTTACAATACGTACATAAGTATATGTCAAAAGTAAGTATGTATGTACATATGTAATTTCCTTTATACATAATACTTTCACTTTTTAACAAAAAAATCTGTCACTTTCGTCTGTTTTTCTGTGAGCATTGATTTAGCTTTAATGTGCGATCCAAGTTTCTTGAGAACCATTTTGTCGCACAGTGAAGAGTCGTCTTGCTCTAATTATTGTGTCCGTTGTTTTCATCTCAAAAATGTTATTTCTACCATATACAGGTTTATTTGGGACATTAAAAAAGTGTATTAGATATTAAAATGTTGTTTTATTTATCAGTTTACAATAAAAAAAAAGGAATTTACATAAAATATCAACTAATACAAATGATAAAATACTGCATGACAAAAAATAAAATTCAATAAAAAAGATAGAGAAATAAAAATAAAGCATAAAAATTCAAACTACCTACTACTGAAATAACCACTCAACATTCAACTCGGAATGTTTGTTTCTACTTGTCACATGTGTCACAAAGCCATAAAGATCGATAATGTATATGACAGATATGGATAATGCATATGTCACGTCCTAGACTATTTACAGCTGAGATTAGCTGACATTTGTTTACAATCTTATACACATTAGGTTTTCGGGCGTCCAAGCATTTTGTCATTGTCTCTTATATACAGTAGTCTGTTCCCACCTCCAGATGGTTCATTCAATCTAACAGGACAGTTATCGTTTATCCTTGCGTTATTTGTGAAAGCTTAGTTTTTTATAATTTTTATGATCATTGTTTTTACTGGATACGTTGAGCTCGTCGTAAACCACGTTGAGTGGTTTAAAAAAAAAATAATTAATCTTATTAAAATAAAAATAGGATATTTGTAAAACAGTGGCAGACCCCTGATAATCCGCAAACCGGTTAATCCGCCCGGAAAATCGGGAGTTTACTGTACATAAAAGCACTTAACCAATGATCATTGGTTAAGTGCTCTTATGTGTTTCCATTTCAAGACTACAGAGTGGACTCTTACCAAGGTAAGTCTGTCAGTCTCCTAGTCCAAAATATATATATATATATATATACACACACACACATATACATTATAATGTAATTTTTAATATTTCTTATTGGTGGATGCTACACCTGCTTTAGTAAGAACAACAAATAAAAGTATACTAGGACCATGAGAAATATATATATATATATATATATATATATATATATATATATATATATATATATATACACACACACACACACACACACACACACATTATAATGTATTTTTTATTATATCTTATTGGTGGATGCTACACCTTCTTTAGTAAGAACAACAAATAAAAGTGTACTAGGACCATGAGAAATATATATATATATATATATATATATATATATATATATATATATATATATATATATATATATATATATATATATATATATATATATATATATATGGTTTGGCATAAACTAATTTAGTAGTATTGTTAAAGAATAATTACTTTAGAATTAATATAATGAAAAAAGTAACTAACAAAAATAAGTGGAAAAATTTAAGTCATGATAGAAATTCTAAAATGTCCTCGTATTAAGAAAATTATCTTATACTACTTCAAGACCATTTGTGTGTGTTTTTATTAATCCTTTAAGTGCCGTTGTGTCTATATAGCTGGCAATATAATATGTGTGTAAATTGTTAAAATTGACGTGGTAAACAATTCATAATTAATTATTGTTTTAAATAGTAAGGATAATTGTTTAAATTGTAAGGATCATAGTACTCATGGTTCCTGAAACTGTTGGTTAATGCCAGTTTTGTATTATTTCATGTACTTCATTCATCAAAACTGAAGATTGTCAAACAATTGGTCAACAGGTTTGAAACAAACACTCTCCATTGAACTGATAAATTAAATGTACTGCTTACATGCCATGGCTGTTTATTTTCAAAGAATATAGCTTCTACCATTTTTATTGCTACATGTATATAAATATTATATTTTTTTTAAATACAGCTATCAGTTTCAAGGAAAACAAAAATTTGGGGGAAGCGGAAAATTTGAAAAAAAGTGTTCAAAAAACAACTTGTGTAAATATTGTATTCTACTTTGTTAGTATTCATCACTACTCAAATTATCTATTTACTCAATTTATCTATGTTCAAGTAACTTCTTGAGCATTTTGTTTTTATTATATTAAGATGTTTATTTTGTGTAAAGCAATATATTATTATATATGAATATTGTTTAGTTTTTCTTGATGTTATTGAAAATAATATAAAAAATTATATGCAATGTCAAAATGCCAAAGTAAGTTTTTAGTCATTTATTTTATATTTATTTCAGGTACACTGATTATTTTATTTTTCATTTATGAAAGTGTATTTCAACCATTTTGTTTTGTAGTTTGGTGCCAATAAAATAAAAAGAGAAAAATGAAATTGGGTTGAATAATTTTTTCAAACTTTCAAAATTTAAATAAGAGACTGTCAGTCAAGCGTCAGTCTCAGTAATTTGTCAAATGTTTATATCTTAACTGTTTTTACTTATTTCATTTTTTTTAGGGTTACCTGGCTGAGTGTAGAAGACGAACAGATATGTTTAGTGAGGAGCAAATAGAAACAATTTTTGGAAATTTAGAACAGTTGTTAGAATTTCAATCTCAGTTTTTAGAAGACCTGGAAAGGAATGTGGAGTGGGATGCACCACATAGAAGTTGTTTAGGAGATACTTTTCTCTTACATGTAAGTTTTCATGTAAAAAAAATATAATGTTTTATTTTCAAATTTTTAAAACAAGTTAACAATTTGCTGCAATTATATGAGGGGTGATCAAAAAATACGGTGAATGAATTTTTATATCAGCAACTGACACTACATCCATATGATGAAATTTGTCTAGTAGCTTGATTTGTTGAGACAGGCCGCAACAAGTTTCATTCGCTAGAGTGAAGGCGTGTGTCGTGCATAATGGATTTCGAGCAACGCATTAACATTAAGTGTTGTTTTAAGCTGCAATAAAATGACAAAGAATGTCAAGAAATGGTAAAATCTGTGTAAGGAGATAATGTGGTTAACTTGGAAGACTGTGTACAAGTGGTATGAGCGATTTAAAAGCAGAAATGAGTTGGTTCAAGTCAAGTAGCATTCGGGATGTCCATTAACCTCAAAAACTGAGGACAATGTGCAAGAAGTAGAAACAATTGTTTGTTCAAACAGGAGAATGACTATTCGAAGCTATCGGAAGATCTTAACATCTCTTACGGTTCTGTTCAAAGCATTTTAACCAATAATTTGCAAAGGAGAAGAGTGAGTGCAAAATTTGTTCCTAGACTTTTGAGTGATGAACAGAAGGAAAATCGTGATCAGACTGCACAGAATTGAAGGGTCGTCTTCAAGCTGATCCGAACTTCATGGCCAAAATTGTAACTGGAGATTAAATTTGCGTCTATGAATATGACCCTGAGACCAAAATATGGAGTTTCCAATAGAAAAAGGCATCTCACCTTAAAAAAAGGTTCCTCAACCTAAAAAGGCCCGACAGTCAAAAATCGAACATCAAGGTCATGCTCATTTTTGTTTTTGATCGTGAGAGCGTAGTGCGATCAGAGTTCGTTCCAAGGGGAACAACTGTGAACTCTGAATTTTATAAGGGCGTACTGCAATGTTTGCGAAGCAACATATGAAGAAAGACACCAGGAAAATGGGCAAATGGCTTTGTTCTTCATCACAACAATGCACCGTGTCATACCTCGCTTCTCATTCGCGAGTTTTTGTGTTCTGGTCATTCACAAGAAAAGTGTTCTTGCCTTTCGACATCCACCATACTCGATAGACATCATGTGTCGATTTAGCACCATGTGACTTCTTACTCTTCCCAAAAATTAAAACTGTACTTAAAGGAAAACGTTTTAACATCATTCCTGACATTGAGAGGGCCACGACTAAGCAGCTAAACGCCCTTCCAAAAGAAGCCTTCCAGAAAAGAAAAGTGTTCTTGCCTTTCGACATCCACCATACTCGATAGACATCATGTGTCGATTTAGCACCATGTGACTTCTTACTCTTCCCAAAAATTAAAACTGTACTTAAAGGAAAACGTTTTAACACCATTCCTGACATTGAGGGGGCCACGACTAAGCAGCTAAACGCCCTTCCAAAAGAAGCCTTCCAGAAAAGTTTCCTGTCATGGATTCAACGTTGGGATAAGTGCATTGCTAGCCAAAGTTAATAGAAAGAAAGTCACTAGAAGGAGATTAAATCGTATTCGATGTACGTTTAAGTGCATTGCTAGCCAAAGTTAATAGGAAGAAAGTCACTAGAAGGAGATTAAATCGTATTCAATGTACGTTTAAGTGCATTGCTAGCCAAAGTTAATAGGAAGAAAGTCACTAGAAGGAGATTAAATCGTATTCGATGTACGTTTATTACTTTTTGAAATACAAAATTATTCATCGTATGTTTTGATCAGAGTGGTAATATAAGTAAATTTATGAAAACTTACTGAAATAAGTCATTAATTTTTTGAATAGAAATGTTGCAGTCTCACCGATTGTAATATATATTAAGATCCACGAATTTACTTTCAATGATATAGTCTTCTTTTATGGTTATAGAGAAGGTCTCCCCTAGGTTCAAATATTTGAAATAGAGAAGAAAATCTTTAGAAGATAAAATAAGGTTGAAATTATCTGAAAAGATATTTCTTTTTCCCACAGTAATGTGGAAAAGCTTTGAAATATGTTGCCTGAAATCGATGTTTAAGATTAAGTATTAAAATTTTTGCTCTTGCCTTAGTTAGTTTTAGAGAAAAATCACTTTTAAATCATGTACAATTGTTAGTCTGAAGTAACAATCATGTGATCTGACAAAATAGCAGTCCACTATAACTACAGGCATATATAAATTCATACTTTTGTTCTAACAAATTTGTTTAAAAAAATCATCACCTATGGAAATATTGATTGATAGTATAGTCTACTAAAAAATTGTCAATTTCAATAATTTGTTGTAACTATTTACTTATAGAGTTATTTTTATATCACACATTCTACATTAATGTTTAGCTAATGAACCATGCTGAAAATAAACTTTTATTTAAACAATTTTTATTACGGTGAAGATTAGGTCTTTCCAAATAATATTTACTAAATCATTTCCTATCAAAATAATTTGAATAAATAATAAATGATTTTTGAAAATGTGAGGTTTGAAAGCCCTTTCCCTAAACCATATCTTTTTATAAATAAATTAAATTTACAACAAGCAAAAGGTGCATAAATGTATTATTTATTAAAATTACCCAAAGGAAGAAATGGGAATAGTGATTTTTGTTAGTTTGTTAAATATTTATTATAACCATTTAACTTTAAATAACAAATTGTAATTAGGAAGAATAGAATACAAGTAAATAAAACCCATCTAAATATCAAAAACATCTGTGCGCATACATAAAATACTATAAATCAGGTTTTAAAAAAATTTCTTTATTACTTTCTGTTACTTACAGTAATGAATTGTTTTTTTTTATACCAAAAAACATTAAAATTTATTTAGACTTGGAGTATATTATAACTTGAAGTAAACAAATTAATTAAGAACATAATTTAAGGATATATTTAATTTAAAATGTATAATCATAAATTTAAAAAGCTTAGAATTTAAATGTACATCTTAGAATTGTAGTTTCAGCTAGGTTCTGGTAGGTTGCGGTTTTATAAATTGGCAACAAAGTCAACAAATTTAATTTTAAAAAAACATTTTAAATGTATTATATTTGTTACTTTACTAATTTTTTTGTAAGTAACATTATAAATTATTTCATTATCATTTTAGTTGTAGATTATTTTGTTCCTGGTTCTGGACTTACATATTTTTTTCTTTTTTTTTATTAGTCACGTGAACCTTGTAAGAATAGTTGGTGCAACTTTATCTGCAACTGTTTCTCTCTCTCTTTATCCAGGCTAAGGTGTGTGTCCATTAGTTTCCTCTAATCCTTAAAACTATTTGATTATTGAGGAGTAGGAGCTTATTTTTACATTTGATCCAATTATTTAGGTATGGTTACAAAAATATTAACAAATCTATTCCTCTATACAATTTTTTATAGAAATCTTCCTCTTACACAATTATACCAAACCAAACAATAACAATCAAATTAAAGTAAAAAGATGTTTTAATATGTCTTAACAAAAGTATTTTATAATTATAGCAAGGAGGATTTCGAATGTATTCTGAGTATTGTAATAGTCACCCTATGGCGATAGCAACTCTACAAGAACTCTATCAACATAACAACTATAGTAAATTCTTTGAAGCATGTCGTCTTATGAGAGGTCTTATAGAGATACCATTAGATGGATACCTGTTGACTCCTGTCCAGAGGATATGCAAATATCCACTGCAGCTTGCAGAGCTACTTAAATATACAAAGGTAGGTTTAGTTAGTAGAACGCCTCTATTATTCATTAAAATAAACACTAATTTCTCTAGACTTGTAAAAACTAATGTATTTTTAATGAAATAATCAAACTAGAAATATTTTACAATAACATGTAAACATTTTTATCTAAATTCATTAAAATATTTGCTATTTAACCCTTTGGACGCCACGGTCCGATCTATCGGACCAACGATGTGTAGGCGAAAACCGCCACTGTCCGATTCATCGGACCGACGATGTGTAGGCGAAAACCGCCAAGGTCCGATCAATCGGACCGCCAAGAAAACATTATTTTTAAGATGTATTTAGACACTTTTAAAGTTTGTTTCTATTGTTTTGGACTTTCGTTAAAGTCACTAACACTACAGGAAAATAATTTTCACAATGGTAGTACCAGTGACCTTGGGTCAGCTATTTGTTTTTGTCGTCATCGGGGGCAGAGCTGATAAGTCACATACTCTCATATAGCGCGATGTCGTTACTCATGAGTGTTTTCTCATTACTGTTTGTCCTTTTTTTTACAAAGGAAAAAGAGATACAGATAAAAATAATGGTAGTGTCAACAAGGAACTTGGGTATACTGTCGTTATGAAATTATTAGACATGGAAAATAACTTGAATAAAGGATTTCACGTATTCGTAGATAATTTTTTTATCTCATTTCCACTGGCCACGGATTTGTATTCGAAGATGACTCATTTGACAGGCACGTTACAAATAAACAGAAAAGGAATACCTCCTATCCTGAAGCAAAAAATTCCAGTTGGACAAACAAAATACTGTCGCAAAACATATTTGCTTTTGGTTGCCAGCCGAATGAAAAAATCCCAAAAAAATCAAGTACTTCTCTTGTCAACAAATGCGTTTTTGACAAACTATTTTTTGTAGTAGAGTTGTGAAAATTTGCACACAGTATGATATTTAGTTACTAAATTGAATAAAAAGTTATGCGATGTATAAAAATATTTTTTTTACTACCTAATTTTTCATCTAAAGTAGATTTTTTGTATAATTTTTTTTCTGTTAGGCATTATTCATTTATCAATAATGTTGTTGTACAAGTAACACTTTTTAATTACTAAATGTTAATAGCCCATGTAATTATCTATAAAACAAAAAAAAAATCATTACATTTGCATAAAAACTAACGAAAGCACAGAGCGAAATGTAAACCGGTGCAAAATCGTTCAAACAGGCCTTGGCGGTTCTCGCTAGTACCGCTGACAGAGCGGCTGGCGGTCAGGAGTTGGGCTACGGCCTGAGCGACTGGCGTCCAAAGGGTTAAATATGTAATATGCCGCCACAACCAATCCCCAGTAAAATAATATGCCTTTCAATCCAATTTGTCTATTATGACAGATTTTGACTTGAACAATATCAGAGATTTTCTTATAATAATTCTTTTATTGTAAAATATTTTGTTTTGGAAATTGCCTTATATGTATCGTTGTTACCATTAGGTTTAGTTAATAGTTAAGTTCTGATTAAAAATTCACTTCTACATTTAAGTCTAGGCCTAGAGCATTTTCGTTAAAAAGGTTGACTCGTATTAGGATTTACTTTCAAACATTTTGCTACAAGTAATATCAACACACTGTGGCATTCTTTCTTATTCCTTGAAGGGGTGTCCTGCTGTTGTCATCTGCTTTTGTTCAATAATGATAATTGACTATTTCTTAACAAATGTGTTAAGAAGGTAGACTGAAATATGTAAACTTTAAACACAAATTATAAATTTCTTATAATTTCTACCAAATCTAAAAATTTGTAATATTTTTCAAAGTTAATAGATTTCAGTTACCTTTTATTGTTTTTCTATATTTTTCTGATGTTGTGATGTTGGTTCGTATGTTTCTCCATGTGCTGCGTGCATGATGATTTTGAAGAGTACGCGTCTGCATATGTTGTCTGTTAGTTAATTAGGTTGTTGTGTATGTTCCTACTTATGTGGTATTTTTCTAGTGTGTTTAGTTCTATTGGGTTATTATTTATCTATTGTTCTGAAAATTTTATCTAAATGATCTAGTTGTTTTTCCTATATAAAATGCGTTGCAGTTGTTACATGTAATTTTGTAGATTGAGTACTAATATATTTTATTATTTTGTTGTTTGGTTTATATGTTAGAGTGTAGTGTTCTTTGTTGTATATATTTAATATTTTTTCCATTTTGTTATTGGTGGATTTAATTTTCAACCTACCATTCACAACGAACACATCATAATACTAAATAAACTAAATGCATACAACAAAAACATACAATTCACTTACGAAACAGAAACAAACAGTTCAATTAACTATCTTGACATCACATTAAATATCAACTATAATAAAATAGAATCTACAGTACAGAGAAAACCAACATCCAACAACACAACAAATCTAACCACCCCTAGACACACAAAATTAACACTTACAGTAACATGATAAATAAACCAATAAAATACACACAAGATAACAAACAAAAATAAAAAGAAGGCTTAGATAACATTATAAAAATAGCAATAGAAAATAGATACACAAACACCTTTATAAAAGACATACAATAAACTTACAAAAAACCTAACCTCAACACAACGCTACAACCAGAATACAAAAACCAAAATAATATAAAAACCAAAATAAAATATAAATTCACCAATAACAAAATAGAAAAAATAACAAATATATACAACAAAGAATATTACACTCCAACATACAAACCAAACAACAAAATAATAAAATATCTTAAAACACAAACCTAAAAATAACAAATACAGAGTAACAAACTACATAATAACAAAATAACTACAAAATACAGAAAAACATAACATATATGGAATTTACAAAATTACATGTAACAACTGCAACACATTTTACATAAGAAAAACAACTAGATCATTTAAAATAAGATTTTCAGAACATTAAAGAGCATTCATAACTAAAAATAAAAAAGTGTCAACGTAGCAGAACACCTAATATCACATAAACATATAATAAGTTACGAAAATAACCTAACCATACATGACATAAATAATAACCCAATAGAACTAAACACACTAGAAAAATACCACATATATAGGAACATATTTAACAACCTAATTAATCAACAGACAACATATGCAGATGACATACTCTTCAAAAACATCATGCACGTGGCACACGACGAAACATATATGACTTCAACAAATACCAACATCACGGACCTAATAACAACAACAGAAAAATAATTCAGTGATTCGACAATGGTCAAATAACCGAACGGTGCCTCATCACAAAAGGTATAAATTAATTGCACTTACTGGTGGAACAGTTTTTTACAATTAAATAATAATAACTTTATAAAGCCAGTGCAACGGAAAAATAATGGACAGCGTGAATTACCACAATATATATATATATTTATAGGTTAGTTTTGGTTGGTAAAGATTATTTAGATTTTTTGGACTAGGAGACTGACAGACTTACCTTGGTAAGAGTCCACTCTGTAGTCTTGAAATAGAAACACATAAAAGCACTTAAATAATGATATATTTCAACCATACAGTGATCTTTGTCAATCGAAGAGAAAACACAAAAAGAAATATGAGAGAATGAAATAAAATAATTGTAATCACAGATTGTGTAGAGTAGAAATCAGATGTCACAGATTCACAGATTAAAGATTAATATATATTGTTTCCATGAGCATATGAGTGATTATAGTTTATATAAGTCTGTCAGGGGAAAAGAGATAAGGCTATTTGGAAAAAAAAATGAATGGATTTATCTGATGTTGAGGTTAGGGGATTCTCTGGACTTGGTATACCACTGATATGATAGTTCCCACCTTCTCAGTTCTGAGGGATTGCATATATATATTGATATTTTACGTTGTCCATTATTTTTCCGTTGCACTGACTTTATGAAGTTGATATATTACTATTATAAATACTTTTATCCACCACTAAGTGCAATAATTTTATCTTGTTGTGATGAGGCACCTTTCGGTCACTTGACCATTGTCGAATCACTGAATTATTTTTCTGTGATTCGACAATGGTCAAGTGACCGAAAGGTGCCTCATCACAACAAGGTAAAATTATTGCATTTAGTGGTGGTTAAAAGTATTTACAATAGTAATATATCAACTTCATTTATATATATATATATATATATATATATATATATATATATATATATATATATATATATAATTAATATAGATATATATAAAATAATTAAATCACTCCCCCCTGATTGCAATCCCTCAGAACTGAGAAGGTGGGAACTATCATACCAGTGGTATACCAAGTCCAGAGAATCCCCTAACCTCAACATCAGATAAATCCATTCATTTTTTTTCCAAATAGCCTTATCTCTTTTCCCCTGACAGACTTATATAAACTATAATCACTCATATGTTCATGGAAACAATATATATATCTTTAATCTGTGCATCTGTGACATCTGATTTCTACTCTACACAATCTGTGATTACAATTATTTTATTTCATTCTCTCATATTTCTTTTTGTGTTTTCTCTTCGATTGACAAAGACCACTGTGTGGTTGAAATATATCATTGTTTAAGTGCTTTTATGTGTTTCTATTTCAAGACTACAGAGTGGACTCTTACCAAGGTAAGTCTGTCAGTCTCCTAGTCCAAAAAATCTAAATAATCTTTACCAACCAAAACTAACCTATAAATATATATATTTTTTTTTTTATGATATTTTACATTATCTATTGTTTTTCCGTTGCACTCACTTTATGAAGTTAATATATTACTATTGTAAGTAATTTTATCCACCATTAAGTGCAATGATTTTACCTTGTGTGATGAGGCACCTTTCGGTCACTTGACCATTGTCGAATCACTCTAGAGTGATATAATACTAATCTAGAGTTTATATAATTTGAAAATTTAATGAAATAAAAATTTAGTGATGCTGAGTAATTATTAACCAATTTTGCAACATTTACCTTTACTGATTTGCAAAGTTGAAGCAGATAGTGTATATATAAGTTAAATATTAATTTTTATTATTATATTTGTAACAGTGGTTTAAAAATAAATTTTAAAATGAAATACCTTTTTTTATATTGGAATATTTGATAATTGTTTTAGCCTGACCATCTTGATCATGAAAAAATTACCAAAGCATTAGAAGCCATGCGGGGAGTAGCAGTTCTTATTAATGAAAGAAAAAGACGAATGGAGAGTTTAGAAAAGTTAGCTGCATGGCAACAAAGGGTTGAAGGTTGGGAGGTAAGATTCAATGTATCAAATGTAAAATATAATTATATTTTCTTCAACATAATAAAACCGTAGGTTTTATAATAACAAATTTTTAAATAAGTGTCATTTTACTGATAGCTTAGGAAATGGGATCAAATATAACTAAAGTAAAATAACTGAAAATTTCTAAAAGAGAAGTTTAAATTAAAAGTTGAAAATTTAAATTTCAAAACGTTTAAGAGATCTTCTCCATTGCCATAATTTGTCATTTCAAACAATAATAGTAAAGACTGCAAACATCATTTGTCTGAGAAATAAAATAACTTTGTTTGCAATTTAGCCAATTTGTTTTCTGTAATTTTTAAATAAAATATTAAATTGTTATGTATGATTTTAATGTCGTTCCTTAGATTGGTGTTGTCAGTTAGGACAACATATTGACTGCTAAGTATTCGCATGCTAATAGTCGACAGACTAGTGCAGGCAGAATAGCCCTTATGCAGGTCATGTTTTTGTGTTTTTAATGTGATTCTAGCTGTTGGCACTAGTAGCTGTTTGTGGTAGTGTCTAGGGCAGTAATTGTAACTTATTTTTGTTGATTCCTGGCAATTATGACTTATGTGTGTCTGATACAAAAATCAATATCAGCTCTTTAGACAAAAATATAGTTTATGTGATCAGTACGCAATAGGTTATTGAATGTCATTTTTTTGTAAAATCTTGTTTTTTTCCATCCATGGCTTACATACCATTTACTGCTCTCTACCTCAATAGTTTTATCAATTAGATCCTGTTTTGTGAGATTCCTTTTTCCCCCATTACTTTTTTAATCTGTTTTTTCTACTCTCCTTTTTTTTGTCTTATATTTGTCTTTCACTTCCAAGTCTCTAATGATATTTTTGCTTCATTCATTCTTTTCTTATGCCTATACTAAATAAATTTTTTTTCTTTCTATTTTAAAGTTTTTTTTCAATGTTCCCTTTTGTATTTTATTATTTGAAATGTTTTTTAATATTCGTTCTTTAGAGTTTCATTTACACAGCATTTATTCTATTTTCTATTTTTTTCATTTATTACCCATGTTTCTGATGCATTTTTATTATCTTCTACTATTGTTTATAAAGTTTGGTATTTAGTGTTCTTTTCAGTATTATTACTGTACGTGATTGTGTTCCGCTGACAGGTTATTATTTTACTGCTTTTTCTAATTGATGTTGTTTCCTCTGAAACTGTTTTCATCAAAGTTATACCCCAGTATTGATATTTTTTTAAAAAATTATAGAAACCTTTTTTATAAAGTATGGGCCACTGACAATGTATTATGTTCTTCTAGCCCCCATTTCCTTAAAATCTTCTTTCAGTTATTTTTTTGTTTAGAACTGCCTGAATGGGTAGCTCAAGGAAAGGTTATGACATTAATGTTGATTCCAAGCATAAACGAAAAAGTTGTGTCATAGACTAAAATAATATATACTAAAGAATATCCCAAAACACATTGGAGGTGGGACAGAGGTAAGAAACAAACATGACTAATGAGTGCTGGAATATAAACAGTTTTTTTAACAATTAACAAGTCTTTATAGAACTGGAACAGTAAAAAAATGGACATAGTAGTGTTAATTAAATAAAACAATCACCAAGCAACAATCATCAATTTATTCTTACCAGTTGTATAGTTTAAAAGTTGTATTAACTATACTCACTGATGATGAAGATTTTGTCATTAAAACATGTTTGAAGAATAAATTATTGATTGTGGTATTCATTATTATGTAATTATCTATGCTCATAACTGAAGATCTAAAGTTTTGGTACAGTAGCATTGTGTACAATAAAGTAGAAATAGGAAGAACATGAAATAATATAGTAGTGAAACATACATCTATGTTTACTACTACACTAGAGTAAGTAGACACAAAAGATAGTTCAGAATGAAGTATAGTAAAATTGAGATTATTTTATTTCATTCTCTCATATTTCTTTTTGTGTTTTCTCTTCGATTGACAAAGACCACTGTGTGGTTGAAATATATCATTGTTTAAGTGCTTTTATGTGTTTCTATTTCAAGACTACAGAGTGGACTCTTACCAAGGTAAGTCTGTCAGTCTCCTAGTCCAAAAAATCCAAATAATCTTTCCAACCAAAACTAACCTATAAATATATATATATACATGTAAATCTTTGGGGAGATATTTTTAAAAAATTTGTGAAGCAATTTAATATTTAACTACTTCTTAATTAAAAGTTATAACAATAATGTATGTGTTGCAGGGAGAAGATTTAATAGAAACTAGCTCACAGTTGATTTACCAAGGTGAAGCTGTTAGAGTTACTTCAGGAATGTGGACAAATAACATAATTTTGTTTTTATTTGATCATCAACTTATTTATTGTAAAAAAGTGAGTATCTTATGCTTAAACTAAAATAGTGTTTATCTTAATGTTTGGAAGGCATTATTTTTCGATTCATGTACTCAATATTATAATTGTTATAATATTCTATGTTTCTGCTTGGTTCTATATTAATATGTTGAGTATTCTGTCGTTCTTAGCATTTCCATATTAACTCTCATCAACTGTTTTCAGAAAATCTTCATGCATCACAACAATCTATGTACTATGATGGTGGTATATAGAAAGCTCTATATGATATAAGCACTTTATAATGCATTTAAAAAATTTAATATGACTCATTTTGTGTGTATAGAGATTTATTTTTTTCTTTACTATACAAGCCATAACTATAGGCAAATCATAAACATTAAAGGATGGCTTTGTACTTTTGAGCAAGAACCAAAGAATTTTAGAAGTATGAAACAAATAATGTTGGGATAGAAGCAAGAGAAATGTTGGGATAAATTTATATTGTGGCTAGGAGAAAAGAGTTTGAGTACATAAGTTATTTTATTCCCTTGAGATAGTAATATGTAGCAGAATTGAGGAATTTAGATTATTCAGTCAGAATGAAATCTATTAAGAACTCTTTCCATTTAAACTCATCCAATAAAAAGATATGTGATAAGTGTAAATGATTCATAATTTAGCATTGATTTATGAGGAAGTTCCATAAAACACAAAATAATTAATTTATATCGTGAATATGTTTCAGGATATTTTGAAAAGAAACACATATGTTTACAAAGGAAGGATTCAAATGAATACCAGTGAAGTAATTAACCTTAGTGATGGAAAAGGTAATTATAAATAACACATGCCGCTATAGCATTTAACACTTAACACAACAAATAATTTAAAAGTTATAAAGTTTTTTTTATAGACATTTATTGAAATTCATGTTTTTTAGTGTTATTATTCTAGATAATTCTTTACCAAATAAAATAACATGATAAACGAAACTCCAGACATTTGTAACACTTGTTAATGCTTTCACAAATGATAAGAGTTCGACTTCTTAGACAGTATAAAATTTCAATACTGTGTAAAACAAGAAAAATTGGGAGATGATTTCAGTTTGAAAAATATGGTCATAAGAATACCTAATTTCATCCTTGTTCCATTCTAACAATTTTATTCTCAAAACAGTAGAGGTACTGACATTATTAGAAACTTTTTAAAATTGAATTTTTAAGTTTTAACAGTGTTTAATCTCCAATGTTAAGACTGCTCTTCCTATGTGTTGACTATGGTGTCCCTATGTGCTCTTCCTATGGCAACTGCTAACTTGTCCTTTCTTTCAGATTATTTTAAATTGTCGGCCAACTTTTTTTATTATAATGCTTAATTTACATAAGTGTTTTCATTTGCATGGATTTATTTTTCTGAATTCAAACTAGAATCATTGTTAGCTCTATATCAATTAGAATGCTTTTTATTAGGGACGGGCCGATTCCGATTCTCGATTCCAGGAATCGTCGATTCTAGGTGGTATCGAGGAATCGTCGATACTTGATTCTTCATCATAAAAGTGTCGATTCCGATTCCTATTTTGTTAACTATTAAAATATGTGTGTGGAGTAATTTATTGGAAAAAAAATTAATTACCAACTATGTCTTATTTATGTATTAGTTGATTTGAATGAATTAAATGATTAAAGTAAACGAAAATATTATTATTTATGAAGCAACAGCAATCAAGATCGTAACCATTTCTGGTCGTTTGACATCACTCCTCTCTCTCTCTCTCTCTCTTTCTCTTCCCCACGTGTCTTACTGCCACTGATTTATAGATGTCAGAACAAAACACAAAAAAAGTACAGTAAAAACTCGATTAACCGTGGCCATGATGGTTGAGCGAATAGACGGATAACAGAAACACTGTATTATTCCTCCGAAACTTAACCTCAATAAATTATATTATAGACAGATATCACTCTCACAGTAATGTAATATATTTGGGAGCGAAAAGAAAATAAACACGATTGTAATAGCAAATGAAACTATTTATTACATGATAAACAGATCCGCACAGTAGCTACAAACGTAGCAAAATAATGTACAGTAATATAAACTTACAGGTGAAATAGTTCGTGTAGTTTAACAAACAAAGCGAACGAGTCACTGCACCTTAATAGGCCTACTTTAGCTGCTGGCCACAATATCGGCGTTTTCATAGAAAATTGCCAAAATATTTTAAGCTCATTTTTAAATAATGTGTTCTTATACTTTGTTCCCCTATCATATCTAAGTATGAATATACGTTTCTTATCATAATATTTATAAAAATACGTGTCGGACCAACTGGCCCAACATAGTTTTTCCTACCGTAAATGAAACGTAAATAAACTCCGTTGGACCAATTGACCCGACATTATTTTTGATTTAATTAAATTTTATTATCTGTGCAACACTGTTTTGATATTTTTTGTGTTTTGTGTTAGCAAGAAACAACAAAACCATAATTTCATGTCCCGGTTACCCAAATAATAAACTGACTGGTGATTAAAGTGTTTTGGCGCCTATCACTAAGACACGTAAACGTGTCACATGTGATTGATTTGTGAGTTTATAAATATTTTGAATATAAAACTATTGATAAGTAATGCTACAGGTACAGTAAATACTATCCAATATTCATATTAAGTAAAAGTTTTAACACCAAATAATTTACTTGTTAAGGAATTTACGTTATAATTTACTTCCTAGTAAGGATGAGTTTTTATCTAAGTGTATCAATGTTTGTACACAGTCTTTTGTAGTCCGTTTTTAAGGATTATTTTACAACTAAATATTTAGTCAATATTTCCGAATTACTTTGAGGGTTTTGTGAAATTTTGAAAACAGTAGTGAAAATCATTACAATACATTATAACAAATATGTGTGTCGGTCCGTAACTACGGACAAAAAGCTCTTAGAATAACATCATGTTTTTAATCCCGTCGGCGTTTATCTATCAAACAAAAACCATCTTAATTACATCTGTAAGTAGTGTGAAGCTTTTTGTTAAATACTGTGCCTTAATTTTTCCAAAAGTAGCAACACCAGCTGAGTAGTACTTAAGTAGTAGTGCTTAAAGTAGTACTAATAAACATAAAGCGTTAAGAGGCCCGACGGTATTCGGTTCAGGGTACTGACCATCGTGTCAATTCGATGACGGTTAACAGAAACTGACGGTGGAAAACCACATAATATATCAAATATGAAAAAGCACTTAACAACATTCATTTTGCCAACAAAAAAGATCTATACTTGAAGAAACTTTAAAATATCTTTCTCTCTCTCTCTCTCTCTCTCTCACTCTCTCTCTATTTCTTACCATCCTGTCAGATGAAGTGACCTCATGCTATCTTATATTTATTTTATCAATATTACTTCTAAACTTCAAATGTGAATTGTTGTTACACAAGATTAACCCTTTAAGATTAAGCAGGTTTAGTCACCATCATAAGTTTATATAACATTGCTACAGTAGTGACTTTGCCCCTCACTATTATCTGTTTTAGGAAATGACTAGGTTCTCAATCTTTGTCTTTGATATAACAGAGACATATCCACAACTATATTTTAAAATATTATTTGTGTTAATAGTTTTTACTAATATATTGAATCTAATAGTTTTTCATAAAGAAATATTTCTATTTGAAAGGAAATCAATCAAAGTCCAAATTTGTATTATATTTTCTTATGATGTATTACAAAGTAATTCAAATTAGTTTTATAAAATTCAACAATATAATTACAGACGTCCGTAATAATCTGTAATGCCAGATTACTAAAAATGATGAATTACATGTTAACCATAGAACCAATATTAGTTACAAAATACAACTCATTTACAAATCTCTTTACTAATAAAACCATGATTTGGTTCACAGATTCATTGCTTGATAACTGTTAAACATATCTTACTATCATTTACACAAATCTATTCTTTGGTTAACACACTTTAATTGCCTACAACTGGATATGAAATGAAGTCCTTTTATTTGTTGCTGGCACTGCCTTTCTATGTATGGGTTATTTTGTATTGTGGCATTAACCTAAAATGTGTGTGATATTTGACAAGGGAATTTAAAACATTATTGATGTAGACAAAATATTTTAGTTTAGATGACTGAAGTGATTTTGTGGAGGATTGGTTCTGTTACCTTAGGATGATTTATTTATTTTACAACTACTTGTCATGTAGAAAATTAAATAAGAAACAAAAGGGGATTACATGCTAATAAATTGGTTGTTATAAATAATTACTAGTTGGGAAGTACAGGATGGCACCTAAAAGGGAATTTAATATCATTCATTTGACTTGTACACAGTGATGGATTTTGTCATACAACATTTTATTTTTGTTTTAAAATCGTTCAAAGGATTATTATATAACAATTGTATACAAAGATTCATGTACACTTTTCAAACAGTCATTTCTGTTAGAGAAAAAATTATATAATTTTTATCGTCATTTTTTATATACATTTTTATATAAATAAAAAACGTTACAAATTTTAGCAAAAGTTAACCCCTGGAAAAAAGTTAGATTACTGGGCAAACCAGAGTAGTAAGTGTCGCATTAAGGAAGGATTGCTGTATTATTTTTTGCAAAATGCACAGTTCACTTATTTTGCTTTGTAAAAACATTTACTGCCTTATAATATAAGGTGCCAAATTAATTATTTTTAGCAGTTTCCAGAGATTCTCCATTATTTTTAATAATCGAGCTTGTGTTTTTTCAGAACCACAGTTAGGTGTTACTGTTAGACATGGCATTAAAATCTACAGTTGTGTAAGGGACAAGTGGCTTTTGTTCTGTTGCCGAACAGCTCAAGAGAAAAATCGATGGTTAGAATCATTTGCTCAGGAGAGGCGAATGGTAGCACAGGACTTGAGAGATGGTTTAGAATTTGCACCAGCAGCAAGACATTTGGCAAGAATGGCTGCGGCTAGGTGTTATAGAAGGCATCCTAGTAAGCCAAGAAGTAAGATATGTCATCATTAAAAAATTTTAGTGTTATACTTTTGAATGCATGGTTTCTTTTTTATTTGTAAAATATGAGATAAACATGAAGAGGATTAGTTAATTTATTTGTATGTTAAATTGGCACTTTAATTGGATAAAACATAACCAAAATAAAAATATCTTATATTGTATGTTGTGAACAATTGTTAGTAAGAAGATACATACATTTTGATAGTTGATATACTTTGTTTCTTTTCTCGTCTCCTGACAGTGATTTGACATTCATTCAACTATTTTTTATATAATTTTCAGTTGACAATCACAAAACCAACTCTTTTGACAATTTTTATAGTTATTATTTATACTACTCTTTTATTAATTCATGTAAGGTGTCTATGAGTCAGTAGATTTTGTTCAAAGCTAGAAACTCATTGTTGATCAACTGCAGAATAAACCACGAATTTTTAGTTTGAAATATAGATGTATTATCAACATTATAAACCAATTACAATTTTTTTAAAATCAAGGTGCAAAAAAGTATTAAATGAAATTTTGACTGTTTAGTTCAGAGTTTATAATCAATTTTTAACATACTTTCTTATGTCTAATCTTAAATTTTGCAAAGCCAAAAACTAACTCATTTTCTTCTAAAAAATCAAGTGATTATGTTACTGCTTGGGGTAAAAAGTATCACATATAGTTAATTTTGTGTAAGCCATATGAGTAAACGCTTTTTTAAATGAGTTGAAAATGAGCTAAACCTATTTTACAAATGATTACTATTATAAATTCTGTGTTAATAAAAATTTATTACAAGACTTTTTTTCTCGTGAAGTAAATAAGGTTCATTTTCAAAATGTGTGAAGGTAATGGAAAAAATTTTGAGTGATAGAATGACACTGAGATGGATTTAAAATGGTTGCATGAATCTGCATCATGTGAAACATGATGATTGCGTCACTGAAGATTTGATACAAAAGGTTGATGAAATTGTAAAATAGAATAGATGTTTTGTCACTTAATTGTTATACTGTTTGATGATTTTCATTATGTCATGACATATGTTGTGTCACATTCATTTTTTCTTACAACAGAACATTTAATTTATCAAAAGCTATGATCTTCCTGGGTATAAAATTGTTGGCTGAGGTGTACAAAATTTGTTAACCAATGCATTGAGCTTTCTTGAGCACTACATTGAGAAGTTAATGAGTTTCTGGGCCAAATGGTCCTGGTTACAGGAAAACATGGATACCTTATAAATAGCAAAATAGAAGCAACAATATATGGAATGGCAGGATTCAATATTGTCCAAGAAAGTGAGATTTAAGTACATGATTCAAGCTCAGAAAATCATGCCGGCCCTTGTAGATGCAATACATTCCACAACTATTGTTTGGTTTAAAAAAGAATTGCATAATGACAATCAAAATGTGTGGGGTGCTCAGAAAGTGGATCATTTTGCTTCAAAACATTACATATTTATGCACGGCTTATCAAACTCAAGATCTGATATATCATTTCACTGAAAATCTGTTCCTGCATTTGACAAAACAACTTGGTGGTAAACTCAATGATGCCTATCTATGAGGATGTTATTCAAGAGCCCATTGTACTTTACTATAAAATTAAATGCTCTCATGTAAAAATAAAATTATCAACAAAGGTATACAGTAGTTTCGCTTATCTGATCTTCACTTATCCAACATTCCGTATTATCGGACGTTTGAAGAAATGGAAACCTTGAAGAAAAAAATTAGAGAAACTTATTGAAAAAGAGAGCATAACAGGTGATCAGTTGTTTAACTGTGACGAGACAGGACTTAATTATAAATTGTTACCAATTGAAAGTCTTGCAGCCAAAGTTGAAAAGGCAGATACTGGCTACAAGCGTAGTAAGGAAAGGCTGACTATTTTAGCATGTAGTAATGCTACAGCAAATGTCAAAATGGACCTTGTATTGATAGGAAATGCAAAAAATCCTAATGTTTTTGTTAACACCTTCTTATTATCCGACATTTTTGCTTATCCGACGTTCTACTGGCCCATTTATGACAGATAAGCGATACTACTATACTAGTTTTTTTTATAATTTCAAAACGTTATTTTAAAAAATTGCTTTGTTTTATTAACCTATATAGAACACCATATCATATCAAAATATGATGTAAATCAGATTAAAAATGAATTTTACAAAGTAAAACATTACAATAATATATATTAATGATTTAAATAAATAATTATTCTAATAATAATATTATTGTTTTGTTTGGAATCTGCTTGAAAGAATTAATCAAAAAGAAGTTAATTTTGAAATGTTTATTTACAATGTTGGTATAATCTATACATTTTGAATTGACACATTTTAAAGCACAAACATTGCTAATGATACACAACTTTTTTTTAAATTCCAGCAAAAGTTCCATAATTTGAAGCATGCTTATTATCAAGATTCAACTAAACTATTTTAAATGTTGAAGTATTCAAAAAACGTTTTAAATGTTTATCACAATAAATCCATAAAAACTTTGCTTCAACCGATTATACATGATGGAGTTCCATTGTCCTTTTTTAATATGGATTTTAGTTCATTTTAGTTTTTTGCTCATTAATAAAATTTATGTCATATTTTTCAGATAAAAATTACAAAAGAGGGAACAGTGATGCTTCTGTGACGGACAGCTCAGGAATCGGTTCAAATGGCCTAAGTAACACTGCAGTGCATTGCTCTTCGCATCATTCTCTAGGACGACGAATGGGAACATGGTTTACTTTTGGTAGCAATAAGAAAGGTAGAAGCTTAGGGCGAGCAGCAACGTTACAGACTGTTGTACATCCATCATGAGAAGAGTTGATTGTCACTGTCAAGGGATGGGTATAACCACATGGCAGTGACTCTTGGTGATACAAATATTATCTAAATTTTGTAATAAGTGCTAATGCAATACATATCAAAATGGTCAAATAAGTCTTATCACTTACAAGTTTCTCATTCTATTCTCAGAGCAAAAAGCGATGCTAATTACTTTTTTAAATATTCATCTATATTGATAACTGATGAGTTGTTATAATTACACATTTACATTTAAAAATATAAGTCATTAATCAATTATAGTTTTTAATAATAAACAATCATATTTTTGTAGTAAACTTAATGACAAGCATAATTTCAAGGTAAAATCCTACACAACAAGTTGAAGCAATAGGTGTCAAATAAACTCGTAAAAACATTTCAGGTTTCTTCATAAGTTTTCATTAAAAGCAATGTCTTTTATAGTTTTTTTAAAAAAGGAGTTTGTTCCATTACAAATGAAACCTGAAAAATCATCATAAATATTGCTTATGGAAGTGAATGCAGTATTTATAATTGAATGTATGTAACAAAAAATTATTTCTTTATTATGCAATAAAATTATAAATCTTGTATTCATAAACTCTCTAAAGTAATGTAAAATTACAAGATCACTTCTTAGCGTTACAGTTGTTAATATGAAGCTATTGCAATGTGATATTTTTGTAATTGGTTGTTGTACCTTGGATTTATTTGTACTTTTTAAGGAAAATTACAAGCTATTCAACTTCTCCCCTCAAGCAAATTCATAATTTAACTTTACTCGTCTACCAACAAAATTTTATGTTTATAAAAGCACCAGAATATGTTTCCATTCCGAGTATTGCATTTTAGAAATCAGTCACCACATTTAATTTCAAGACCAGTCATAATCTCATTACTTATTATCAGCATTATTGATCACTTATAAATTATTGATTAGCATTTAAATCCATATTAAAATCAGTAGTTCAAAGACTGATTTATTTTAATGATATGGAATCGTATTTTAGTTGGTAAATAGGTTCCTTTATTATTATAAAATATTTTAATTTTGAGAATGTGTAAATTATTCCTGAAACATTTTAATCCCATTTCTGTATTACGTTGATATCTGATCATTACATGATCTTTTATATGAGAAAGATTTATTCAATTTTTTTGGTTTTTGGATATGTTAAAATGAAAGAATGTTATAAAATCATTTTTTGTCTTGACTATGCTACTTAACCATAGAACGGTAAACCCTGAAAAAAAGCATTATTTGGTAAGGCTTTGTCTGAAAGACTACTTGAGAAGAAAACAATAATAAACAATTTTTACACAATATATGAAACAAAATGTCTATATTTATTGGTTACAAAATATTAATATAGAACATCTGGAACATGACATTAAATAGATACATTCACATTGTATGGTTCATGCACCACTTTCTCTAAACATAACCCATTTACTGCTCTCCACACATAACCCGGAACAACGTTTACAAAAATATTTTGTCAACCTTAGCTTTTTTAATGGGCAGAAGCTGCATATTTTTTTCCTTGAGGTTGTTCTTGATTCTGTAATGCTAACACCCAGAATGTTTGCGTTGGTCTGCTGCAAAGGCCTCTGCACACCTACCCTAACAAGACGCTGCTGCATCCATAGATTAAAGAGTTGTGAATGGAATTTTTTAGCGAACCACAGCCTTTTGAGCGGTTTTCTCCCAAGAGATATTACATTATGTACTAATATTACAAAGGCGTTCTCGAGCATAATGTTTATCATACTATACAAAATACAAAGGAGCTATCTTTTGGTTTTCAGGCTGGTGGACATTTGACCACATTTGGTCCAGTGAGTCAGCTGCACCTTCTGTTGAGTTTGTAGCACTCTAAAATATCTAGTTTTCTGCTGTGAGGCTTAGTGCTTGGTTGATCATGTGTAGTTAACATTAATAATACAACTTTTTTTTGTTTTGTACAAGTCCATACTTTTTTGTCCTTCAAAGCAAAACATAGAAGATCGAACTGCCCTAGTACTGGGTTCCTTCATTTCTGGAAGAATTTCTGGCGTATGTCATCGAAGTGTTCCAAGTACGGTTAGACCAATAACAGTTCATTTGCTAGTGGTAATGAAGTGAACCAGTTATCACATTTTATGTTTCTGTGTGAACCATAAAATTGTTTTGGTCAATTCTTTTACAAAAAATTATGCTTTTAGCACATTTCTTGGGGTTGAATTCTTCCCCAAATATGGCATAGAATTATACATGTACTTATTTCTACTATCACAAAAAATAGCTATTTCATATTTGGATCATTTGTTCGGAATATACATACAGAATTTACAATGTTCCCTGAGTGCAAGAAATTGTTCATTAATCGAAAGATACGAACCAGGTTTATAATGTTCTTCACACGAATCGATGAAAAGTTCCCATGATTGCCGTATTTGGGCAAAATGATCTTGTCTGGCTTTTAGTAGTTGAGTTTCTTGGTCATCAAAACCAAGACAACTCACCAAGAATACATTTATCACTCATATATCTGTGTAAATTTCACCAGAGTATTGTAAACTGAATAGTTCTTCAATTTCTAAATGTTGTCTTTTGAGGCAGCGCTCATAACCAGCAAATCTAAGAATACATTGAATTCATTTTTATAGAGTAATGTCTCTGAATAATTATGTTGTACTCTTCTGATGGCAGCATTTCTATGCTCTATATTTTCTACCCTTTTAGTCCCTTCCAGATATGTTATGTGCTGTAGTTCGTGTGTTGTTTCAAAGTGTAGCACTATACTGCATGCAGCCATTTTTTCCACTAATATGTTGCATTGGACATATGTAATGGTTCAGATGTAACTGTTGAGGACCATCAACGCGATGTTGGTCTGCTACAGCATCAAGAGTACTTTGACCGAGTCGATTTTGATTTCCAGTCTCTGTGAGTAGCACATGGCCCATAATCGCAGCATTATGTGCACCCTGTGTTAGTTCCTGAATTGTAGCAACTCAGCCTGGTTCTAGGTTCTGGTCCATGGCATATGGAGATTTGCGATACATTTTAATAACTCTTTCAATAGTCATAACTACGGTATCTTTCTCCACCTCCAAATATCAAAACTCTATCGTTACTGCCAGTGTCTTTATAGTCGAGGTCACTATCCGTATTGTCCGTAAGGCCCTCTTGTTCAGTAAAATAGAGTATTTCATCCTTATCATAATTACTTTAACTATCACTGTTTGCTAGCTCTTCATTTAAGTAATCATCTTCTTTTTTCATCCGAATCCATTTTGAAATAAACAACTAAGACATCACTAAAGAAGTAAGGATTTGTTGGTGGGAGGTCAAAATATACATATAAAAAATAATCTATAAATGCGATTACAGAACATGTAAGGTACTGTCTACAAGAATACTCAATGTAAATGAAAAAGTTGCATTAACGGTAACAGCTTGTCTCAGGTGAAAAACTGACATAAACCATTGGCACAGTAGGCCAAGCGAGACACACTTCTACACAAGCAACCAACTCGGTGGGCATTTACTTGACACAAATGTAAGGAGGAGTGGAAAGGATGCATTAATTATTCCACCTTGATTTTGTCTGAAAACCCCTATAGTGTTGTCTCACAAACAATGCCAGGGTTAAAAAACTGATATTTGGCAAATGCTAATATTCCCTGGTGATTGTTGTGTAACACCCGTCCCCTCCGTTTTTGAGGCGTTATTTAATTTTATAACATTTGTTTTCATATAAATTATTATTTACATTTCATAAAGATTAACTGGGTTGATTGCTTATAGAAACAATTGTAGCTAATGATTTGACTCAGACAGTTTTAATGTCTCCTAATTTTTCTTGAATAAAGACAGATTACATTAACTTTCACATTTTAAATTTTAAGAAAATGATTTACTTTGAAAATATTAAACGGTTTCAATTTAAGGCTTTTCAAACAATATTAATCTAAGACTAAAAGTAGTTCACATCTTTAGAAATCATTAGACATTAGGTCAAAATGCATACTGGTTACTTTTATATATTTACTGATTTGATTCTATCAAATTACTTTGAGAAATTAAATTTTGAACATATCTTAGCAGTAACTCAAACTCATGTAGCTTACTTCCAAAATATTAACATTACTCGTGTTTATGTTTTTAATATAATTGAATTTGAAAAATATAATAGAAATAAAACAAAAGCTACTTATTAAAGTATACCAAGACATATTCAGTTCGTTATTAAATTTTGAAAAGTATTTTATTAAATTTTAATCAAGCTTCTTACACAAAAAATTATTAATGAATGCAGGCCATGGCCGCCCTTCCTCTGTCACAGCTGAAGAAAGACAGAAGCACAAAATGGGCAGTTTGAGTTAACTGAATCTCCACCCTTATTCTGAAAGGTGCATTTTATTGGTTATTGGTTGGAGGAACTTTAATATAGCTCCTTCCTCAACACTGTTTAATAATATTTCCAAAACAAAAGTTTTCTTTCAATTCAGACCAACTTTATGTCAATTCAAATAAAACAAATATTTATACAACATACTGAATTATTGCCAAAATATTATTAACATGTTATAGTTATTTAGCATGTTTTGCCATATACATTGGTGAAAGACAAAATATTTTTTAATGATATATTGACATTTATGTTACCTAACCACAATATCTTGTTTTTTTTGACATTTTTACTTGCAAAATTCTGAGTGTATCAAAAATATAAGTAACTATATTGTCTGTTATCAACATGTTTTGCTTGTATCAATATTTACTATGGTATATAAAATTTCTTTTAGTTTAATTATTTTACAGTAATATATGCATTATATAAGTAGATATTGTAGTTCACAAATGGTTCTAATGCTAATCCTTTGATCTTTCTGATCGTCATAAGTTTCTGATTTGTATAGCCAATTTGAAAACCTTTTTTGCTACATATGTTATCAGATTTTCATTATATAAAGAATACAATTCTTTCAGGTTGTGTTTTATATTCAGGCTCCATAAAGTTTAGTATTTCTGAATAATTTTTCAAAAAAATTATTGACTTCTAAGATTTTTTAACATATATTTTAACACAAGACAATTTTTTAAAGTATGAATACTTATTTTAAAAAATACAACATTAGAAAAAATTATGAATACAAAATAAAATTTATTTAATCTCAAATTATTTTGCTTTAACTTCTTCTGCTTTTAGGTTATGACTAAAACACTTCTTTACATAAATGCATATATGTGTGCACAGATACACACACACACACACACACATTTCTAGATAAGTTGTAATTTAGTTGAAAGCTTATTTGAGGCAGAAGACTAACATACTTTTATCTTTGTAATAATTCAGTCTATTTGCTCCCTATAGAAACCTTTATTGATATCATAACAGATTGGGTTATCACTAAGATAAGTCTGTCTGTCAGTCTTCACCATTTATAGATGATTTGCAGCATGTACACTTTATAAATATATACTCTTTACAAATCCCAGCTCATAGAAAAATCAAGAACGACTCTTGTTAATTTACAATATATGTTTACTATTACTACAAATTATAATTAAATCATTTCTAATGGGAATAATATTAAGTAAAAACAAAATAATAATTAGAAAAATAAAACGTAATAATTTTATGAAATTATGTTCAATATTTGTGGAGAGTAGATTAAGATAAATCTTCATTTATATTTTCAAATATAAATAATTTTAATAAGTGTATATATATATATATATATATTCTTGATATTTAACGTTATCCATTGCAACTTTATATATATATATATCGCAATATGTAATTGAATTGTAAATTCAATTATAATTCTTGTATTTGTATTTTGACTTAGTTCTTTACATACATATATATATATATATATATATATATATATATATTCTTGATATTTAACGTTATCCATTGCAACTTCATATATATATATATATATATATATATATATATATATATATATATATATATATATATATATCGCAATATGTAATTGAATTGTAAATTCAATTATAATTCTTGTATTTGTATTTTGACTTAGTTCTTTACATACATATATATATATATATATATATATATATATATCGCAATATGTAATTGAATTGTAAATTCAATTATAATTCTTGTATTTGTATTTTGACTTAGTTCTTTACATACATATATATATATATATATATATATATATATATATATATATATATATATATATAATTTATTAGTGTAAAAATATAATTATCAATAAATTAACTTTCCTTTGTTTTTAAACATTTTTTATGAAGTGAGTGATTGTATACCACTATGAAGTGAGTGTGGAAATATCACTTATTTACAGGCACAATTAGAGTCGCCTGATGCATTATTTAGTCTACTAAATTTTCTTTGAAAGGGTCAGTATTATTTTTGCACAACTTAACTGTTTACTCGGATGCATAGCAAATATTGTAAAATAAAACACTGAAGTTTAATACTAAACATATATATATATATAAATTTCTTATTTTAATTAAAAAACCTGTACAAATCTATTCATTGTTATTGTGTTAGTTAATTACTCATTTATTAATAATTCACCATTAAATACTTTATTTGTATATATATTATATAGATTTATAATTTTAAGTTAGAGTATTGTATTGTAGTTGTATTTATTGTAGTGCTAAAAAGACTGTGATTTATTGTGTTTTGATTATTGTTTATATATTTTACCTTGTTATATCTTGTGTAAATATTAAGTAAAGCCGATACAGTTTTTTTTAACATTTTGTATATTACATGAAATTAATTCATTGTAGGTTAAATATTTATGGTATTTTTTTACTTTATTATATTAGAAGAAATATATTAATCAGAAAAAATGAAAAGAAATAAATGAAAAGTTTCTTGGAAGTGCATTTTCTTACTTTTACTACTTCTAATATGATGAATTTATGATGCAAACAATAAGAAATACATTTTATTTTGATAGTTGATTTAATACATGAGATAATAACAAAATATTTGTGAGAGAAATGTAACAAAATATTTGTGACAGAAATGTCAAAATAAATATTTTGAATACAAAAAGGGCATATACATTAAAACTAGAATTTCTTTATAAAGCAATTTATCATTTCTCATTTAAAAGAAGCTTAAATCATTAAAAGAAAGAAATTTGAAAAAACAGTGTCTTTGAAAGAAAGAAAAAAGTATTTATTGGTTTTTGAGTAGCTGTTTATAAAATTTTTATACTACTGTATTTGCAAAACTGATTTAAGCCAACTTGAAAAATTAAATATCATGAAAAGTTATATAATAAATTGAATTCTGAAAAAATATATTTCTGAAGTGAAAATTGCAATGATTCAAAATCCTATTTCTGCTGAATTTAACTTTTTAAAACAAACATTTTTTAGTTCTTTTAATGTAGATGTATTTAACAGTAGACAATCTTTACATCACTCAAATTTATTTGAAATATAATGAAGAATAATTAATTTATCATGGTACAAACTTTATTTCAAAGTTTAGTTTTAATTTAATGTTTGATAAGTATGAACAAGATATAACCAAAAGTAATTGATTACTAAAAAATGTTTCAGTGCTAACCAGTAAATGATTATACCTTATGTTTCCATTTACCCATTTTTCCTAATTTCAGACAGTCTTATATTTTCTATTCATCCTGAATAAAAACAACTTATTAGTTGAAGTTTTCTCTAAATAAATCAGGAGTACATATATTGATTCTCTTTTTGTTAGTTTTAACCCCATAATAACTTTCCAAAAAGGTTAGTTGTAAATAGGGATGGGCCGATTCCTAAAATTTTCGATTCCGATTCCGATTCCGATTCTAAAACTTCCCTTTCGATTCTCGATTCTTTAGTCGATTCTCGATTCTCGATTCTTTCAAGTTATATTAGCTTACATGCTAGTTCTCTAATAATTAATTTAGTTAACATCTTGGTCATATGGCAAAACCTTTTAAAAGTTCTGTTTTAATGTAATAGGCTACACAAAACCTTCAACCATGAGAGTGATATCTGTCTATAATATAATTGATTAATGTTAAGTTTCGGAGGAATAATACAGTGTTTCTTTTATCCGTCTATTCGCTCAACCGTTTATGGCCACGGTTCCGACGATGACGTTTAATCGAGTTTTTACTGTACTTTTTTGTGTTTTGTTCTGACATTTAGTGAGAGAGAAAGAGAGAGAGAGAGAGAGAGAGACCAGCGATGTCAAACGACTAGAAATGGTTACGATCTTGATTGCTGTTGCTTCATAAATAATAATATTTTCGTTTACTTTAATCATTTAATTCATTCAAATCAACTAATACATAAATAAGGCATAGTTGGTAATTAATTATTTTTCCACACAAATATAATAAATTTTGGTAATAAATTTTGTTTGGTAATAAATTACTCCACACGCATATTTTAATAGTTAACAAAATAGGAATCGGAATCGACACTTTTATGAATGAAGAATCGAGTATCGACGATTCCTCGATACCACCTAGAATCGACGATTCCTGGAATCGAGAATCGGAATCGGCCCATCCCTAGTTGTAAACTATCACTCCCAAAACAGTTGTGAAATCTATATTTCATTTATTAGAAAAATTAGATCAGCTGTTAAAGGGATATTATATTCAGCATGAATTTTTCAATACATTACATTTCTTTTTGTCAGACAAAATTTTTTATCTGTTAAATATTAAACTAAGTATTCTGTTAAACTCAGTTTTCAATTTTTAACCAACTTCAAAAAAGGAGGTTTTTTTGTATTTGATCAATATTTTTTTTAATGTTTGTTTTACGATAATTTTGGAAGTATTGAACCGATCAAAGTGATTTTGCTTGCAAATGAAAGGCGAAACCCTCCTGGTGGTCACACTATAGTTACATCCCAATTCATCTGATTTTATAACAGCAATACGCTACAATTAAATTTAAAAAAAAATCTTTTTGAGTGAAAAAAACGTGTTTTTAAAAATAAGGATTATGAACTATAAAATAATTAATAAGCAAAATAAACCATCACAGTATTTATTTTATGTAGTATTCTACCCCATATAAAAGTAATATAGAATAAAACTATAAAACGATTAAATTTTTTAATTTCTTGCTTGAGAAAGCTGATTATAACGAGCATCTTTGGATTCCAATAGACGAATTTTCCTCTTGAAAGTTACTTTTTTCGATGGTCTACCCATATTGATATATATCTTGGTGTAACTCAAATGAGATAAATCAAAATAAATATATTCAAAATATAATTTAGTCCATTTACCATAAACAAGATATTCAATAATCCTCGGGTGAAAACTTCATTACTTCACTACATATCAACAGATAAATTCATTAAATATAACTTTGCTAATAATTTTCACTCTATTTTTTAATTAGTATTTCATGTGTAAAAAAGTTTTTCTAACAACTATTAAAGATAGTATTATTGTATATTTACCTGAGATTTTAGATTACATGATTATTAACACATTTTTAAATGAAGAATAATAATTGTAAGATAAGAAATAATATTTAGGATTTTTAAAAAATTCATCTAGGGAATTTCCAACATAAATCACTCAATCTATTCATCTGACAAACTGATATATTTATCGTATTGTTGAAGGGCCTGTCAATTACTTTGATCAACAATCAAGAAATATGACTAGAGGTATACACACTGGAAATTTGTATGGATAAATATTGGCAATTGTGCCAACATAATCAATGGCATGAAATGAAATAATCAACATAATCAATGGCATTCGATTAAAATGTAGTTAGGAGTTAGAGATCATAGCTCTAAAAATGAAGAAATAAAAATTTTTTAAAAAAACAGAATCCGACTTGAAAAAAAAACCTCATTATATGATTTTACTTACTAAATAGTAATAAATAATTTTCTAATAACGAAAATATAATTTATCACAAGCTTATTACCCACAAAATTTTGAAATCTGCACAACAATTAAGTCATTGTATTTACTAACCCATAAAGTCTAAAGTTTTCTTCTTCTTCCAATGGCTCTCACAGGGCTTACGGCATTCGAGAATAAAGTCTAAAGTCTATTTTAAACATTTCCAAAACAATAAACTTTTTGATTGCTTGATTTCCCATGATTATAGCGAACCATAGAGTCTTATGAAATAAAAATTTCATATGAGAGTATGAGAGACAGTAATTGATCTTTGTTCTTGGAAAAACATACAATATCAGATTTTGTTTGATAAAAAATATGTGATTATATATTTTTCATACAGATTATAGATAATTAGATTATAGAATTATAGATAATTCAACTTTCTTTGAAAGATTTACATGGAATGTGATTATTGTAGGTAGATGCTATAAATATGAGATAGTATCTCGTTAATCTTTTGAATCATAAATACATTTCTTATATTAAATAAATTTCTTATATCTATAAAATAAGTCTATGGAAGATTAGCCTGTGTTTATATTATAATTTTTTAATCTATATACCAAGGTGATTCAACATCATGTAAAAACACTTTTTTGTCACGTTCAGCATGTTAAATATAAGGCCAAGTACAAAATTCGACATCGACTTCAACATTTTATGGGCAATAAGCTTATGATAAATTATGTTTTCATTATAAGAAAATTATGTTTTACTTTTTATTAAGTAAAAACTATATATTCGGGTTCTGTTTTTTTTTTTTTTTAATTTTTAATAATAGTTTAGGTTTTGAAACCTAAAATATCTGCTTTCTTAACCCTTCAGAGGCCAAGGATTTTGCTTGTTAGACTAATAATTTGACTGTTGTGAAGCAGTTAGTCTGTAACCTGGGTAAATATTCAATTCCAACCCAGTGGTATCTGCAGACTTAGAAAAAACACCATTTGGAATCACTAATATTCTCTCAGCTAACACCATATGCTTTAATATTTCAAAGTAATGAAATGGATAATAATCTAGTAGAAATTAACATTTGGAGATGTTGTCTTAGATATGTTCATCTATGGCATTTAAAGCAAACTTAGATCCATGGAAATGTTCGTTCAGAGTGCATAAGTTGCCGCAAAATAAATGGTTTGTATCGGAAAGCACATAAACATAGCCCTTTTTCTATAGTTTGCCGAAAAAAAAATCAGTGCATTGGTTGATTAGTATTACAGCCTATGGAAATCATATACATCAGACACACTGAATTTTTTAAGGCTAAAATTGAAACAGAACTGCTCATTACTTTTTACTATAGCAACTTGCAAATGTCTTGTTGTTTTAAATTTAATTGGTAACAAAACCACTAATTTATGCAAATGAGATATAGTTATTCTGTTCCATAGATACCTGTTCTGCGAAAAGAAATGTGGGAGGCCCCCTTTAATAAAATGTATATCAATCCGATTTTTAAGATGCAATGCAAAGCCTATAATATTTTCCCTTATTAGGCCTATTACATCACTATCGTCTATGACTGAAAAAACTATTCCAATGTTAACACAATAAACATTATAATAACATAAATAGATCATTGATTAAATTGTGAGAATGGGCTGCCCGTCGGAATATTATATGGGATTATATATTTTTGCTGTGTACAACGGTTATGACCGTTTATTTCTATGTCAAATTTGTATGGAATGTTTACTAATTTTTGTTATAAGAACATACTATTTTAGTATAAGTAGGTGCTACGCTATAATAGCATAATATATATGCAGATATACTATCAAATTTATACTGGTTTTACTGTTATTTCCATTTCAGGGGCTGTAGGAGACTTATTGTCACCACTGTCATACACACACACATATATATATATATATCGTGATATTTCACGTCCATTATTTTTTCTGTTGCACTGACTTTATAAAGTTATTTTATTAATTGTAAACAACTATTCCAGGTAAGTGCAATTATTTTTACCTTATGTGATGAGGCACCTTTTGGTCACTTCAGTGACCAAAAGGTACCTCATCACATAAGGTAAAAATATTTGTATTTAATGGTGGAATAATTGTTTACAATTAACAAAATAACTATATATATATATATATATATATATATATATATATATATATATATATATATATATATATTATACACACACATTCAGATGTGACTGTACAAAATCAAGTACTTGTGACTAACTAAATTTGTTAAGTCTGCCTGGGAATAATTTACTGGATGAAATGTTTTATTATTTTTTCCTCCATTATTAAAAAATATCAAAAAAGTTACATCACGTACACAAAGTGATTCAGTTCCTAATTTGGATAGAACATTGTAATCAATCCCAATTCATAAATAAGCAGTTGAACGCTTTACAAAACTTGTGACAGAAGCTTCAGGAAAATGACAGTGAAGATGAGTTTAGGGGTAATATTATCAGAATAATACTAATAACAAGGTAAACCAAACTTCACCCATAAATCTTATTTAAAAGTCCTTTCACTTAAAAATAAGTGAAAGCCGAGATCTTTGTTTCAGATTGAGCTTCTCATACCTGCAACTCTTCATACAAAAACTTTTTTGATTTTCAATAAACACATATGTTTGTAAGTAATACTAATATTTTAAAATAATTTGTTTATAAACATTAAAACTGATACTAATTAATAATAATAAACAAACACATTCAAGTTGCTAATATTGATTTACGGTCTGCTTTAATTGTTAATTTTTTCAAAATTCCATTGACTTTCTGTGTAATGTTGATGGATCTAAACAATATTTAACTTTATTTTCGGTTATAATGTATAAGAATTTGAACCATTACATTGGGCAACAGGTTAGTTTTATGAGGTTTAGGTATTAAATAATTAGACTGTGTGCTCAGAAAGCAACCTAGTGTGAAAGGGGCAGAAACGAATGCAGTGTTGGAGAGCTGGAAGTGTCTACTCTAGTAGACAAGAAATGTGTTTTTGTCACTGTAGTAGCATTTTTACTATAAAGGTTAGGAACAAATGCTTTCTTTTATACCCAATAACTGTATTGGGGTGACCTGTTTTACCACAAATTTTTCCCATAGACTTTTTTCATGTCAATACAAAATTTTTCTAACAGATTTTTTATTAGAATTTGCAGTTGCAACAATCATCTGAATGATCATGATGATCTCCACTCAGAATTCGATTGATTTGGGTTACAGTTTCACCTGGACATTGCTCATCTTTGGTGCTCTCTCAGCCTTCAGAAAACTGTTTATACCATCCTAAAACCTGTCCATGACATAGATAACTCTTTTTTAAAGCCTCTTTCAACAAATTGTAGCACTTAATCAGAGGTTTTTTCTAATTTAACAAGAAATTTACCATCGATCCATTCCTTGTTTTATTCGTCACACTTTATCAGCACGAGAAAAAAATACAATTATTTCTAATTTCTATAAAAAAAAATACTACTATAGTGACAAAAATGAATATTCTTACAAGAATAGTATAAGCTTCCAGATATCAAACACTGCGTTAGTTTTCCCCCTACCTTAATAAGATTCTGCGTATGCAGTCTTGATATTTAATAGCCAAACCTCATAAGATGTTCAAAATTATGGATATTTTTTGAATTTTTTCCAACTTTATCAATGACAAAATTTTTAATATTGTCAATGTTTCCAAATTTAGAACTCAAGCTTAACGGGAAGATATAAAGTGATTGTATTCATTTTTAAAATAGTTTGGACCTTCCTGTAGTTTTATTCCATTCACTGGATCTATTTGATATTGTTCATCTGCTTGAGTTTTATATGCTAAGTGTATCAAACTATTTGTGCCTTTATTTAGGCCAGATTTATGACTATGGTCTATTAATTTAGTGTATTTAGGCCTAATGATTGTGGGTATAATATTTCACCATTACAGTGGTATATTATTCTTTGGAAAAAATTTAGCACTATTTTAATTTAGATTAATAACATCCATTTCATATAAATATGAATGGTCAGTGCCCCATGTTGAGCACAGACTATACCTTGTTTCCTTTCACATTGGGATGATTGAAAATGTCATCATAGGACCTCATCTCAGTTGTGAAATTACTTAATATGCTTTGCATTTCTTTTGACTTCCAATTTCAGTCTTTATTAAGAAGTATTGTTTTTAGTTTCACTTTTCTGAAATTAATATTTTCTATAAATCTCAATTTAGTAGCATTGTTCTTGGTCACAATGTACAAGTATTCTTTTCATTATTATATTCATTAATTTTTACTAAAATAACTTTTATATTATTAATACAACAATGTGTTACATTTTCAAGCACACACTATTTTATAATAAAGCAAGCAATTTTTGTTTTTTGCTATAAATCAAGATGCAGTTTGTTATTTTGTAGTGGAACATCCGAAATTCCTTGCGAAGAATTGCAATCTGTGATTAGTATTACTCATTTTAAAGCACCTAAGAAACAGTGTTTCTCACAATGATTTCATTGTCCTGTGTTCAAAAACACTATTATTAATAAATAGAGAGCTATTTCATATGCTTTGAAAAGTATCAAATCTCTTGGTATTTCTATTATCATGAACTGCACAAAATGTCTGAAATCCTTTGAATGTTTCACATTATCAAATAAGATATTTCTGGGAAGATGATGTAAATCAAAACACTTGGCAAAATGTAGTGTAAAGCAGGTTATTCTTGTACTTCTAATGCAGATGGTTTTTGCTCCAGAAATATACAAAACTTTTAATTATTTTTGTACATAAAATAGAGTGGTTTCTATATTTTCAAACAGAATATATTTTAAATATATACAAATGTAGGAGTTAACAATATTTTATTCTAAAATATTAATTGTTAATTCTTTGCATTAACATTTAATTTTCATTTAAAATGTCTGAAGAATTATATCTTTTCTTAATTTATGTTTTAAACTGAAATTTTTGTTTCCTTTGATTTTTGAAAAGTAATCAATCGTTCCATGGAAATATACATTTCTACATGAATCTTGTTCATGTTTTCTAGACTTGAAAGCTACTAGTGCTAGACAGAAGAATTTAATTTATGATTTTTTTTTTCATAAAATTTTGAAAGAAGTTTTATGATGAAACCAAGACTAATTACTTTATTATTTTGATTACTTTCTGTTCTGAGTTTTGTATAGTTTAATGAAATTACACTGGGTATCGTCTATAACGACCTTTAAGCGGGAATGAAAATTAGGTCGCTATATCCGGGCATCATTATGTCCAGTACTTACCTACAAGATGGAGGGGGGAGAATTTTAGACTGAATAATAAAACAAAATTTAAATTAACTTAATAAAAAAACGGGTTTATTATTTAATTTCAATGTTACATAATTAAAATTAAACTATGTACGTACATATTTAACAAAATTATTTTATTTACTACTAAAAAAGTAAGTTATTGTTGTTTGTTTTTTACAAATTTTTTGATAAAAAGTTTCGGAAAGTTCTTTTTCTATTACGTTGATTCCCTCCTGGATAGAATTTGTACAAAGGTCGTTAACAATAACAAATTTTTTTATGAACCCCACATACCTTACTGCTTCAACCAAAGTAGGTAATTCGTCATTTTCCTCTTCATCATCTTCTTCTTCTTCGCCGATTGTTGCCTTTTCTTCACTGTGAGATCTGATTAATTCTGCATCGGATATGTCGTATTCTGTGGTTATTTCGCTATCGATTACTTCATAGTCTGAGATCAGGTCCCGGTTAATATGTGACGGTAATGTGAGTTGTTGTGCCCATTCTGTTAGGTTTTGTTCCGGAGGCTATATGTTTAGTTCATGTTCGGCTCGGAATCCTGCATGGTGATAACAATTCCTTATTGTCTCCGCAGGAACATCATTCCATGCTTTTTGGACCATTAAAACAGCATCCAGTACGGAGATTTTGGTCATACGATTTTCTTCTGTATCTTGTAACAATTTCAATACCACCTGCTTCCGGAAATTCATTTTTATTTTTTGTATATCCCCCTGGTCCATTGCTTGTAAAGACAGAGGTTGTATTTGGGGGTAAAAACACTATTTTAATGAATTTAAATCTTTCGGTGAGGATGTGGGATGGACAATTATCTATAAGCAATAAAATTTTATGTTTTTTCTTTGCCAACTGTGCGTCCCAATCTTTCAGAAACCGTGTGAACAAGTTAGATGTCATCCAGGCTTTTTTATTGCTTTCATAATCCACTGGTAGATTTTTAATCCCTTTGAAGCAACGAGGATTTTTGGATTTTCCGATGGCAAAAAGCTTCTTTTTAATTGAACCCATCATATTAGCAGCAACTAAAATGGTAAGTCTATCTTTAGAAAATTTACCTGTACTAAATTTTTCTCCTTTAAAATGCAACGTTCGATCCGGTGTTAATTTATAGAACAGTCCCATTTCGTCTTCATCTTGTAACCTTCACAGAGAGTCGGCCAAACACTTGATGAAACGCCAGCTGCCTCACCGGAGATTTTCTTGAAAACGATATTGTGCCGTTGGCAAAATCGCTGGATCCAACCCTTAGAAATCTCCTCGGAGGTGTTTGGATTTATTCTTTTCCATAACTCAGTAGCTTTTTGTTGTAAAATTTGGCCTGAGAGAGGGACATTCTTTTCTTAGAAAGCTGTGTTTACATCGAGAGATTACTGTTCGGAGAATTCTAGAATGTTCCGTCGCTATACTCGATTTTTTTTTTAGATGGACGTGAAATGTGTGTTGTTTTAACCGATCCGTTGTTTTACCTGATGTCGTTATAGGCGATCTAAATGCATTGAACAGGTATTACAGAATTAAGATAAATTCCCGATGTGGCCAGGAATCTTGGTCGTTATAGCCGATACATCATATAAAGCAATGTCGTTATATACGATACCCGCTGTATATGAAAAAATACTTTAAAACATAGTAGTAATAGACTATTATTTCTAATAATTAGAGTCAAAATTATTGTAATTGCACACACACATGTATATATTGTAGTAAAATGTCTACATATGTAACAAAATGAATTTAATGAAATGCCCTTAAGGATTGGAGAAACTTAAACTTTTTCATTAATCAATTCAACTATTATCAAGCTTATATATAACTCAAGAAGTTTTAGTGTATAAAAAACTTATTGACACAAAATGTTTTCAATTGTTTAAGGTGATTTTCATTGTGTCCGATGCAGTAGTGGCAATCACTTAGATTGATCGAAAACGATTAATTTCTGTATGTTTTTCCTAAATATACTTGAATTATAAGTTTTAAAAAATCATTAATTTGGTTAATAAACATGTTAAAATTTATTTCTCAGCATATGAAATTTAAAGAAAAATATGATGGCTAACTTTTATTCATTCAAAAATTTGTAGTTATCTAGTTGTAAATTTGCTCATGTTAATTACCTCTTACTGAGTAACTGATATTCTTGAACAAAGAAGAAACAGTATTTCTTTTCATGTTTTAAAATAAAAATTGATACAAGGGTACAGTGTACATTTTTTGTTTTGGCTGTGCGTAATTGTGTTCTATCATACTCTGAGGGGATATGTTTACTTTGGTAGGTTTTAATCAGAATGTCAAGTTAAAATGATGTGAAATGGTCGGCCATGCATGAATTCTATAACAAGCTTTATTTAGATTTGTTATTTGTAGTACGATTTTCCTTTATAAATATTTGTAACTTAAATAACTAATGTTTCTGACTGAGTGTACAAAATAAAGAGATACACTATAAGGGATAAGTTTGATGTACATTTGAAAACTTGTACTTCAAATATACACATAACTAATATACATATCCTTCTGTGTTCTTAAAATTATCACGCCACACCATTCTGAAAAATAATATTAAATCATTATTTTTTTACTGTGAGTGTATGCCAGCTTATAAGTTTTATTCCTGTATATATTTGGAGTGCAAGACAATAATATTTTTAAGCTTAATTTTTGTGACAGTTATTTTTATGCACTCTGTACATAATATGTTCACTTCAAATGCCCTCAGTATTAAGAATTTTCAGTTAAATTATTTACAACTTTCCCATACAGTCTTCACCAATTACTCAGTGAGTGTTTATCATCTCCAAATTGTTAACTGAATTTTCACTAAACTGTAAAAAACTAAAGCTAATATAAGACTGATCCAATTGCATCATCCTCTTATGAAATTTGCCAGAAATTTGTTATATTAGTTTATAGTTAAAAGTAGTTTTTACAGAATCTTTTTTATATAAATGTGAATTAATTCTTACATGTTTACATAATATGTGTCTTTAAAACTTCTCAATGTTTATAAAGGAGGTGGACAGGAAAACTTAGTTGTGTATGTCCTTTGAATAGTGTAAAGACCTTGTAGAATATGCAGTATAGTTTTTATCATTAAATTAAAAATTATATTTAAAACAACATTCCACTTGTCTGTAAAACTGTTAAAAAGTTATAAATTATCAGTTTATTTTTACTTTTTTCATTTGCTGTATTAAATATTACAATGCTTGATGTTCCTTGAATTTTTTTTTTAAAGAAATAAAATGCACAAAATGTAATTTTATAGAAGGGTGTCAGGTTCTTTTTCTACTTAAATGCCAAAAGTAATTTATTTTCCGTTGATGTATCAAATTGTAAATATGTAATGAGTTGAATAAAAATCATGTTTTGTAAATGATTTTGATGTTGGTTTTTAAATTTCAAAAAATGACATGAGTGCCAAATATTTTATTTAACTGAATTCTAATTAGTAGTTTGTGACTAGTATCAGGAATAGATACTATCACTTCCAAGTAGTATTTGAATTACTGCAACGATTCTAGTGATTCAAATTTCTACCACACAAAACTTTATGGTAAACCTGTTTTATAAGAGGTCTTGACACTGAGTTAAATTGTTTTTTCTTTTAAGAAATTCCCTGAAGTATGCTGCACTCAGTTCCCTTAATTTACCTCCCATTCTTCTTGAACTTTAATTACCTTTTCCACTGCCTCTGACCAGTGCATTAATAATAACTCTCTTTTGCACAGTGGCTAACATTGTTTGTAGTATCAACTAGAGTACAATAATAGTTATGCTTTAAGACGCAATAGAAAATAAGAATTGGGCAAATTATTTGATTACTCTAAAGCTAAGTTATAGCTGATAAAGCTATTTATATCCCAAACTATTTCTTTCATTATGTAGAAGAAAGTTATTATTAATGGACGATCTGATAGACAAGAAGAAATGTGGTGGCCACATTAATTAGGGCTTTTGCATAACTACTTTTAGTATCACTTGGCACAAAAAAAAATTTTTCCATTATATATACCACTTTATACTTCATACTATGTTTTTTATAGAGCAATCTGATGGCCTGAGGCAATGGAAACAGGGAAACATACGAACTACATTTAAATCTTTGAATATCATAAATCAGTACAATAAAAATATTGGAAAGAACCCCAATACCACAAAATTTTGTGGTATTGGGTTTCTTTCCAATATTTTTATTGTAATATATTGTACCACTGTGCTCTTGATATTGTATATCATAAATCATAATTACAGCCTTATACTTTTTGTTACCTCAAACTATGTTTATTACTGTTCAATCTAATGGTCAGAGGCAATGGAAGACAGAAATGTACGGGTTGCTTTAACATCCTTAATAATCCTTAAACATAATTACAGCTTTTATAGTTACTTTAAACCTAAACTTTGGAGGTATATTATACAATTTGATGGTCAGAAGCAATGGATAGAGAGAAATGTATCGACTTTTTTGGGTATTCTATAGCATAAATACATAATTACAGCTGATGTACAACTTTATGCTTTATACTATGTTGTTTAAAGAGCAATCTGTTGCTCTCAGGCAATGGAAAAGGGAAATGTACAGCCTATATTTACTTTTTGAATACCCTAAAGTATAATTACAGCTGATATACTACTATTTAACTCAAACTATGTTGTTCATAGAGGAAGCTGACAGTCAGAGGGAATGGAAAAAATGTACTTACTACATTAACATCATTGAATATCCTATAGCATAATTACAGTCTATATAGGAGAGACCGGGGCAAGATGACTATGTTGACAATTTTTGTTATTTATTCATTTTTTTAAGGATGGTAAAATTAGTTGAACATGAACTGTTAGAGCAATTCTTTGTGGTAATAAACTTATTACCATTTAATTTTTCAAATTAAAAAATAAAGGATAATTTTATTTTTTTTATAACCTTAACAAATTGTCATCTTGCTCCAGTACTGGAGCAAGATGATTTTGGCCTTGGGGCAAGATGACAACACTGCAAAAGGTTTAACATATTTTATCTTTTGAATTTGGTACATGGTTTAACAAATGATAACTGTGTTTTCACATCTTACAAAGTATCAAACTAAGCGCAATGCATTGTAACGTAATGTTGAAGTGTTCAGTTGTGAAGCAAACCATAGTCACAAATAAGAATGCCATTTTTATAACTGGATCATTCCTCATGGCACAATTCTTGGCATTTACAGAACTGGATCTATTCTTCTGTTGGAGGGTCACAATACTCCTCTTCAGAAGGAAGACATCTTATAATACCATCCTTTGAAGTTGATGCGACTGGATTGTTTGTCTTGGAATTTTATAGACTTAGCCTTCAGAAACATAGTTTGAGTTTTTTTACTTCCTTTTTAGCTTCACGAGCTTCTTTTCTCTGTTGCTTAAAACATTCCTGTTCTTTCTTCTGCTTTCCTTTTGTTGTAACATTTCTTTGATGGGTGTGCTTGTAAGAATGCTTAAGCTTAGTGTTTTCTTTTTCTTTTTTTTAACATGGTTTTGCTTTATTCAATGGTTTGAAATCAAAAACAATAACAGGCTTCTTTGTTGCATCAGAATCAGCATTTGCCACAAGTTCTAGTTTTTCTGGACGCTTTATGTGTTGGTTTTCTACTATCAAGGATTATCACTATTATTCTCAATTTATCGCCAACAACATCATGGTCAGTAGTTTTTGCAGCAGCAAAGTCATGTTCGCTAAACACAAAGGGATTATAAGGCTCGATCCCACATTCTTTAAACCTGTTAACGGCATTTCCAACTGGAGCTGCTTTGAAGTTAGCTGTGCTCAAAAGCACACCAATATTTTTGTCCGTGATAGGTTGTCCTGGATGAGTGACTATAAAGTTGTCACATGCCTGGCTATAGTAAGTTTTTAATGGGCCGAAAAATGACATCAAGAGGATGGAGGCGATGTGATGTATGAGGCGGCAATTCAACCATGTTGATGTTTTTCTCTCTGCAATATAAGATAGCATCCAAAGTTATGTGACTATCAATAATTAACAGATATTCTTTGCTTGGTTTCACGAGAAGGTAAAAGTGCTTCAAAAAAGAAGAAAAGGTGCTCTCATTGCTCCAGCCGTTATCACTACAGTATATTAGAGTTCCTGGCCGGGCTCTTTGTACAAATTCATTAAGTATTCGTTTTCTGGCAAAAATAAGAGAAGGTGGCAGGTAAAAGCCAGTAAGTAACCCTAATGCAACAAATTGTTGTTACTTTCCTCCCTCTCTCTGCTGAAAAAATTTTAGAAAGTCTTCTAGATTCTGTAGGACTGGCAACCAAGGGTAGCTTATTCAGGACAGTTGACAGACCTGACTCATCTGCATTGTAGATTGAAGAAGCAGGGAATTTATATTTTTCCCGTTGGTCTCTTAAAATGTTGAAAAACCTGTCTACACTTGGTTTATTGAAACCCATAATTCTGGCAATCAAGGTTGCTTCTGGTGTTCACACACTAAATGTTTCTTCATAAAATTAGACAGCCAATCTTCTCCCGCCATCTTTGTATCCTTGTTGAACGGATGCGAAATACCACATTCTTCAGCAAGGTCAAAAACCAGTCTTCTACACTGTTTCTTTGTTAAGTGAAATAACATTTTGTGCATTGCTGAGAAGTAGAATTTTAAATCTTCTTCCTGTGCAGCACTGAAGACTTCTCTCAATCTTCCTTTATCAACCAGCATTTCCTGAAATAAAAATTAGCATTCTAGTGAAAAAACGTTTCATGACTCAGGTTTTACAAATTTAAAACAAGAGATTAGGTTAATTAATTATTAGGTTTAAATTAATATCTTTCTTTAAGTCTATTATAAGTGATTTATATATTTATAAATATATAATATATATGAGGCTCGTATATATATATATATATATATATATAATATAATATATGAGGCTCGTGTATAATGTTTTTAAATAGTATGTCTTCTGTATATGTTGTTTGTAGATTCATTAAATTGTTTTGTATGTTTTTATAAATGTGGTATTTTTCCATAATTAAACCAATGTATAATTAATAATAATTAAACCTATACTAAACACACACAATATTTCACTATGGAGAAGGTACGTAGACGATATACTTGTAATATACCAACCTACCATTCACAACGAACACATCATAATACTAAACAAACTAAATACATACAACGAAAACATACAATTCACCGTCGAAACAGAAACAAATAGAATAATCAACTATCTCGACATTACATTAAATATAAATGATAATAAAATAGCAACTACAGTATACAGGAAACCTAATTCCAACAACACCACAATACACTACAAATCTAACCACCCCTGGACACACAAAATTAACACTTACAGTAACATGATAAATAAAGCAATAAAATACACACAGGATAACAAACAAAAATTAAAAGAAGAATTAGATAACATTACAAAAATAGCAATAGAAAATGGATACAACAAACACCTTATAAAAAATGTATACAATAAATTCACAAAAAACCTAACCTCAACACAACACTACAACCGGAACACAAAGATAATAAAAATAATAAAATCTACCTAAAATATAAATACACCAATAACAAAATAGAAAAAATAACAAATATATACAACAAAGAATACTACAATCCTACATACAAACCAAACAACAAAATAATAAAATATCTTAATAACACAAACCACAAAACAAATTCAGAAAAACATAACCTTTCAGGAATTTACAAAACTACATGTAGCAACTGTAACGCATTTTACATAGGGAAAACAACCAGATCATTTAAAATAAGATTTGAAGAACATTATAGAGCATTCAAAATAAAAAATTCAAAAGTATCAAATGTTGCAGCACACCTAATATCACATAAACATGAAATAACAAATTACGAAAATAACCTAACCATACTTGAAATAAATAATAACCCAATAGAACTAAACTCACTAGAAAGATACCACATTTATAAAAACATACACAACAATTTAATGAATCTACAAACAACATATACAGAAGACATACTGTTCAAAAACATTATACACGAGACTCAAGAGGAAACGTGTATGACGTCAACAACACCATGGACCGAACATCCACACCAGAAAAATTGAGAAAAAGTAATCAGTGATTTGACAATGGTCAAGTGACCGAAAGGCGCCTCATCACACAAGGTAAAATCATTGCACTTAATGGTGGATAAAATTACTTACAATAGTAATATATTAACTTCATAAAGTCAGTGCAACGGAAAAACAATGGATAACGTAAAATATCAAAATATATATATATATATATATATATATATATATATATATATATATATATCGCAATATGTTTTCTTGTGTATTAATAAAGAACAAAAGTCAAAATACAAATACAAGAATTATATTTGAATTTACAATTCAAAGCTTTTCGTTGGCTAACAGTACCAACATCATCAGGAATATTAAACAATTAAAATTAACATATGTGCAAATTAGATCAAATAAATAGTTATGCCAAATCAATTACGATAAGCTTTGAATTGTAAATTCAAATATAATTCTTGTATTTGTATTTTGACTTTTGTTCTTTATATATATATATATATATATATATATATATATATATATATATATATATATATATATATATATAATAATTATATATTATATGATGTTATAGTTAACTAATACGCAATTAAGCCAACACAACAGCTCCAGCACGATAATCATAGTTAGTTTAATAAGTTCGAAACACTGGGCAAGATGACGAGCTCGCCATCTTGCCCCGGACTGTCTCTTTAAAAATATTCTTTTTCATTGCCATGAAGAAATGCGATTAAATGACATTTATTCATGGTAACAGGTAGTATTTAAACTATGTTACGGATAAATATTACAGAAAAACGAAATATCTTACCTGTATCTGTAACAGAGCTTATTTACACGTACATAAAAGTTATAATGTGGTGGCGATAAACAATCAAAGCTTCACAACTATCTTAAAATTGGCGATTTCAGCGTCTCTATACTATTGTTTAACGAATGGCCGATAGGAGAGCTAGTAGTGTCCGATTGATGCTGCTACCTAGTTGAAAACTGAAAAATTAAGACATATCTATATCTTCCCCTGGTCTCCCCTACACCATTTTATATAGAGTCAGATAGTAATACTTGAAAAAAGTTACCTTATTACGATCTTTGTTAAATGTTACTAAGCATTACCCAGAAACAAGTGATTTTAACATTGTTAACAATAAATAGTCATTAAACACTTGTAAATATTTACAAACTTGGCTATAGTAGCACTTACTTATATTTGTTGAGGGCGTGGCCGTTTCGGGAGATGTGTCCCATTGTCAACTCAGACAGTAACTGATCTCAAGATTTTCGTAGGTTAGGGTAATAGGGTGGGGGTGGGATATTACGGCAGTGTGGGTGTATTTTGTGAGTATTAGGAGTTATGATGTCAAAAAGTGTGTGTGTTGTAATGTAATTGTGTATTGAGTAGTATAGGCCTATGTGTGTTGGGTGTAGTTTAAAATGTCTGTATATTTCGTATTGTTCGGTTGTGTAGCGTTAGTTATTTCTGTGTTGTTTATGAAGAATTTGTAGGTTAGATGTTATGTCTATGTAGTCATGTTTCTTTGAGTTGAGATGATCGGCGAAGTTTAATTGGTAGGTGTTGTTTGTTAGTCCCTTTATATGTTCTTGGTAACGTGTGTAGAAGGATCTCCCTGTCTGGCCTATGTAAAAACTGGAGCACGACTACAAGTTAGTTTGTAAACTCAAGTGGTGTTGTAAATATCGTTGATTTTGTTGTTGGGTTTAAATTGTTTGTTGAGAGTGTTGTGTGTGGAGTAAGCTATTTTGTAGTTGTATTTTCGTATTGTGTTGGTTAGATTGTGGGTTTTGGGTGATCTGTATGGTATTGATAAGTATTTTATGGGATTGTCATCTTGTGTAGTTGTATTTGGGTTATTATGTTTATTTTTTAGGCTGTTGTATAATTTGTCAATCATTGTTGGGTTGTATCCGTTCGTTTGTGCTATATATTTTATGGTGTTTAACTCCTGGTAGTGTTCATCTTTGTCTAGCGGTGTTTTAAGCAGGCGATATATCATGGTGTTGTAAGCAGCTAGTTTATGTTGGTGTGGGTGGTTTGAGGAGCTGTGAATGGTCGTATTGGTACTAGTGGGTTTTCGGTATATGTTGAATTTATGTGTTTGTTTGTATGTTCGTTTAATTGTGAGGTCTAAGAAGTTGAGGGAGTTTTGTTGTTCTGTTTCGATGGTGTATGTTAGTTTAGGGTGTATGGAATTTAGGTGTTTTAGAAATATGTGTGCTCTGCTTTATACAACGTGTGTTGCTTTATATAATGTTATGTTCTTGTATTTCTTCTTTATGTATAATAAAGTAACGGTAATAAGCATAGGATCCCATCGTAGGCCACAATAAAATAAAGTAATCCTTTATGAAAAGACTTTAGATTAAGCCATTAAAATATCATTGTCTCCAAATAACTGAAATATTTTGGGTCCAAGCCCTTTTCAGGGTTTTTCATTAATTTTATACATTTTTTACAAATAGTGTTTCCACGATTTTTTATAAATTTCATTTGTGAAAACTATTCACAAATACATCACTTTACAACGTTTAGTTAACAATAACTATTTTGGGCTTGGCAACCTGATCAGTCAATATGTGTGGGAGTTTGTGAGCCAAGATAAGGTCTGTATTTAGCTTGACTGCATTGGCATTCAATCATAATCCCCATGCAGTGAGCATTATCCATGGTTTACGTTTCAACACGATATTGATAATTTACCCTTTTAATAACAAGGTCCGACTAAATCAATTTTCCTGTGCACGGCCAAAGTCAGATTTATTTGGCTTAGCTCACGGACTTTGGCTCCAGTTCATGAGACATCATTTTGCCTGGCGAGAGTCTTTTACATCAATGAAATTGGCTTTTGTTGTTTTCAATATTAGGATTGCTACAATGGCTATGGTATTATATAGTTTGCACATGAAAGAAAAACAGCTACTCCAATACATACATAAAGTTTTTTTTGCTATAGACACTTCATTTATTATAATGATTGAAACGTTGACAAAGTGATCAAGTAGCCTTTGTACAGTCATAGTGTATTATCTGGCAAGCAAGTAATTGCTGTTTACATCTGTGTTTTCACATAGTGTCATTGAAAACTTTTCGGTATTGTCTGTTAATTGTGTCTTTCTATTGGGGTTTTTGTAAACGTAAATTTGGTTTTGTTGAAGCTAAATTGATAAATTAACTTTATTCTTTGTTTAAGGTATTTAACGTTTAAACGAAAGAAGTAATTCTGTTCCATTTGAAGGTACCTTTTTTATACTCATTGTCTGGAAAGCAGTAATTTTATAAAAACTCAACTCTGAATAAAACCACTAAAAAATGTTTATTAAAAAAAAAAACTTCAACTACAAATGTTTAGGATGTAGTTACAATAATATATCCGATATGAAATCATCTATAAAGTAACAAAATCTTTGTTCATAATGTAGTTATTGGACCTCAAAAAATAATTGTACTTCGAAAAAGATTTATACATTTTTTTGTAAATTACAAAAACCTTCTTACTTGCAATATTTATTTACAAAATTATAACCGTAAAAGAAGTTTCGAAATAAAATATTCTTATAGGTCATATAGGCCTATCATTTTTATTTAATTAAGTCATTTAATGTAGTGGAGTTTCACGAGGTTTTCATAGTTATTAAGTATATTTTTTAGTTGTCTACTAATACACGTTTAAACATATCTTACAAACCGTTCATTATATGTAGACTACCTGAAATATATTTATTCACCAATACATCCTGAGTCAAACTATGTTATAAAAAATACGATTTAAATTATTCGTTTATTGTCCTAAAACGTACCAGAACTAATAAGCTATAATTTATTATATAGGTCGTGGGTTTTAGAAAAATCTTTTGGAAAAAATAAATTTATTATACTACGTCATATAATGCAAAATTTAACGTAGTTTCACATGGGGGGGGGTACACTTAGGTATATGTGTGTGATGACTGTATCGATACAACCCTGAAACACTCCATGAAGCAAGGGCACGAGTAAGCCAGCAGAGGAAAACAGTGGCATCACTTAGGAGTCTCGGTCCTCTGGTGCCCACAAGCATAGGGCACCTGCCGTGGCTAACTTTCGACTCTTGACAGGTCACAAATAAATATCTCAAGGCTCACCTCTACCGTTTTGGTCTAGAAGAATCCAATACGTGCTCGGTGGTGTTCACATTCAACCACATTTCAACCTGCCTTGAGCTGGGCGACCAGCTATCCAGAATCGGTAGTTAGTGGGAGGCCCGACGCCGAATAGTTCAATAGCCAAGTGCGGGCATTGGCTAAAGTAAAGTAGTAAGGACTTTACCGTTTGAAACATTTACTCAACCAAAAATGTTTCAATGTAAGTTATTTAGATAAAATATAATATTCAGGCAACCTGTAATATAAAACTTGAGTAAACACACGTGGCAGGGAATATTTGATTTCATCAACAAAACAGAAATAGAATTTGAAGGTCATCGAATGACAAAAGTGAAATTTATAGATGAATAAAATTAGTTGATTAAATTGGGCGAGTATATTAGTTTATAGCATGAACTTTTTCATTAAAACAACTCTATTTATATAAAAATAAAGTATTATTGATTAACAAGAAAATATTTCGTTAAAATGTATATTTTTTCAAATTTTTATTTAAAGTGATGATCATTTGTTCAAAATCATTGTTCTGATTCACATTGTTATCACTTGCACATTGTTCTGCTGCTAAAGAAAGTGAACTATTTGCAAATAAAATTATCGCAATTGAACAGTTTAATACAAAAACGTTTGTGCAGATTTTCTTTTTAATTCATTAGACATGAGATAGATGAAAGAAGCAAAGTTCAAACCATGGTCACAACGACGTAGAGGCACCACTCTCCAGGATTTGCCATGTAACCGTTCCCCGTTCATAATTCGTTATTCTGAACAGTTAGAAATTAATAAGTTGCCGTTTAATTTTATAATCAAATTTACAAAGTAATCATATTTTGTTCACCTGCTAGCTACATGATGTCCTGAGGCTAGACATTACCACACACTCAGGTAAAACAATTTCTAGTAGGCCTACTAGATTATTTGTACAGTAATTTAATACTGTTTGGTAACATAACCAGTTGCTTTTGACTTAACAGCTTAATGCCATAATCTGTTTGCATAGATGAACTGTTTTCTATATGTATATTATATATATAATCAATACTACCCTATTATAGGCTATATGTATATACATATACATATATATAGTTTTATTTAGAGCATAAGAGCTTAGTGATATTTGTCCTTTTATCAACAGTGAGTCCTAGTTTGGTAGCAGATAAAGAGTTTAACGTTCGTGGATACGATCTGAGATTTCATATTGTACGACAGCAAACTAACCCGTGACACCCTACCAGCATAATATTGTATTCTAGAGTTATTTATTACAGTTGGAACTGATGAAATGTATAGTACTGTAATAACTATTTTAAGTTCTCCGTTGGGGTGTTTACTCCATATCGGTTCTAAACTTCCAATAATAGCCCTAGAGATTACACATTGTGAAGCCGACCCCTTTTTTTATCTATAGTTGAAAATACTATCGAAATAATCGATTTTGGTCTTATAGCCAGTGGGAACACGTAGGTGAGAGTATTCATCCCCTTCCCTCAAGGTCGCCATTTCTTTGATATGATTTTAAAACCTGTAGCAGCCACTTTTTTCACTCGCAGTCAACTTCCAGTGACGACGTTGCTTGTATTAAATGTTAGGCCAGTCCAAGACGCGACATCGCCAGTGGTAGCTTGACGTTGGCGCATATCGTCTAGATCAGTGAAGAGGAGGGCCATATTGTCAGCATAGTCCGAAAAGCACTGGCTTGAAAGGCTATAACCATCAATCAGGTTCACTATTGGCTCGATGGCAAGATTAAAGAGGATGGGGCTCAGTTGGTCTCCTTGGTTCACCCCGTATAGCCTGCCAAGGTATTTCGTGTAATATCTGAAATAGACTCGAGATTTTAAATCGAAACACTTTTTGTACTGACACAGAATCGCGAGCATCTTATGATACCCTGATCCCAGAATCGCTAGCATCTTATGATACCCTGATCCCAGAATCGCGAGCATCTTATGATACCCTGATCCTAGAATCTCGAGCATCTTATAATACCCTGATCCCAGAATCGCAAAATATTTTTTTTATGAAAGTGAGTCATCTGATAAAGTGGCATTAAATATAGACCAAGAATCAATACTGCAGGTATCCAACATCCATGAAATGCAACTCGTTGAATATACTGCCAAACAATATTTTAATTCATATGTCCCAAATTATTATTAATTATAAACGATTATTAAGCTACACTGTTTCAAATTGCATGTATTAATTTTGTATGTAGACTATTAGATTAATTACTCCTAAACCTGTGCAATTATAAAAAAATAAAATTTACCTTAAAGAAACGGCTAGTTTTTCTATTGGTGATAAAGCCTCCTTAAACTTTGTGTTTTCTTTAGTTCTCGCCGGTTTAACTTTGCTTAAAAGGAATTGAAAATCACTTTTACTCATTCTAAAATATTTAAACAAATCTGTCTCTGTCATCTGCGAGTTTTTTGTATAATGTATAAAATTCCTCTTTTCTTCGTCTCCTATTCTTGGGGTGTACAGCAAATTGCTGTTTCTGTTTCTTTATGACACTGTGTTTCCCCTTCAAGTAAAATTGCAATAGAGCTAGTTCTTCTATTCAAAAGTTCCGAAACATCGTTGACATTTCTTCAATGAATCACTCTGCTTACTATGTTTTCAGAAAACTAAACTGGCTGGTCTTCCAGCGTCTGTGTTAAAGGCTTGTAAATGTGAAAGCTTATGTTTGTGCTGTGTCTACCCCGTTACGTGTCTGCCATCACTGTGCCTGTAGACGTGAATCGATTTTTGTGGACATGCCTAAACCATTGTGAGTTTCATAAGACTTATCATCGCACCAGGCGACGAAATGATTAGGAACATCAGCATAGGGTTAAATAAATAGCATTTATAGACGATAGTCTTGCTAGTCTTTAATTCAGAGAAAAATATATATAATACATTCGTTCTACAAACAAGAATAATTTAGTTAATGTGGAACAATACAGTTGCCTTATCACCGACAAGGCAGTATCAGCCTAAGGTCAACGTGTTGCAAGCACCAGTAGATTTTTTTTTATTAACAAAAATAATAATAAATGAACCCTCATACTCGAAGATTTATGTAAAAATCATTTTAAAACCTTTTACAATTTGACTTATTATTATATGTGCAGAAGATATCCAACTATGACAGACAAAACATAGCTATTGTCTCACATTCCCCACATTGCAATTATGTTACAGTGTTGCGTGCGTAAATTATATTACTGGTTGTTGCTATTTAGCCTCGTTACAGTGAGTTCTATCGTGTCTTATCGTTCCAACTATGTCTTCGTTTATGGATTATTTCTGCTTTCGTTCAAGTGTGACGTGCGCCACACTCAATTCGTTACCACGTATTAAATATACAACGGTTTGTCCACCAACCTCTGACCCTAAACATAAAGTCCATTATTTTTAATTTTAAATTTCCTTTTATTTTATTTTACATCAGGTATTTAGTTATGTTCATTGTAACCGCTACATTTTATTCACTGTTTCTTTTGTACCTTAAAATGTTATTTAAATAAACTTTGATAAAATTAATGTTTAATACGTATGAAATTTAATAGATATACGTCAAGATAAAAAATCGGCCTACTAGTAGGGTCTATAAATAATCTTTCAAAAAAATTGTAAAAGTTTTTTCAATATTTTGTATTATATTTAAAGAAATTATATTATAGAAACATTGTATTTTTACTAAAAAACTAAGTTTAAATGAAAACTAAATTTTAGTTTGAAATTTGAAACATGAAAAACAATTGTTATTTTCCCTAATTTTGTTTAAAATGTTTTAAAGATCTCAATGAAGACTTAGACTCTTTCTAAACCTTTGTTTGCCTAATTCTAAACCTTTGTTTGAAATCTAAGGCATTTTTAAACAATTTAATGTAAAATACAATGTGATTAAAGAAATAACGAACTAACGTGGCTTTAATAGCTGACTTAAAGTTTTAATGCTTGAAGTGATTTAGATAATCTAACTTTGATAAAAGGCCCACTCCTTTTAATAAATAGTCTTGTGTTGTAAAGATATAAGGCACTACTATTTTATATTTTTCTATTTCTCTAGTAATTTAATACTTTGCTGTGTCCACAAATAAAAATTAATTCATTTGAAGTTTTTTGATAAGTTAAATTTTTTTTCAAGGAGTTTAAATTACAACTATTACGAAAACCCCTTTCACTATTTTCGTTTTTTAATTTGTTTATAAAATTTGATTGTTATAAAACTTAAGCTACAAACACATCTCTTCATCTTAATTATTACCTACATTAAAAATTGTCATTTTTTGTTTTAGAATATGTGTATTGTTTTAAATATGGACGAATACAGTTTGAAAATGGTTTTATAGTCGATACTCGAATTTCACAACGCAATACACAGTCTCTTCCGTAAGACTGAACGCTTCTTCTTATGGACGATTTCTATACAAAGATCATCAGCAGTGGATTTTATACTGAATCGATTACGTGATTTCTTCCCACGTAATAAACATATCAAATCGTTATACTCGTTAATGGGATTTATTTATCAAGTTTGATGACTACAGCCTGTCCTGGATACAGGGAGATGCTGTGGAAGGTGAGGTAGCCAGAGTGTTGTCCGGTCGTCAAGACAACATGGCCCCCGTAATAGATGGTCGACAAGTCTCTTGTCTCCTTCTTGTTGGAGAGGTTAACTACGATGACGTAGGAGTGACGTCGCGGATAAGACCTCTCTACCACCAGGATGGATCCGTCGTTGTATCTGGAACAAGAATTGACGTCAATCAGCTGATTTGTTAAATATACACGAAAACAGAACTGTCTAGCAGGAACTTAATATCGGAAGACCATAGAAAATTACAATGCGGCAGTTAGTGGGTCTGGCCGACAGAAGTGAATCATTTGAAGAATGCGGTTAATAGAGGTTTTAATAGAATCTAGTTAAAGTGGTTATTAGTAAAGTATTAGGAAGTTTTATTAGATATTTACGGAATAAATTTTGTTTAAAGAGTTTAATTGAAATCTGTTCTGAAAGAGTGTTAAACATGTTGAAGGAAAATTTTAATTTAAAAATCTTTTAGTAAAATATATTCCATTTTATTAAATTAATTTTAGTCAGTCTTATTGATATGTAAATTAATATTGTTATCAATAAATATAAAATACTAGTCAGTTCAAAAACATTAGTCAGTGGGACTGGCCGACAGAAATAAATAAAATTTTTCCTTTCAAGAATGTATTAGATACAGGTGTTAGAATTTATTTAATGTAGTTAATAGTAAAAGAATGTAATTAATAGAAAATGTTTATTAGAGGTTCAAATATTTACTGAACCCAACAAAAATATTATTTAATAAATTCGATATAATTGGTTATTAAAAAGTATCATATGCACCTGAAAAAGTTTTCATTTTTAATAATTGGAATATAAACATATAAATCATCATATTATATTGAATTAAATATGGTGGTTCATCGAAATATAAATAAATTGATATATTTATGAACTCATACAAATATTTATTAATAACATTATTAAATTATATACCATTAATAACTGAAATAAATAAAGTAATATCACCTATGTGTTAAAACAGCTGTTAACATAACCTGCTGCATTGAAACAGTTGTTCTATGGAAACATATGGCATCATTTAATTTAAGCTAAAATATGAAAAGTGTCACGTCGGATGAGATGATTTCACTCCCGTGCAAAATATAGTCGTACCTAGCCAAGTTATTCACTCAAGTAACGCTTTACCTTGATAATGTGGAAAAAATAAAGTAGCATAACCTACTTGTTAAAACAACTGTTATACAACATAACCTGCAACATAAAATCAGCAGTTGTATGGAAACATATGGTATCATTTAATTTAAGCTAAAATATGAAGAGGGTCCCGTGTCACGTCAGATAAGATGATGTCACTCCCGGGCAAAACAGTCATACCTAGCCAAATTATTCACTCAAGTATCGTTTTAACTTGATAATGTGAACAACCACTTTCGTGTTAAAACAGGTGTTCTACAACATAACCTACAACAAAAAATCAACTGTTGTATGAAATATGTTATCATTTAATTTTGACTATTTTAGATTGATTTTTTCTGTACAATTTTTCTGTTTTGGCGCGCCAAATAGTATTCACTTGAATAAAACTAATTTTAGACATTAAAGATGAAATTAGGAACAATCACATTAAAACGTGATATGATAGATAAATACACAAACCTCAGCGACTTATCTTCTGGAAAAGGATAGTGCAATGAGGGTATTGTAGGGATAGTAACGGTTAAGGATAGAAAGCGAGAAAGGATTAAAGTCAATTAAGATCTTCTAGTAGGCCCTACTGGAAATGTAATTAATGGATCAAATGGACAGATCTTTTCTCTGAAAACAAACTTATCTCTATTAAGCTCTCATCATCGTTAGACTGCTCGCTCACAATCTAACGTAAAAACGATTTTTTTAATGAATAAATGTAGTTGCTGACAAAATGCTAAAACTTAAACTTCTGTAAATGTTATGAAAAGTGCACTAGGAATCTATAAGTGTACTAATATGTCTAGAATAAAAGACTCTGAACATTTTAGACACTACGACCTTTATTTTTTATAGAGTACTTTGCCGGCCAGTTACGTCTGAGTTCCAGGATAAATTTTATGCCATTTGGCACCTAATACAACAATAAACAAGGGTCTCCAAAACGGTGAATTTTAAAAACAAAATCAAGGAATCGTTTTACACTGTTTTTTCTATAAAACAAAAATTAATCTCAACATAAGAAATTTGTCAATTCCAAACGAAACCCGGTTTCTCACTGATTAAATTGAAAAAAAGTTCCAAACTTAATTTTTAATTTTGTTCTTGTTTGTTTTTAATAATAATTGTAACATAACTATATGAAGCAACTGTGGCGTAATGTTTATTTTTAAATAAATAAAACCTCTAAACCACAAATAACATTTTATTTAAACCTTATGTACATTTCGATTGCCCAGCAATCATCTTCAGAGGTATTTAAAAAATACAACTGTGGTTTATTTAAAAAATAAACTTAGGTTTAAATAAAATGTTATTTGTGGTTTAGAGGTTTTATTTATTTAAAAATAAATAATTGTAACATTTACAATTTATAATATCACCTATTTCGAATCCCTCCAAAACACACCACCTATAGATAACCCCTAAACTAAATTATTGATATAATATATAAATATTACATTATATTGAATAATATTGTATATTTGTATTAAATAATATTTTTATTATTGCTAATATTCTAGACGATAATAATTGTATAGAGATGTGTACTAATATCTGATTTGTAATGCAAAGGTAACAGATCTACATGTACACCTGTGATCAGCTGATTGGGTAAACAGCTGCCAGGTCTAATGGTGCAATATAAATGGATAAACACGCTGAGCATACCTAATGTCACAGTTTGGTATCAGTGTAGACTCCTTCCATACAGCGTGCATATATATACTGGGCGTATTCTCCCGTAGGACTGACATTTCGTAAATGAGTTTGTTCATGCCCTCGGGAACACGTGATATGGCTAGACGAAGCCAAGGGATAGCTGGAGAGAACTTTCCTTTCTCCCACTTCATCGGCGACAGCTGGTGAACATGGCTCAAGTCTTTTACCTGCAAAATAGGCAAGTATTCTTACATTAAATCATATATATTCATATACATCACAAAAATAATGTTAATTATACTGCTGTAAGATTTCCGGCTCTGACAATATTCTCAAGAACTGCTCAACTCTTTATATTGAACAACAAAACACTCAATACAGTATTATTTTCAAGTATAAAATTGATACATTTTTGGGTAAAAATATAGTCTTAATGACGGTTTTATCAATTTTGTTTGTTTGTTTAAATGACTTATTTTATGTGTAGAACACGAATATCATGTAGCCAAATAGCATGAACCGGGCGTACAGTAGCTACAGCGCACTGCACTACGTCTAGATTTGTAATTTTATACAACATTACTATATACCTATATTAAAAAATACCTACGAAGTATCAGTCAGGATAAATTTGGTTGTAACTTTCTGCATCGGAAATAAGTGTAAATATTTATCAAAATTACAACCAAATCTATATTGACTGGATACTTCGTAGGTATATTTTAATATAGGTGTATAGTAATGTTGTATAAAACTATAACCAAATCTATCCTGACTGGATACTTCGTAGGTATATTTCAATATAGGTAGATAGTAAAGCTGAATAAAATTACAACCAAATCTATATTGACTGGATACTTCGTAGGTATATTTTAATATAGGTGTATAGTAATGTTATATAAAACTATAACCAAATCTATCCTGACTGGATACTTCGTAGGTATATTTCAATATAGGTAGATAGTAAAGCTGAATAAAATTACAACCAAATCTATATTGACTGGATACTTCGTAGGTATATTTTAATATTGGTAGGTAGTAAAGCTGAATAAAATTACAACCAAATCTATATTGACTGGATACTTCGTAGGTATATTTTAATATAGTTGTATAGTAATGTTGTATAAAACTATAACCAAATCTATCCTGACTGGATACTTCGTAGGTATATTTCAATATAGGTAGATAGTAAAGCTGAATAAAATTACAACCAAATCTATATTGACTGGATACTTCGTAGGTATATTTTAATATAGGTGTATAGTAATGTTGTATAAAACTATAACCAAATCTATCCTGACTGGATACTTCGTAGGTATATTTCAATATAGGTAGATAGTAAAGCTGAATAAAATTACAACCAAATCTATATTGACTGGATACTTCGTAGGTATATTTTAATATAGGTGTATAGTAATGTTGTATAAAACTATAACCAAATCTATCCTGACTGGATACTTCGTAGGTATATTTCAATATAGGTAGATAGTAAAGCTGAATAAAATTACAACCAAATCTATTCTGACTGTATACTTCGTAGGTATATTTTAATATAGGTGTATAGTAATGTTGTATAAAACTATAACCAAATCTATCCTGACTGGATACTTCGTAGGTATATTTCAATATAGGTAGATAGTAAAGCTGAATAAAATTACAACCAAATCTATATTGACTGGATACTTCGTAGGTATATTTTAATATAGGTGTATAGTAATGTTGTATAAAACTATAACCAAATCTATCCTGACTGGATACTTCGTAGGTATATTTCAATATAGGTAGATAGTAAAGCTGAATAAAATTACAACCAAATATATTCTGACTGTATACTTCGTAGGTATATTTTAATATAGGTGTATAGTAATGTTGTATAAAACTATAACTAAATCTATCCTGACTGGATACTTCGTAGGTATATTTCAATATTGGTAGATAGTAAAGCTGAATAAAATTACAACCAAATCTATTCTGACTGTATACTTCGTAGGTATATTTTAATATAGGTGTATAGTAATGTTGTATAAAACTATAACTAAATCTATCCTGACTGGATACTTCGTAGGTATATTTCAATATTGGTAGATAGTAAAGCTGAATAAAATTACAACCAAATCTATCCTGACTGAATACTTCGTAGGTATATTTCAATATAGGTAGATAGTAAAGTTGATAAAATTATAACAAAATCTATCCTGACTGAATACTTCATAGGTATAGTTTAATGTAGGTATATAGTAATATTGTATAAAATTATAACCAAAAGTTAAATATTTAGATTTTAAGTTTAGTATTAAAATAAACAACTTTGACGTAGTGCAGTGCGCTGTAGCTACTGCGCGGCCAGTTCACGCTATACATACTATTACAGACTAACATTAAAAATGCGCAAAAAATTAACTTTTCGTATTTTCCGCCGAAAAAAGTTAATATTAGTGTTCTACACAATGAAATGAGTAATTAAAAAAAAAAAATTAACAATATCAATAAGATTTGTCTACGCTAAACATGCCATTACAACCGAACATTTAAAATGTGAAAAAAGTAACTTTACATATTTTCCGCGGAAAAAAGTTGATATTCGTGTTCTACACATTAAAACGAGTAATTTAAAATCAAAACAAAAATTTAAAAAAAACCAACGTCATTAAGACTATATATTTACCATTTTTTGTAAAAAAATATATAATCAGTATTTAGAGTTATAGCAAAGATTAGAGCTACGAGTAGTTCCAGTGGCTACCATAGAGCGCAGCTCCTCGCGGGATAACTATTCCAACTCAGAAGCAGCACAGTTTCAATACTACCCTACACTAGAGTCAAACAGTGGCACTACAAATACAGAGATAAAGTAGACAATCTTACAAAAAAGCTCTAGGAAAGCTCCTGGACCAGGCACCATCACCAACACAACGCTGAAAAACCTCACGGAGAAAGCGATCACTTGTCTCTCAAACATCTACAATGCTATACTCCGGACAAAAAACTTCCCGGACGCTTGGAAGGAGGCCAAGATCTTGGCCACAAACCGGGAAAAGACCATAGCAAACCGGACTCATACAGACCGATAAGCTTGTTGAATACGATGGACAAGTATTTGAAAAAAATCCTGCTAAAAACTATCAACAAGCATATCCACCCGCGCAACATACTGAGGCCAGAGCAATTTGGCTTTAGGTCAAAACAATCGGACACGTATCCGCTGATGAGAGTGGTGGAGCATTCAACCAAGGGGTTCAACAATTACTGCTCGACTGGGGTAGTCTTCCTGGACATTGAAATAGCCTTTGACCGGATCTGAGACAACGGGCTCTTAGTGAAACTGCGACAATGTGGCTTTCCAGATGGGCTTATACACCTAGTTAGCTCATACCTGTCCAACGGCAAGTTTAGGGTTGATGTAGAACTTGCAGATGACACCGTGTTATCCGCTCAGTCATGGCAACCACATCTCGTACAGTCCAGTTTACAGGACCAACTTACAGTACTAGAACCATAGCTGAGCTACTGGAGAGTTAAGGTAAACGTGACCAAGTGCCAGGCTCTGCTTCTCTCCAAACGTAGGACACACAAACTCTACACACCACTAAAACTATTAGGTGAGGACATTCTCTGGGGGAATCAGGTCAGGTATCTGGGATTTATACTCGACAGAGGCCTGACTTGGGACCCTCATATTACCAACGTATTAAAGAAAGCAACAATCAGATTAACACAACTATATCCTATGCTTATTACAACAAGCGCGCTTTCACTACGGGGGGTGGGTACTACGATGTTCGTTTCAATGTTGCGCAGCGTACTTACGTACCCTTTACCTGTCTGTGGTCATACAGGTAACTCACCCCACTCAGACTCCAGTTATTCCAAAACAAGGTTTGGCGAATAATTACGAAGACACTTGGACCCACAAGAGGCCTAGACCCTGGTACAAAAACCAAATCATATTGGAGATAACGGATTCACGAGTAGATCATCATAATGAACTCCTGGAAGATAAGCATATGAGGCTATGTCTATAGCCGTCCAGTATTTTTTTGAAACGAATTTTGGGACATGCAGTGTTATAAAAACCTCTGATAGGTCTGACCCCGAAGAACGAAGCAGGATGTTAAGGGTGATGTGTTAGTGTTACAATTATAATTTGTAATATAATTAATTTCTTAAGTATTGTTGCACCGACCAAGGCCAGTGGAGGAAATAGCTTAACCCTCCCACAAGCGGGGCACAAATTTATAATACCATTTTAATAAAATTAAAAATATATAATAAGTTTATTTAAATATGTTAATATATACTATATATATATATATATATATATATATATATATATATATATATATATATATATATATATATATGTACACTATTAAGTTCGGCTTACATAATATTAAATGACAGGTAGTAAGGGATGAACCAAAAAAAGGCCATAAACCAAACGAAAGGAATCTTTTTAAACTGTAATTTGAATGAAACCTATCATTCTTTTATGTACTAATACAAACCTACCTCTCCATCAGGATCGTGTATATTTTCCAACCCCAGTTCGTCCCCGTAAAACAAAGATGGTGTTCCGGGTAACATCATTTCCAGAAGAATGGCCGACACCCCGTTCAAAACACTGACTCTGGAGGCCAGTCGTGATCGCTCCACCCCACCTAGATTCCACATCGGCCACGGATAGCCCGCTTTAGAAAACAACACACTCTTCTGAACACCGTTCACCTGGTCACCAAGTTTATCCGATATGTCTATCTGATACTCGACCAGGTCGAAATGGGTTAGTACTGTCAATAGATTTGCATTGAGCGTGCCAGAGTTTTCTAAAACTTTCACCACGTTTTCAGAGCAAATCAGGATTTTATCGAAACCTTTGTTGTACTTATTTAGCGACCTTCTCCAACGCTGGACTTCGTCTTGGAACTTCTCATCGGATGTGTAGTGTTCAAGGCCTTTCAGGTAGAAACCATCCACTCCTGAGTCTAACCAGAATTCTAGAAGTGCGGAAACCACGTGGTGACTGGTACCAGTAATGTCTATCGTGTAAGAAGATTTGTTCATGCTGCTGTTTAGAATGTGGTTGTTTACTATGACATGGTGCATTTGTTTCTTGGAGTCGACCGGATTATCCTGGTCGGTCCAGTGTTTTGTTCGCGTTTCCGGTAGCGTCAGATGTTTCAGATAAGGGAACAAAGGGATGTCTAATATAACTGATATATTTCGTTTGTGTAACGTGTTGACAAGCACTTGGAAGTCCACCATTGATCCTAGGTTAGGATCGATTTTCGTTAGGTTATCGATTCTGTCGTAGTGTTCCGGGTAGTGTTCAGATTCGAATATCGAATTCAGGCGTACTGCGCGTGCGCCGATCGTTTGGAAGTAATCTATTCGGGAGATGATGCCTTTCAGATCTCCGACGCCGTCCGAGTTCGAGTCTTGAAAAGAGCCCGGGAAGACTTCGTACACGAGCGATCCTTGGTACCAGGCGCGTGGCGGGTCGCAGCGTGACGGCAGCGTGGTAATGTAAGCGATGATGACGCAAACACATGCGACAGTCAGGGACATGACGCCGAGGAAGCAGCATTTGCGGATAAGAGGCCAGTTCCATGACAGGAAGAAGAAGTCCTGTGGGGATTTCCTGACGCCGAGTGTAAGTCCGCAAAGTCCTGGCTTCATACCACCATTTTCCTGAAACAAAGATACATTCAATGTTAGAAAGTAAACTATTTTTGAAATAGGGGAGTTTTTATATTATTTTTTACATTCAGTATTTGTTGTGTCTGAAGATAGTTGCTTTGAAACGGAAATGTAAATAATGTTAATAAAACTTTATTGTGTTATTTATTATAAACTCATCATAGTTTGTTCCACAACTGTTATTTCTACCGGCTTTCCGTCACAATAATGTAATAGACTCCAAAAGTTGAACTTAAAAAGGTTTTGTTTTCAATATTAAATATCTTGTTAATTTTGGTAGCTTAGTCCGATAAACTTGGTTGTCCCCTCCAGTACCCTACTGGTAATTTGGTTGTCCCCTCCAGTACCCTCCTGGTAACTTGGTTGTCCCCTCCAGTACCCTCCTGGTAACTTGGTTGTCCCCCTCCAGTACCCTCCTGGTAACTTGGTTGTCCCCCCAGTACCCTCCTGGTAACTTGGTTGTCCCCCTCCAGTACCCTCCTGGTAACTTGGTTGTCCCCTCCAGTACCCTCCTGGTAATTTGGTTGTCCCCTCCAGTACCCTCCTGGTAACTTGGTTGTCCCCTCCAGTACCCTCCTGGTAACTTGGTTGTCCCTCCAGTACCCTACTGGTAATTTGGTTGTCCCCTCCAGTACCCTCCTGGTAACTTGGTTGTCCCCTCCAGTACCCTCTTGGTAACTTGGTTGTCCCCCTCCAGTACCCTCCTGGTAACTTGGTTGTCACCCCAGTACCCTCCTGGTAACTCACACAGGTAGTTCAGCTTAGTTTTCCATTTTCAATGCCTATTTTTTAGCAGCCTAAATTAAAGAAGTCTATAACCGTAAGTTGAAGAATATTTATAGAAAAATAGTTCGAGTTGGGAATTACCTTCTTTTTTTAACAAGTTGAGTAAGACAGAGTTAAAACTATATAACTTGATTTTTGAATAACTAAAAGAAAATAATAATTATATTAAGGATTTCTCCAGGAAAGTTAATTAAAATGAATATTGGATCAAAATGAGTAATTTGTAAAAAACGTTTTGAAACATAAATAACCAAGTGTTAAATGATAGTAAAGAATTGACAGTAAACGTCCTGGATTTAAAGTAAATAATAATTGAAATAAAAATCACGTTTCTCTTAAGAAAATGAATATTTTAAGAATATCTTTCTGAGGTAGATTGCTTTTCAACTGAAATTTATGTAGGCCTAAAGATAATAAAATACTATAAAGGTTAGGGTTGTTTAGTGTTATTTATTATAAATTTAACACAGTTTATTCCAAATTACCAATAAGTAGTTTTGTCTCATTAAACAGTTTAGCATTGCTTCCCCTTTAATCTCCCACACCTTGTTGAGATATAAAATCTCACCTTAATATCATCATAGTTCACAATAACTTTCCATGATGTCAGTAAAGAATAGATTCACTTGCTTCTTCAAGAGGTCAGACAATTTCCTTTCATATCCGAATAACGAGGAAGATTCTGGCCCTATCTTTAAACAACCTTTATTGATTACATCTCTCTCACATGGCCTCCAAACGCGCTCTTTGTGATGTTTTATTAACATTTTCATAAGATTTAGTTACTAGAAAATAAAATAAAGCAAACAGTTCAATTTATAGTTATCTCTATCGCTACACGGCAGCAGCACTCTGCAGGGCCTGCCAAGTAATCTCATTTACCACTCACATTTCTTTCTTGCATCGGTCGAACTTGATAAGCCGTCAGACTTAGTTGACAATGGAACTACGTCTCAAAATATTGTATACAATTAAATTATTTAAATAAATAAAATCTTGTCTGTCTTTTAGCAACACATGGCATCAAAATATAAGTAAAGCAGTTAATAGTACCAGACTGATGTAAAAAAATTTACTACTTCAATAATATTACTAGTTGCTTCAACGCAACCCGATAACCCACGTTGTAAGCTGCTCATATGCATTAACTATTTTTTTAATTTTCTGTAGTCAGAACTATTTTAATTCAAAAACGCTAGACCTATTTAATTTGTTCCTTTATTTAACAGCATGTCTGAGTCCAAGTTTGGGCCTGTAATTCCTAGTTTAGGACGTCTAACTTCCAGGTTTGCCAGTCAAATTTCAAATTTTACAAATTCAAGTTGGCGTTCAAACCTATACGACTCTATACCGACAGAGCCTAAGTTATTATAATATTTAACTTAACTTCCTAATAATATTTATTGTAACAGGTATAAAACAGAATTGTACTTAAAATTCTTTTATTTTGCGAAAGGATAAATAAAAGATCATAAATTCTATAACATACCTATCAAACTATATAATTAATTCAAAAACTAATTCATTTAAAATATAAGTAGTTGTCAAAGCAACTGTTTTTCTGTAGTTAAATTGTAATAAAATAAGCCTACATGCAATTGTAATTTTTGTTACCAGCTTTGAAAATCACTTCATTGTAAACATAAAATCAATACAATATACTTGAGATGATGACAGGAAACTATTAAAAACTGTTTCACCTGAGACTTCGTATTTATCCTAATAAAGTAACAGCTATCCTGACAACTCCACGTAGTTCTTTGCATTAATTATTTGTTAATATTAAACCAAATGTTATGATAACCAATAAACCACTTGTTATCTCATAGCTAAGTTACCATCCATGGCCCGGGAAGGGTTATTATTTAAAAATCCTATTGAGGTAAACTCTAAATTATTCAACTCTCCTACCGGCGGCGGTACAGAGTTGCCAATAAGAAAATTAGACCGCGGACATACAGAAAGCAAATGGTGATCGCAACGCAACGTAAACTTGAGTTGCTTTTTCACAGCATACGGAGTTACATGTACACATTCATAGAGAAGTGATAGCAACGCGACTAGCGAGTGACACAGAAACTACAGTTGCTCCAGTCATGGCATGCTGTAAGCTCGTTGCTCAGTTTCTCAGTTGCCAGCAGTATTTGTTCTGCTGTGTATGAGTTTCTCAAGAGTGATACCGTATTTAAATGATATTAATTTTTATTTGTATTTTTTGTGTTTCTGTTTCTTTGAGTAGTGTTTTATTATAGTGGTATATCATGTCACAAAAAAAAATATTGCTGGTTCTGGTCATGATTTGTGTGTCCAACAACTTCAAGACGATGCGAATGATTACCAACAATTTGTTCTAAAATATATAAAGTCAGAACTTGAACTGTAAAGTTTCATTTGTTTAAAAACTCATTTTTATATCATTGTAATGCAACGTTATTTTAAGTTTTGTAGTTATATATAAAAGTAAATACATAAATGAGCAATTAACCTTAGCTGAGTGTTATTGTTAATCTTTCTCCAGCTGAAATTTATTTCTCCATCTTTCTCGCCAATTATTTGTATTTTTTCTTGATGTGCTAAAATACATGACTTAAAAGGTCATATAACTTTAAAAGGCCAACTGCTAATGCCAACACGATAATAATTTAAAAAATTGGTTTGGGTAATTTCGTGAATTTAGCAATATATTGACTTTGTCTCGCATGAATAACGTTATAGAGGTGTAGCCTACACTGATTTGTCTTTTTTTGTATCGTTTTTGTAGTATCTTTCTTAAAATATAGGCACTCTTCCTCTGATAACGACATAACTGACAACTAAACTAGCAAATTCATATGAACAATCGTGTAAACCGACTAGCAACTTTTCTAATAGAAACTCAAGTTTGCGTTGCGTTGCCTTCTATATGTCCGTGGCCTTAAACTTCAATACCAAAAAGAATAATATATGCATGCTACTAGAATATGTTATTTTAGTTCAGTGGTCAATATATCTGTAACAAGTAATATAAACAAATTTTTTTTAAAGTAAATTCCTACTTAGGTCATTAAAGTAAAATTTTATTTTAGTTATTTTTTATTTAATAATTGCGTTTAATTTAAATAAAGTAACATAACCTCTGTGTTAATACAGCTGTTCTACCACATTACCTGCATCATAAAATCAGCTGTTTTATGAAACCATATGTTATCACTTATTTTAAGCCAAATGGGGGAAAATAACTTTATTATATACCTTGCCCCTTTTGTGAAAAGTTTTTCTCCCATATAAAATTAAAATTCGAAACTGAAATGGTCATGGAAAGCAAAATTAGTACTTCCGTTGGGGCTAAGCGGCGACCCTTATGCCTCATCTGAACATAACTGTGGAGCAGGTTAATAGGCTAATAGTATGTACACTTTACTTACAGCTTTAGGATTAGAGCTGAGTGGTCAGTAGGGACAGCGACCGTCTGTGTTTGTCGTGGGTGAGTCGTAAACCCATTGAGGGAAAGAACGTAAATATGATCGGCAATGTTTGTAGAGCCTTGTTGCAAAGGCACTTTCTAGTCAGGGTGAAATAATGTTAATCATAGTGAGGGTTCGCAAAACCTTGATTCTGAGCAACTGGAATCTGTGTGTACATGCACAACCTGCTTCACCCTATACGGATGAAACGTAGGCCTACGTGAGTAGTCTGCGAAACATTCGTACTTATATAGGTGCTAGATACTTGACCTGATTCCTCCAATGAATGTCCTCGCCTACTACTTTTAGTGATGTATCGAGATTGTGTGTCCTACGTTTGGAGAGAAGTGACTGTCACTTGACCAGGTTCACCTTAATTCTCATTAGGATTCTAGCGCGGTTAGGTTATCTTGTACAGTCGAATCACTTTGTGAAAAATCGTGGTGTTGCATGCGCAGTGCCAAGAGGTGCCAGTGGGCATGCACGTTAGGGCGACAGTTCTGAGCTACACTTCAGTTGGTCGTGAAAGCAGCCGGTGGTGGATCTATACGTGCCTTTCCAAAAACATTTGGTAGTGCTATGTTTTGATTTAGGTTTTATGTTATCTTTTAGGTTTTACAGTGCAAGTGTTTTAGTTTCTTTAAGAAATGGTGCAACCGGATAGTACCCGGATTTTTCCTCTTGACGTCCATAAATGAATCAACTCAGCCGAAAGTATGTAGTCAGGCTAGTAGCGTTTCTACTTAGAACTTTCTCTTCCTCCTCCCCCTAGCACGTTGCCAAACCCCACCCTCACCCCCACGTGCCTGCGCGATGCGATTTTTGTCAAAGTGATTCAACTGTAAACTGGAGTATATGGAATATGGTTGCCATGACAGCGGATAACGCTGCATCATCTGCAAATATGACCACTTGTGTGTTGGGTTTTGTCAATATGTCTTTGATGTATATATTGACCAATATGGACCCAATAATTGAACCCTGAGGATCTCCGTTCCGTATAGTTCACAGTGCAGTGGTATACGTCAACCCTGAACTTACGGTTGGACAGGTATAAACTAATTAGGAGTATAGGCCCGTCTGAAAAGAATTTTGTTCTTGTTAAAACAGACTATGTATTACAGTACTGTAACCATACAGTTTATACTGTTACTAATCCATTTCAAACTTGTAGACTATAGGCCTATTTGGATTAACATAACATTAGTAGAGTCAATGATTCACTTTATATTCAAAGATCTGTTCTATTAAAATTGCTTTATTGTTGGCTATTCAGACGGTTGATGTTGCTAATTTATGTTGTCATATGTGCACTTTTCCAATACAATTTTTTTCGAAAATATATTTTTATAAATTTTACATCTAGTTTTTAGATGTATATGTCGGCACAAATTTAAAGCTAAGAGAGTAAATACTATTTGATATTTGTTATTCCAGTTAACTAATATTGAATTAAAATCGTTAAACATAGTTCTAACAAATTCGCCTTGATGGCATTTAAAAAAACTTGCAACGCCGTTTTTTTACTACAATATTGTTGTTTTCAAAGTCGATATTAAATTAAGACAGTCTCTCAACTCAATATTTGTATACGCAACTTAATATTTGTCTTATACTGAACGCCATATGTATCGTATACTCGACTCAATATTTGTCTTGTACTCTAAACAATATCTGTCGAGTATACAACTCAATAATTGTCCTGTACACAATTCAATATTTGTCGCGTACGCAACTTAATAATTATCTTGTCTGCACCTCAATGTTTGTAGCGTACTCAACTTAATATTTGTGATGTACACAACTCAATAATCGTGCTGTACACGAATCAATATTTGTAGCGTTGAACTTAATAACTATCTTGTCTACATCTCAATGTTTGTAGCGTACTCAACTTAATATTTGTGATGTACACAACTCAATATTTGTTGTAAACTAGGTGTATGATCTCTCGTGTAACGGCTCAATATTTGTCGTGAACTGAACTCAATAGTTTTCATGTACACAGCTGTATATTTGTCGAGATTACAGCTCAATATTTATCGTGAACAGAACTTAATATCTATCGAGTATCCAACTCAATATTCGTTGTTTAAACTCCTCGAAAACTTTATAACGAGGTCTGAACACCTTTACAGCCCATAAACTAATGCTCAATTAAGACTAATTTATTGGCATTAATTAATTAATGCTTTTTAATTACTAAATAAAGGCATTACAACCCTAGTACTCACCTGGCAAACTACATCGCTGGACAAGTTGAGGTAGTGGTGAGGGTTAAGTAGTTGCGCAGAGGCGGTTGTATCTTGGAGGACGGAACTGCTGGAAGAAGAGGATTCCATTCCGCCTTGTAACTGTTGGCAGTTACCATTATCTGTAAGTGAAGTTAAAACTTTATAATTGTAAGTAAATCTGGCCCTATATAAAGTTATACTGTTACTAAAATACGTTGGTAACTTTGCGTTTCTTAATATATGTTAGCTTTTTTACAAGGAATAATTAAAATAATTTACATTGTGAGTGTATGAGCGCAAGTGGGTGTGAGTGAATGTGAAAGAGTTATATGGGTTGGTGCATACCAAACTCCATATACACTTCCTCCATTTTTTTTTCTTCTTCTCTCCTTCTTTATCTTCAAATTTACATCTTCCTTTTCCTTCTTTCTCTTCTCCTCCACTCCTTCATCTTCCTCTTCCCGTTCTGCTATCAATCATTTCAACGCACTTTAATAGATTTCCGATTAATACAAAGATTCCTCTGACTAAACATTTACAGCGATAAATAAATCTGTTTACTTGACCTTAACAGTCAATACTTTAATTATTTCGTTGGAGCTTAATGGATGCAATAATTATTTCGGATACATCTATAAGTTGCAGTTTCAAAAAACATCTTATTACAAAGGTTTAAAATTTTGTCAACAGGTTGCTCTGTGTATCAGAAATCACTCAAGAAACATTAACAAATACAAAATTCCGTTATGAGTCATTGTTGGCTGAGTAAGGACGTGACTGATTTTCTTTAAATGTTAGATTTTTTCGAGTAGGGAAGGTAATATAAGATTAATAAACCCACTTAAAATATTTCGTTTGTTATCTGAATGGTTAACGAAAACGTTTGGAGCATGAAAACACTAGTTGTGTCAGTATATTTATTCTTTTACACAACTATTAAATGTAAAAAGAACTAATTCGCACTTTTCATAAGTTTTCATATCATGTGTTTGTATTAAATTACATCAACTAATAACGACTGTCAAGTAAATATTCCCTTTGAACCCTTAAAGTGCGGCTTCAGCAATAGTTCTTACTGTTACTGTACATTTAACAATTCCAATTACAATTTTGGTATCAACTTGGCAAAAATACCACTACTTGTGATATTTTTCAGCAGACGCGTTTCGCACTAGGTCAGCGCATTATTCAAGCTGTGAGTGACGGACAAGACTGTTGCTCAGGTGTGTTGGCTTGGTATCTGTGTTGTATTGGTGTATTATTGTTTACACAGTAGTTGTTAATTAATTATGTTCTGAAATATAGTGTGTGATTCTGGGTGTGTTTTGTCGTTTAGAATGCGTTCTTTATAGCTTTTGTGGTGCTTGTACATCTCGGAGTTTTCTCTTTCGTTTAGTTTGTTGTTTTTTTAATGTAGTGTACGATTTTGAGATTAGTGTCTATATTGAGTGTCTAGATTAGTGTTTAGAGTAGTGTGTTTTGTATGCGTATGACGAAATTTTACTTGATTTGTGTCTTTTGTATGTCTTTTATGTGTTCTTTGTATCGTGTGGTAAAGTTTCTCCCTGTACACATAGTGCACATAAAAGACTTAAAAAAGACACAACCCAAATCAAATTTCGCCATACACATACTAAACACACTAAATCACACACCATATACATACTAATCTAAAAATACTACACTACATCAAAATAGCAACAAACAAAACATAACAGAAAACTACGAGATATATAAACTCCACAAAAACTATCCACCACACATCCTAAACGACAAAATACACTCACAATCAAATACTACAGCCTATTTGTACACAAAATTAACAACTACTCTATAAGCAATAGTACACCACAAAACACTAATACACCACAGACTTTCACCAACACAACACACCTGAGCAACGGTGTTGTCCGTGTCTCACAGCATTGAACAATACGCTGACCTAGAGCGAAACGCCCTAAAATAACAGTAAGTAGTGGTTTCTTTGACAAGTTGATACCAAAAGTGTAATTTATATTAAAACTCTCAAGATGTACAACACAGAAACTCCAAATTGTAAAATATTCTGTGTACCTTGATCGTCTTTGATCTCAGAGCGAGGCAAAGATGTGACCAATGTGCCGTAGTCGACGTTTGGAGCGGCACCGCTCAGCGTAGGAATCGAACTCAGGTCTGTATCGATACTTGAAGGGCTCAACTGCCGCTCGTACGCCAAAACTGCAAAATGCAACAAAACGTTAAAGTCGACGCTATAAAACATTTTATAACTGTACGTAATATGTAGCCTACACAACTGCACACAATATGTACATAACTGAACATAATATAGACCAACATGCAAGCTACTTTATTTCTGGCTATTCCCTTGCTCTTGTACGGTTCATTGTTTGTGTTAGAACAGAAAAATTAGATTCTCTAATTAACCAACTTTGCCGCTAAATAACAAAAAATCCTCATCTAACCTGGAGGCGTGTCGAGTGCCAAAGGATGATCGAACTCCACTGGAGGTGATGGAGTTAGAAGCGGGTAAGTGGAGGACTCCTCATCCACAAGTAGGAATTCAGGCGACGGAGCGTTCACTTTGCCGAATAGGTTCTCTGGGGTCGTTAGTGTGGTTAACTCGGTAGCCATGTTCATACTGAAATAAAACAACTTTCCTGTAAATTGTTTAAAATATATAGACTATTGTACGATGATTAGTTAAGATAACCATTTTTACTTTGAAAGGTATGAAATTGAGCCAAAAACATACTGGCTTAGGATATAAATAAGTTACTATAAAAAAAAAAATGAGTCAATTCTTTCTCAAGTCAACAAAGAAAAATCTTAGTTTAGTTTATTTTTATTTTATAATTACAATTAATATTAATAAGTGTATACATATGTCAGAATAACAATAATAAGTGACAAAATAGAAAGTTAATTTCCTTTCAATTTTTCATTTCTGTGTTTGGTGTTGAACTATTAATTTTGTGTGTTACTATTTATATTCTATATTTTTTCGTCGCTTACAATGTCTGTAGATTCTTTTTGCTTTCCTTTTGCATTTCGCATTGTCCGCAAGGTTCAATACCGTTAATACAGTTTGTTTATTTTATTCCTTTCATTCACTTTTAATCCTAGAGCAGTATTTATGACATTGTGTGGTGACCATGGCAACAATTTAAGGTTGAGCATAGAGGTTTCGATGACAACTAGGTGGGGCAAAAGAAATATTCATATACATCTTTGAGAAGTATATCTTTTTCAAGCTATAGGTAAGTTGGTTCAGTGATAAAGCGCTAGACTTCGAACATGAAGATACATAGTTCGAATCCGACCTAGATCCCCCAAATTTGTATAATTTAATTATTAAATAAATATTTGAAAAAACTGTATGAATATCACTTACCATCCACTATAGGTTAAAAGAAATGTATTCCAACGTGATTGGATGAATAAAAACGTATTTTATAAAGGATTGAAAATTTGTAAAAGTTATACATCAGAAGAGTGTGAGCTAATAAAAGGAATTGAAGAAAGATATCTTCATGTCCAGAATCACATATCTTATCTCTATCAGGCCGTCTCTACCTCTGTGCCGAGGCCGAGGGGAATCAAAAAGTCTTAGATTCCTCAAACTAAATACAAATAATAAGACTTTAATAAATGGCATGCAAATTCTGCTCTAAAATTGAAAATGAGTCATAAGTTTCATGACCCTACACAATTGCTGAGTCTAAAGAACGCTACAGCCTAGAGAGGATGACTTGTGCTAGTTACTATGGCAACGTGAAGTCGTCAGCCAAGCAATGACTCTTTGGGTGAAAGCAGCCAGAGTCTATATTAAAGTTTCATGTTAGTGCTTTTATTGAGTGCGAAGAATGTTGTAGTCTTGTGGGCGGTTTTTTCCTTAACTTTACGATTTATAGCTATTTGAGTATAAACACAGTGCGTTAATAAACAATAGTTTAATCTTATTAATCAAAAATTAACGACAAATCGCAATTAATTTGTAGCCTATAAATTTAAGTAATATTGTTTAGCAAATGATTTATTCTTAGAAATGTATTAGTAAAAGCTTTGTGTAATTTTCACTGATTTCATATAGACTAGCAACAGTTCAAACACCTTTTGGTAAAATTTTATTGATAAGGTGACTTTCGTGTTTGATTTATTGTTTTGTGTTGTATTACTTTGTTTTGTTTTTCGAATTATCAGAATCTTTAAATTCGTGTGCAATGAACAAAACTAATGATCCTATGAAATACTTGCTTCAAACTCCGCTTTCTTCTTTGTCTTTTGAACAAAAATGTGTTTTGAAAAACAAGTTGCCACAACCACAACTAAATATTGTCGACAAGGATGGAAACTAAGTAAGAACATTCCAGTCCCAATGGTATGAGGGTTACCCATGGCTTACGGCAAGTGTGGCAGGCTGTGAGTTTTGTTGTTACGTTCGTGTATTAATTGGAGGTGACAGCGAACATAAGGCATTTGGAGGCATTAGTACCCTTAATAGTTTTCTTAGATGATCATGCAAATACCTGATTTCTAATACGTATTTTGAATGGTGAGTGTTTTCTTCTTCTTGGTAACAGTAAGAGAATATATCTTAGACTATTAGAAGCGGCTCGTCTTGCACCTGTAAAACGTAATGACTTAGTTATTCATAATAATCGACGGGTTATCGATAGATTACTTCAAGTGGCGTATCATCTCGGAAAACTAGAATTTCCTTTCCATGGGTATGGTGAAAGTAGTAGCTCCGAAAACATAGGTTACCTTGAAATCTATGAATCTAATGTGTATATCTGTAAAGATAATAAAATCAATAAATAGGATACGAAATCTGAGAAATGATGGAAAGGAACTCCTACAAAGACCTCAACAACGTAGTGGCAACGGAATTATTTGCACTGCCAACCCTTAAAGCAATAGCATGATATAATTAATAACACGGTGGTACAGAAGGAAATATGGTTTGGAGACTTTGAAAATTTCCACTTCACTGAATTATTGGATGAAAATCAGTTTAAGATTTACAACGAACGTTTTCCCTCAACTAAATTGAAACAACCCCTAAAAATGTATCACCATTTTGAAAGTGAACAGCTGAGAAATGGCGTCTGTATGTGTACTCTAGAGAAGCTAAGCGATTGGTTCGTTTAGTTCTCACAGTTCCAGTCACATCAGTTTTGAGTGAAAGAGTTATAAGTGCATTAAAACACATAAAAACTTTGTAGCAAAAATTCTATGACAAACAATAAACAAATAACCTTAGTAGAGGAACTTGTGATAGAGAAATCTCTATTCCTCGAACTGTCAAATAACCAGAGCTTAAAGGATCGAGTCACTGGTGAATTTCGATAGAGAGAAAGGATCGCCACATAGACTTGGTTTATAGAAAGATTTAAGGTAGGCTTGAAAGTTCTTAAACTCCCTAAGCAGTTATTGGTTACATCGCTACTGATACGCTCAAATGGTGTTATAATAAATCATAGCACTACATTATACTATAAATTTACCTACTTTTATAACAATATAGCTACCAAGAATCCGATAGGATAGGTTAAGTTGTAAAAAAAAGACACAAAATTAAATGCTAGTCACGATGGTTCCATATGCGTATTTGTTGCAAGACCGAAGAAAATGGAGGTCACTCGTTCAATGGTGCAATTAATTAGTTAAGCCTACAAACCAACCAGTTTACAAAGGGAACTTTACGTTTGATGTCGTAACGTAGCCTAACCTAACCAGATACTATGTGGCTATATTTTCATATAGTAATGTAGTACTATATAATATAGTGAGCCAATCTTGAAGAATTGCTACTAAATAAAGGAACGTGTTTTAGCAATGAGTTTATGTTTAAATGGTGACAATTAATGTACGTTTCAACAATTAATTATAGTTTAAGTCAGTAAATAGTTAGCGACTTTCTTCTTGATTAGAGTGTATTTTTATGTGATATATGTAAAAACGAAAAAAAATGGGGGGAACACTAAGGCCAAGTACTAAGATAAAGTAGATCTAATGACAGTTTTTTCCTTAATTTCAGATAAAAAATACGTTTGTTCAGGACACCCCTTATCTTGAAATTTATTTCATTGAGGAGACAAAGAAATGAACTAATTTTTCGGTTTTTACTTTGATTTTAACCTTAATTTTATTTACCATATAGGTAAAGTGATGTTCTGTTTATTTTAAGGTATTAAAACCCGGCTTTGGTGTAGTGTAGCGTGACCAAACATAGGCTCGCAGACTCATCACTAATATTTTAAGGGTGACAAGTAAAGCAATGATATCTGCAATGCTGTTAGAGTCACGCGACAATCTTGGCCGAAATTTCGAAGTCCAAGGTTCGATTACTGGTATCTGAGCGAAATTTGTGGTTTCCTATTAATGACAAACACCACAGTTCTCGATTTCGCCCTGGTTAGGCGTTTATGCGAAAAACCATCCTTTTTAACTAGATTAGTTCTAATCTAACTTTTTTAGTGATAACTTCAATAGGCGTTCCTAACTAAACATTTTTTATATAAAGAAAAATATTCAAACCCATGAAATCTAAAGTAGCCTACATGTGAAATTCGTTAGGCCTATCCTTAATTTATATAAACATCGTAAGTATATTTAACATGTACCTGAATAACTAAACTTCGGGAACTGTAAAGTTTAATTGTTTAGAACCTTACAAACATCCTGTCGAATTATTTTATATAGGCCTAAAATAAATGATAAAAACCCCAAGCAAATATATATTTCAAAGGGGAAATTCAATACAATTTTGCAGATTATAACTATATTTTAAAACAATTTATTTAGCTGAAACATTCTCTGTAATTACCAACAGTTGCAAGATACTATTTTTATATAATTTTAATTGTTTAGAACCAGCTGTTCGTATAATACTGTGAAACTAGTATGGCCTAGACTACATGTTAAAAACAGTTGCGGAAGAACAATACTGTCCTGCTTAAAAAAAACACTATTTTTTTGACAGTTTATAAAATTATTTTACACGGTTGTATTTTTACATTGCTGCTTCTTCTGATAACTCCGATTAGTCTGCGCGCAATGTTAAACCACACATAAATATTCACTTGCCGTATGATCTTTGGGAATATTAGTTTTGATATTTTCAATCTAATCCTGTCTAAACAAAGTATTAGAAAATTTATTTTTGTAGAGTGATCGTCCAAAATAAAACGAATATTTGTTTGAGCAAATATTTGATACTTGCAGATCACTTTTTGGCACACCTCCTTCCAAATTAAAACTAGGTTATTTTATAAAAATACACAAGTACATGTAGCCTACTTACATACGAATATTCCCAAAGATCACAAACACATGTTCAACGCTGTAATGAATCAGGAACGTGAGGAGGGCTACAGATTAAAATGAAACGACCTCAGTTAATTAGTGTTAACTGAAAAGCAGACGACACTATTCGACCGCCATCTTGGTGGGATGTTTTGTTATTTTAGGATTTCGGGAGATCGATAAGCGACAGCAGCGCGCAGTGGGTATTTTTCGCACGAGGCAGCAACAGAACTATGTTTGAAATAAAATTTTGATTTTAAATTGTAAAGTTTTAACTTTGAATACATAATTATTTAAGGTGCAGGAAACATTTTTTTCCAAATTTTATTGCTTACAATATTTCAAAGTATGTTGAGCGCTTTCACTAAGACCAAAATACGCTTATCTTAAAACCTGTTCAAATTTTTTTTTAAGTTTACTGATTTTATTGCTAGCTTATGTTATAACTATTGTAACAAATATTTCAAACCAGTAAAGAGATAGCTTATTATAGTCTGACTGTCATTTTGTAAGCGTGTGGGTCTTCTTAATGTTTTAAAGAAAAAATTAATTTGAAATCTAAATCCTAAAATTATTGTAAGTAACAATCTTGAAAATACTGCTCCAAATTAAACTAAACTTGTTCCACACTAAGCGAAATATATTTCAAAATTTAAAAAAATAAATAATACTAGCAGAATACCCGTCCTTCGTACGGGGTTGATGTATAATTGTATTGATTTAATTTGTATTAATATTTAGATTCAATTTAATTTACTGAAATTAAATCACAATAAATATATCAAACTATAATTTATAAACTTATTGATTATTGTCTTGAAAACCCAAGAGAAGGAAAAGCTTCTGCTTGTAAGATGACATTTGTAAAGTATAACTAACCTTGAAATATGGATAACAACAAACATTTACTATCATCTGTTTAATTTCGTTTAAAAATAACTGCTACAGGTTTAAAACAAAGTACAAACACATTTACTATCAGCTGATTAACCCTAGTATATAATGGAGTACAGATAATTAAGTGTTAAAGGAGTTTTCAAGGCCAGTAAGGCGATGCCGTGATGGAATTTCTAAATACAAATACGCCTATGTGTTAACCAGGGACCCTAAGCATGTTCATGTAAAATTTCAGCTCAATGGGTCCAGTAGTTTTAATAACACACACACACACACACACACACACACACACACACACACACACACACACACACACACACACACACACACACACACACACACACACACACACACACACACACACACACAAACACACACACACACACACCATTAGATTTTTATATAATAGTATATATAGTATACTTTAAATCCAATAAATATATCAAGCTGTAAATTTACCGATTATTGTTTTTAAAAACCAAGAGAAGAAAAAGCTTTTGCCGTAACATAACATTTGTGAAGTGTAACTTACCTCGAAAGATGAATAACAACAAATAGTTACTAACAGCAGTTTAAATGTGTTTAAAAGTGACTTATACAGGTGGTTAAGACAAGTCAAGCATATAATGGAGTATAGATAATTGAGTGTAAAGAGAGATTTCAAGGCCAGTGGTGCAGTGCCCTGACGGAATTTATAAATAAAAATAGGCCTATGTGTTAACCAGGAACCATAAGAATGTCGAAATAAAATTTCAGGTCAATGAGTCCAGTAGTTTTTACGTGATTGAGTAAAATAAACAAACACACACACACACACACACACACACACACACACATATATATATATATATATATATATATATATATATATATATATATATATTAAAACAACATAGGTTATTCAAATACAAAAATATTTAATAATTTATATTCAAAGCTTTTCGTTGGTAAACAGTACCAACATCATGAGGAATGAAAATTACAATAATGTAAGCTATATGCCTAAAACATATGTTAAATAAGAAATAGAATTGTCCAATATATATATATATATATATATATATATATATATATATATATATATATATATATATATATATATGGACAGACATGATAAGATTTATATATATTAGTATAGATTGCGGGATATTAGGTCTGATTAGGCTTACTGTTGAAAGATTTGTGAGTTGATTACACTCTAATTCTTTGATTTAAAGTAGAATAGGAATGGATCTGTGGCAGGGTAGGGATGCGATGTTGTCAGTTCGAACGCATTGATAGTCAACCCGACACTGCCAGCGACTAAAATTGCAGAACGAAGCAAGCTACATCACTAGTAAGTCACTTCACCAAACTTATGATGACACTGAGCGACGAACGGAAGTTTAACGCCGAATCGGCAACAAGGCTCACGCACGCAGCAAGATGTGAGTTTCCTATTAGCTCAGACGGCTGTAATCCCCACTCCCTCTGGTTGATTTCCCCTACGCAGAATCCTATTCTATTTTAAATCAAACTATAATTAATTTTTTATTACTGTTAGGATACTTGAGGAATGGTAGGAAGTAATAACTATTATGATATTTGTAAATTCACACGATTAATGAGTCATGATTACTGTTAGGATACTTAAAAAGAGATTGTTATTTTCGGTGTCTTGTCTGTGACTCACAGCACTGATCTAGTATGAAACGCGTCTGCTGAAAAATGCCAGTAGTTTTTTTTTGTCATAAGTGATATCAAAGGAACATTATAAAGAGTTGTCTCACGAATAAAGAGTAGTGATTAATGTTGGGGTACTTGTAAAGAGTCGTGCTTATTGTTGGGATACTTGTAAATAGTCATCTCATAGGGATATTCTTGGGATGCTAATAAAGAGTCGTTAAATGATTAATGCCTAGCAGTAATTAATGTTGAGATACTTGTAATGAGTCAACTCACGATTAAAGAGTCATGATGACTGTCGGGATATTTGTATATAGACTAGTATCTATCATAATTAATGAAAAGGAATTGCTATTGCGATAGTTGTAAAAATTATACTTTTGGAACTTATAAAAAGTTATCTCCTACAGTTAAAGAATCGTAATTGCTGTTAGCATATTTGTAAAATGTTATATTATACACTTATTGAGTTTCGATACTTGTTAAATCATCTCACACGATTAATGAGCCGTGATAACTGTTGGGATACTTGTAAAGTATTATATTCCACAATTAATGAGCTGTAATAGGCCCACTTGTAAAGAGTTATCGCACACGATTAATGAGTCGGGAAAACTGTTCAGATATTTGTAAAGTGTTATATTACACAATTAATGAGCTGTGATAGGCCGACTTGTAATGAGTTATCTCACGCGATTAAAAAATAATGACTACTCTAGGGATATTTGTAAAGTCTTATATTACACAATTAATGAGTTGTGATAGGTCTACTTGTAAAGAGTTATCTCACGCGATTAAAGAGTAGTGACTATTCTTGGGATACTTGTAAAGTGTTATGTTGCACAATTAATGAGCTGTGAAAGGCCCACTTATAACAAGTTATCTCACGCAATTAAAGAGTCGTCCTTAATATTGGTATACTTGTAAAGTGTTATATTACACAATTAATGAGTTGTAATAGGCCCACTTGTAAAGAGTTATCGCACACGATTAATGAGTCGGGATAACTGTTGAGATATTTGTAAAGTGTTATATTACACAATTAATGAGCTGTGATAGGCCGACTTGTAATGAGTTATCTCACGCGATTAAAGAATCATGACTACTCTAGGGATATTTGTAAAGTCTTATATTACACAATTAATGAGTTGTGATAGGTCTACTTGTAAAGAGTTATCTCACGCGATTAAAGAGTAGTGACTATTCTTGGGATACTTGTAAAGTGTTATGTTGCACAATTAATGAGCTGTGAAAGGCCCACTTATAACAAGTTATCTCACGCAATTAAAGAGTCGTCCTTAATATTGGTATACTTGTAAAGTGTTATATTACACAATTAATGAGCAGTGTAGGCCCACTTGTAAGGAGTTATGTCACGCGATTAAAGAGTTGTCACTACTATTGGGATACTTGTATACTTGTAAAGTGTTATATTACACAATTAATTAGATGTGTAGGCCCACTTGTAAAGAGTTATCTCACGCGATTAAAGAGTTGTCACTACTATTGGGATACTTGTATACTTCTAAAGTTTTATATTACACAATTAATGAGCTGTGATAGGCCGACTTGTAATGAGTTATCTCACGCGATTAAAGAATCATGACTACTCTAGGGATATTTGTAAAGTCTTATATTACACAATTAATGAGTTGTGATAGGTCCACTTGTAAAGAGCTATCTCACGCGATTAAAGAGTAGTGACTATTTTTGGGATACTTGTAAAGTGTTATGTTACACAATTAATGAGCTGTGATAGGCCCACTTATAACCAGTTATCTCACGCGATTAAAGAGTCGTCCTTAATATTAGTATACTTGTAAAGTGTTATATTACACAATTAATGAGCAGTGTAGGCCCACTTGTAAAGAGTTATGTCACGCGATTAAAGAGTTGTCACTACTATTGGGATACTTGTATACTTGTAAAGTGTTATATTACACAATTAATTAGATGTGTATGTTCACTTATAAAGAGTTATCTCACGCGATTAAAGAGTCGTCCATAATATTGGTATACTTGTAAAGTGTTATATTACACAATTAATGAGCTGTGTAGGCCCACTTGTAAAAAGTTATCTCACGCGATTAAAGAGTTGTCACTACTATTGGAATACTTGTATACTTGTAAAGTGTTATATTACACAATTAATGAGCTGTGTAGGCCCACTTGTAAAGAGTTATCTCACGGGATTAAAGAGTTGTCACTACTATTGGGATACTTGTATACTTGTAAAGTTTTATGTTACACAATTAATGAGTTTTGATAGGCAAGCTTGTAAAGAGTTATCTCACGCGATTAAAGAGTCGTCCTTAATATTGGTATACTTGTAAAGTGTTATATTACACAATTAATGAGCAGTGATAGGCCTACTTGTAAAGAATTATCTCACACGATTAAAGAGTTGTCACTACTATTTGGATACTTGTATACTTGTAAAGTGATATACTGTATTACACAATTAATGAGCTGTTATAGGCCCACTTGTAAAGAGTTATCTCAAGCTATTCAAGATTAGTGACTACCGGTACTTTTGGGATACTTGTAAAGTCTTATATTACACAATTAATGAGTTGTGATTAGCCCACTTGTTAAAGAGTTATCTCACACGATTAAGAAATCATGATCCACGCCGAGTTTTCTTAACACGATTAAGTTTTAACAGTTGTTGGGGACTTATGAAGAGTTTTTTCACACGTTCAGTATGAAAACTACAAAATAATCGTTGGCCGTAAGATAAAAGCAAGACGTAACAATGTGTTGACCAGTTGAAAATAACGTTGTTAGAAAAGATCGAATAAGTAAAATTTTTAATATAATAATAAATAGGAATGTCATGGTTGTTATTTTGAGAGATGATATCATTACCGTTTAAATAAATCAGATAATGGTGTGATTTCCTATTATATGTGGTGAATTATATATTATAGGGTGAAATAAATCCTTTCCGATGTGATCTCGGGTGAAACAAGGAACTCTTATTTTCGCATCCCGTGTTTATCCGCGGACATTTGTTATAAACTTTTGTTAAAGTTTTCAACATTTGACATTTTAAATTCAAAGTAAAAGTTTGAACTGCTTCTTAATCTCAAATTATATAAATCAAAAAATCTACACCTAAAGGAAAGTGAGCCTTACATTGTTTTCTTGCATCTATTGTTTCTTTTAAGAGAAATTATACACTTGAAGAAATATGATAGGATTGTATGTTACGGTTTTCGCTCCAAATAATAGAAACATTATAATTTATTTTACGCTTTTATAGTTGATTGAAGTTCGGAATAGTACAAAAACGCTCTAAACGATAAGGAGTTAGCATATGACAAATATAAGTGCTTAATAGAACTTGTAAACTGCAATTGTTATTATCACTTCAAGTCAGCCTACAGGCAACACATTATCACTACTGTCATGGTGTAGCCTATGCGTAGCATACTTTTAAGGCCAATTCGTTCAAAATAAAAAATATTTTTAAAATTTGTTTTCGCAGCTTCAAAACTTTGTAGCTAGGACTTTTGTCTTACCACTTTACCATTTTTTCCCCATATCCAATCAAAAATGTTGATAAACTAACCATAATCCAGTGTTCAGCTTTGTATGGTGCTAGATCGAAGGCATGAAGAAATGTATACTGTAAAACCTTTGTATCATGGATTAGGGAAGGACAAAGCCTGTTAAACAGGTGGGTAATATCAAAGTAATATTTATCCTGTAATGAAAAGGCTACTAACGACAAAACTACTAAAACTTAAGACGTAGGACTACTTATCAGATTTGGGAAAACCTTTGTATCATGGATTAGGGAAGGACAAAGCCTGTTAAACAGGTTGGTAATATCAAAGTAATATTTATCCTGTAATGAAAAGGCTACTAACGACAAAACTACTAAAACTTAAGATGTAGGACTACTACTCATCAGATTTGGGGAAACATTTTTATCATGGATTAGGGAAGGACAAAGCCTGTTAAACAGGTTGGTAATATCAAAGTAATATTTATCCTGTAATGAAAAGGCTACTAACGACAAAACTACTAAAACTTAAGATGTAGGACTACTACTCATCAGATTTGGGGAAACATTTTTATCGTGGATTAGGGAAGGACAAAGCCTGTTAAACAGGTTGGTAATATCAAAGTAATATTTATCCTGTAATGAAAAGGCTACTAACGACAAAACTACTAAAACTTAAGATGTAGGACTACTACTCATCAGATTTGGGGAAACATTTTTATCATGGATTAGGGAAGGACAAAGCCTGTTAAACAGGTTGGTAATATCAAAGTAATATTTATCCTGTAATGAAAAGGCTACTAACGACAAAACTACTAAAACTTAAGATGTAGGACTACTACTCATCAGATTTGGGGAAACATTTTTATCATGGATTAGGGAAGGACAAAGCCTGTTAAACAGGTTGGTAATATCAAAGTAATATTTATCCTGTAATGAAAAGGCTACTAACGACAAAACTACTAAAACTTAAGATGTAGGACTACTCATCAGATTTGGGGAAACATTTTTATCATGGATTAGGGAAGGACAAAGCCTGTTAAACCGGTAGGTAATTTCAAAGTTATATTTGTTCTGAAAAAAAGGCTACTAACAACATAACTACTGGAACTTGAGACGTAGGACTACTACTCATCAGATTTGGGAAAGCCTTTTTTCCATGAATTAGGGAAGGACGAAACCTGTTAAACAGGGTGGTAATATCAAAGTAATATTTGTCCTGAAAAGAAAAGGCTACCAACGACATAACTACTAAAATTTGAAACGTAGGACTACTCATCAGGTTTGGGGAAATTTTTTATCGTATGCATTAGGGCAGTACGAAGTCTGTTAAACAGGCTGGTAATTTCAAAGTTATAATTTGCCTGAAAAGAAAAGGCTAGGAAAGATATAACTACTGAAACTTTGAAACATAGAACTACTTATCAGATTAGGGGAAGCGTTTGTAAAATAAATTAAGGAAGGATTAAGCCTTTTAAACAAACTGGTTATATCAACGTTATATTTGTCCTGAAAAGAAAAGGCTACCAACGACATAACTACTAAAACTTAAGACGTAGGACTACTCATCAGGTTTCGGGATGTTCGTTTCTCGAAAACTATAATAAATCATAATTGGTGTATAAGAAATGGAGCAGAAAGTAAGAATAGAAAAAGAGCTCGAACGAGGAATTGGGTAGCTATCCTATTGGAAAAGGGTTTGTTACATTAGTTATTATAAACCAGTAGTTTCTTAGAATATACTGACAATGCTTTATCGTCAAATAGAAGTACTAAGCATTTAATAACAATAGTAAGTAATTATAAAAACAGTGTACATGATAATAAAAAAAAAACAATTAAATTATGAATAATTTCATTGACCAATTATAAGTATTTATAATTGTCATTGTTATAATTGTTATATATATATATATATATATATATATATATATATATATATATATATATATATATATATAAACACTTTTGAATGTTTGTAAAGTTGCCTATAGTAACTCAAGTTACGGTCTCAGTTGACAATGGGACACACCTCCCGAAACGGCCGTTCTCAACAAATATAAGTAAGTGCTACTATAGGCAAGTTTATAAACATTCAAAAGTGTTTAGTGATAACTAGTAGCTCACGTGAAGATGGAATCAACAAATAGGTATATATATCTTTTATTGTTAAACTCGAATTATTTTTTAAAAATTATCATGTTTTTTAAAATTATACGTTTTATTTTAATAATGAATTAATTGTGACTACATAAGTACATCGCCCACAAAAATAATTCTTTCATCATTTTAATAATAAATTACCAATTATGGACATATAGCGAAAATGAAATGCAGGTGTATTATAAAATAAAAATGAGAACAAATTAGTAAACGTAACATAAACGCTTTCTATTAGCAAAAATGTGAACTATTTCAGCGATCAGCTGCATAGACGCGCGCAGCTGGTTTGAGCAACTCGATCCATAACAGAACAGGGTGTGACGTCACAACATAACAGCGCTCAGCTGTGTGGAACGAGGAACGAACTGTTTTCTTCGTCATCTGTGCTAGTGGTCACTTTGGCATTCACACAAATTTTTTCCTCGGAAAAACTGTGTGAACCCCCAAATTTCATAACGGCGACCCGTTAGCAAGCCTGGCCTCGAGCGGAGAGTCAGACGACGGTGGGCTTGCTCCGCCACCGCGAAAGAAGTCCCGTTCGTCTTTGGAAGCTACAATGCAGCAACCAGCTAATGGCTGTTTCCAACACAATGGAGCGTCCGACGATCATTTGCCTTCTTCGTCAAATCAACAAAATGGTACTGATATTACCACGGAAACTAATAATGTCATCAATGGTGAACTCTCTCCCAAACGGTTAGATAAAACGGACTACGAAATAGTGAGACTCATTGGACAACACCTAAAAACTATTGGGCTTAAGTGAGTAGGCCTATTTTTGAGTTATATTTTGTGTTATGAATTAGGCCTAAGTTTTCTAAAATTAGTTTTATGGGTAATATAATTTCGTCTTTATTTAATTGTGCCACTCAAAGTAGATATTCATTTATTTATGTAGGTTTAGTATTTTTTTACATTTAGGCATAACCATTTGGGTGTTTGTTTCAAATTAAAGGGAAAATACCAATTAAGCTTGAATTATAAGTAAACTTTTACAGTAAAATTGTTTTTAGGCTCATTGCTTATTACTGAGATGTAATTTATTTGATATTACACAGAAGCCAGAAATAATATTTATTTCCAAAATAAAAAGCAATTTCGACCAGTACTTTGTGTTCATCCACAAAAACTCAATTTCTACATAGTTTTATAATAACAATAATAAGTAAGTAGGTTATGTTACAGTACATAGGCTTATTGACTCAGCAGTTTCTTGTTTTACTTTACATAGAAATCTAGATTTTATTTTCTGTTGAAAGAAATTGATAAGTATAAAATTTATTCATTTAATGAGGTACTGTAAAGTATCGGTTTTCTTTGACCTTAAGCAAATTGTAAATGCGGAAACAGAAAGGAGGAAACTAAATCTTACCTAAAAAATGACATTTCGTTGAACTTTGGTAGTCTTTTACAAAGATAATGCAATCAGAATGTTTTTCTTCAATTTATATATTTACTTCTTAAACACATTTACAATGTATATTGGTGGACAATATATTTTTTAAAAAAATGCAATTTTGAAAAAGTCGAAAACCATAAATAGGGTTTTAACTTGGAAAAAATATGAACATAATCCTAATACACTAAGACAAATAAAACTGCCAATACTCACATTGAGGGGTGGTGTTGAGAAAAAGAGGGGAATATGTGTCATAGAAACTTGTGACAATATTTGCAACTGAAATTTGTTTTTTATAAAACAAAACACTATTAGACAGCATTAAATAGTTATATACTCTATATATTATACAGTATAACAATACTGTATAATTTCTAGTTATAAATTTGAATGTAAAAAAATAATTCCTTTGTTAACAATTACCTTGAATGGAGGAATTGGCCACTGATGTTAGGAATTTGTTTTATAACCAAACCCATTCATTCTAACCATATAAGTTCTTGATCTTTATCAGAAGTTATTACAATATCTAGTAATATAATTATTTCCCAATTAGAATATATGTAGGATTAAGGTATATTTATCTTAATTTATTAATAGTAGGAGATTGGTAAAATCATGACAAATATATAGTGTCTTGTGGTATGTATTCTGAGGATGATGAAAATCTTTAAAATGCCAAAACCTCCCCCACTTTATTTATTTTTAAAGAAAGCCCTACATTCATTATGGAACTCAAATCAGGATACTTTCCTGAATTCTGAAAAGAGAAAAAAATTGCACAATCAAGCACACTTTTGTATGTTTAATACGATCAAACTCTGCTAATTATACTAGAATATCACGTATATAAAAGTATGAATATAATATATCTGTCTAAATTGCTAATACTACAATACTACTAAATCCTTGACTAACACAAATATGAATAACAGGTCTAATCTACCAATATTTTAATACTAATTACTACATAACTTTGACATTCTATTTCACCCTACTTATCACTTGTTTCCGGTACAAAAAATTATCACTGCTCCAGGTTTGTCCAACCCCCTTGAAGGTCTGCCTGATGCAATCGCCTCTGCATCATTTACACCTTAGCATAATATAGAGGTACATAGTAGTGAAGGTCATACATATGTTTAAGTAGTACACCCACATTTAGGTGAGGGGTGTGGGAAAGAGATGGAATATGTGTCACCTAAACATAAAAATATTTTAACTTTTGTTATGTAATATATAGATAAAATATATATATATAAAATATATTATATTTGTTGAAAAAGTATGTACTAAAAAATAGTCATTTTATAGGTGCTTACAAAAACATGTAAATAAAATAAATATTCATTTTAGGGCTGTGAAAGGGTTTATAACATACTACCCTACTATTTAACTGAAGAAATACATTGTATTTTAAAGAGGGAAAGTGATCACAATTATCAAAAACAAAAAAATAGTGGAATCAATTAATATAGAAAATTATGGTTAACATTTTTTTTTTTTAATACAAATACATAAAACTATAAACCTAGTATTCTTTATAAAAAGTAGCACCTTTTTATACTACTTCAAATTATTTTGTAGACATTGTAGGATATAGTAAAAAAACGTATTTAATTAAGAAAGATTAGGTTAAGAAAAAAAAATTGCTTTCAGTAATATTTGACTAAATACTTTTAAATTTTAATTTTTTCTCTTTCACATATCTTACCAAAATATATAAATTAAACAATAAATTAGTAGTTATAAATTTGAAAATAAAATTAAAATGTAATTATTACAGAAATTGTGTAGCTTGTAAACAAAATAGCAAGAGAAAACTTGATTGGACAGAATCGATATCATAACCGAATACTTTCTATCTATATTGTTGCGTAGTTATATAGTAATGTACAACATTGAATCATTATTGTTCAACATCTATTTCAAAAAGGACTGTGCGAAGTAATTTTAATGTTCCAAGATGATAATTTTTTGTAAATTATAATCAATATGTTTTGTTTATGACCCAAAATCACTTGTTTTTTTGTTTAAAATGTGTACTTGAGTAGCAGATGAGAAAAAGTAAAGAAATAAAGTGTGGATCAAGAAAATAACGCCACACTTTCCCTCTAGTAATTGTTTAGCTTATATTAGAAAAGCTCATATATTATATAGTGTCTAAGGCAGAGCTGTCCTAATTCGATTCAGTTCAGATATTTGTAATATAGATATATTATGAATATAAAATGTATTTTCCCACAGCTCAATATCAAATTTTTTTTAAAAAATGTTTTTCTCAGCCAGAATATATTTGTAGTTACATTAGTAAATATGGAAAAAATTGAAGTTAGAACCATATTGTACACAATTACATACAATTTCTGTTCTAATAAAAACTATGAATTTGAAGCTTTTTTGTATAACTAGAAATATTTACTCATAGGAAGTTAAATTTTCAAAAAGTACCTACAATTTATTAGCTTTAATACACAAAATTTAATGTGGATAAGACTCATGATAAAAAACAACTTATTAGGAAAACAGTTTTTAATTATTTCAAATAATTTTGACTAAACAATGTATACAAATAGTGTGGGTTAACAAATTCCATATGTTATAGTATATATTATACAAATTTCTTATAAGATCTACATAAGAAATCCGGTATCCCTACTTAGTAGTTTTTTTATTTTTAAAATACATTTGGTTATTTGAAAACTCAGTAGAGTTTGTAAATATTTTCTTGGCAACTCTTGAGTTTTTTTCTTTTTCACATATTTTACTCAATCACTTTTACATTAGTTTATGACTATCCGAACTTTAACTGTCTTGACACTGATGAAGATCGCCACGGAGAGATTAAAAACTTTCTGTCTCAGTAAGTTTTTATAAATTTACAAAATTTAAAAATTGGATAGTCATAAACTAATGTAAAAGTGATCCATAATTATTGGTAAAAACGTTTGTTAAATATTGTCTCAAAAACAAAACTTTGTCTTTAATACCTATTCCTTTATCAAGTCATTATTCATGAATTGCCACCACTAAGCGAGGATAGGGTTTTGTAAAAAAAAACAAGTCTAAAGAAAAATTATGGTATTTATTTACCTTGCCCACATGTACAAGTTTAGTGAAAAAATTATACTGGCCAAAAAAGTCATCAGGGATACGAATAAAATAACAAAAACTCTCGCTCAGGAAAATAAATACCATTTTATCAGATTAAAGTTTGGTAAAAAATTCAGTGCGGAGTAGTCAGAAGTGCCATGTTTGCATATTAACAGCTCACTGTACTACGTATACGTATATTTATATATAGCAAAAAAGTCTCCAGTTAGGATAGATTTGGTTGTAATTTTATAAATTACTATATACCTATATTAAAATATACCTGTAGTGTCCAGTCAAGATAGATTTGGTTGTAATTCTATATAACATTACATTACCTAATAAGACGTCTACTTCCGCCAAGTAATACTTTTTGCCAGGTGACGTCACGTGATCTCTATTCTAGCATTACGTGTGTACATTTGATTAAACGTTCCGTGGCAAAAACAAATAATAATTACCAATATAGCTTCAGAACATGTTTTAGATTCATTTTATAAGCATGAGGGTGGGTAATGTGCATTTTTACCAGCACTATTATCACCACATATGAGGAAATTACAATTTTCCAAAATTATTAATTTTTGGAGCGTGAGCAAGAGTTGTAATAATTTTGCTCGTATCCCTGATGACTTTCTGCGTCAGCCGGTTTAAATTTTTTTTGCTAAAATCGTACAAGTGTGCACGGTAAATAAATACCAAAATTATGATTCCTATATTAAATAAGATGCGTTAAATGAGTACAGTATCTCAATCTCTTATGAATGTTGAAATGATATAAATAGTTAGTTTATGTTGTTACAATTCATTTTTTTCTATGAAAACCTGTCCTAATATGATAATTTGTAATAAAATTGTAATATAGCTGTGTAGTATAACACTGTGCTTAGTTTTATTCAAATACTTTGAGCGAATACTGTATTACACATTTTATGCCAAGCTCAAAGTTACTGTAAGTAAACTTATTATTTTTTCAATTAAACCTCTCCAACCATAAATAATACTCAAACCACAAACATTTTTATGCTTACCAAGTAACATTATCAGAGGCATAAGAGCCAAGACTCAGGTTGATACACTCAGAAGTATAGTCTTGGTTGTTATGCCTCTTAGGATAGTTACTGACTAACCAAAATATTTGTGGTTAGAGATTTTTTATTATTATTTAACCACAGTTTGGGCCGTTTCCTATAATACAGGTTATGGAGTAACGAACTGGAATTAAACATTTGACAACTGGAAAGTCGCTTTCTTAACAAATAATGATACGTGCTGAGAAAAACTCTGTATGCAAACTCTCGAAGGTTAATACATTTTTGTTTATATTGTAGTTTAAAATTAATTATCGGTTTTATCCATAACTTATGGTTTGCAACACTAAGGTTTTGTTCCCGGTATGTAACATACATTTTGAGTAACATTTGTGAAAAGAAAAACATTGGATTAATGCAGTTGCTCATCCGTATTTTCTATGAAACCTCTTTAAACCTAATTTTCAATTTCAGTTAAATACTTATATCTGATAGCATTGTCTAAATTTCACCTCACTACCCCAATCTTATAAATTATTAATATTAAACACTGTAAATAAAATAGTACTAACACTCAACATTACTAACAGTGGGGGAATAATTTGAAACATAAAGAATGTTAGTATGAAAAAGACTTATATATAAGCAAATCTTATACTGGACTATTTTCATAGTATGTTAGAATGATATATCAATTTGGTTAGTGCTTACATTTTTTTACACTTACTCATTGTATTCTACAATTTTATTAGAAGCTATATTAATTACTACAAAATAATTTATTAAAAGATTTTGGTCACATAATAGGGAAAATAAATAAACTTGCACTTCTTTGTATTATCTTGGCAAAAAGAACACTACTTACTGATTTATTCAGCAATAAATAAAGTGCTGAATAAATCAGTAAGTAGTGGTTTTTTGCCAAGATAATACAAACTATTGTAATTTCTATAAAAACCTCAAGATGTATAACACAAAAACTGCTAGTTTCAAAAATTAAACTTGTATTTAAAAGTTATTGCAAATTAATTTTAGAAAATTCAATTTAGTATAAGCTTCAGTATAAATATCGGTTGTTGTGTTGTCATAAAACTTTGTATAAGTTTGTCAAGTATAACTGTATAAAACAACTGTGGGGTAATGTTTAGTTAAATAAATGAAAAATCTACGAGTATACCACAAATATCTTATCCCTTTATTTAAAACCTTATGTACATTTTAATTGGATAGGAATCATCCATTTACAATAAAATTACTTTTTTTTAATAAATAAAGTGTATGTATTTTTATTGTAAATTACCTCTTAGAATGATTACCATGCAATTGAAATGTACATAAAATTTTAAATAAAAGAAATAGTTATTTGTGGTATAGACGTTTCATTTATTCAAATTTGTCAAATATGTTTTAGCATATCAGAATACAAATTTTCTTTTGTGATAAAGAAAATATAATACTAATTTAATGAAACATTGTGATAATTTCATAGGTCACAATATCACAAACCTTTTATAAAATATATATTTTGTTTCCTATACTTTGATGGAAAAAATTATAGCAATTTTAAAATGTCTTTTACTTTATAGCAGTTTTCTGCTTTGTTTATGTTGAATTGCCTTTTAAAGATATCATTTGAATTATATAGATTTTTTTTCTCCTGTTCAATTATTTTTGTACTGTAAATGATAACATTAACTAACATTTGTGGAACAACAAAGACATATTACTATTGCCTGCTATGAAAGTTTACTTAATATCTGCTAATTCGTTAAAGCAGTGAAATATTGTTGACTGTATTACATAATTCACATGATTATGCAATAGGATATCTGAAAGCAGACCTAGATCAATAACAAAACAAATTGATTTTATGATTTTAAATAAAATAAGTTATTTATTTAAATTAACAAAGGCTATGTTATTATATTTTAAAAATAAACATTTATTTGAATATTAATGTCACTGTTTTCTCCATTACTGCTAGACTGGTTTTATTTAGTTTCCCTCAGTGAGACCGGTTTTTCTCTTTTAACTAACAAAACACAAGTGTAGTAACCCATTAAATATATAATATGATAAGAGCTCTTTTTAATTATTTTGCTATATGTGAGATTAACTTTTTTTAATATTTGTTAGAATCTTTTAATTTAATATTATTTGTTAGAATTTAGGTAGAAGTTTTACAGTAATTTTAACTTGGTGAACATAGAATCAAAGTTAATTTATATAATTCTTACTGAGATTAAGATTTCAAGCGAAATAAGCATTATTCATCAGTGTCTCACACTGATAAAAGTCACATTGTCAATACAAAAAAAATGACGGAGTACTAATTCAAATATAGAAGATTCACTTTTGTAGAAAAATTTCCATACATAAATAACTATACTTCATTTGTTTGTTTTTATATTAAGACTTAAAATTAATATGTGTTTCTTGAACTAATAATGCAGGAGATAATGCTTCAACTCAATTAGAAATGAAGCAAGAAATAAATGTCCTAGCTAAAATGGTTACAGATATAATCATTTTATATAATAATTGCTGTTATATACATTGGTATTTTACATTAGTATACACTTTTATATTATATACATTTTGTATATACTTTAGTAACCTTGATCAATGTGAATCAAATAAAACACAGCATCACTATATATCAAACCAACTAATGAAGGCCAATGATAAGCTTTCAGCATAGGTCATTAGGCACACTAGAAAAGAGATGGTAAACACTTTATGAAAATGGTCTGACAAAATAACAAGTGATATAATTTATTGAGTGTGAAATTATGTTGATCCCATTTTGATCTCTTTTAAAATCAAAACATTCCTTTAGAATTTTAATTTTAATCATTTTATTGTTTCATTATAAAAATTAGTAATTACACTTTAAAAGGTTATACTAAAGCTAGGATTATTCAAATTTATTTTCAATTTCTTAAACAGAAGTTAAGAATGTATATGAAGAAATTTTTACAGAAATATGTAATTCTGATTAAGCATATTGTCAGTTTCTGTATTTGATTTTTATTTATTAATACACATTTTACATATTTTTAAAACATTACCTTGAAAAAATGCTAACAGAATATACTTAAAAATGCCAATATTTAATCTCAATTAGTGTAAACATATCTCTAGCATGGAAAATTTCTCTATATTGTCTTAAATGTGATATTTTCATGGAATTAGAATTAGGTTTGTACATGCATTTGTATAATTAGGGGACATGTTACTTAACAATATTTCTGCATTCTCATAGACACACCCACTGTTATTGTAATAGGGTGTGATAACATGAGTAGCCTACTAAGTGAATGAATATTTTTTAGCACCTTTCATTACAAAAATTACTAATCTGATTGAGATGGTTTAACATTATCTGATGAAAATTGGTTTTTTAAGTATTTTAATAAGTTAATGAAAATACGATAAATGAACAAAATGGTTCCATGTCTTAAGAAATATTTTTGTCTAATCTGTGTGACCAGATAATGTTAAAAGGCTATTTTTAACTCTATTATTGATAATTTAATTATCATAAAAATAAATTTAGGAATAAAAATGGACATGAAATTACCCAATTATAGCAAAAGTAAGTCACTATGGGTGACAAACTTGTTTTGGTCCTAGTTGTAACAACATTTGCATTTACCAAACCAAACCATTTGCTTCTTGCATATACCTACATTATCACTAAAAACCAAGTATGAGTACACTCATTTTCTATTAACAGAAAACAATTTAAGTTTCCAATATATTATTTCTGCTACTCTATTTTTTTTCTTATTTTACACCTTGCTATAAAAATACAATTGCTTTTCAAAGCAATCAACCGTATGACCAGTGCCTTTCTTAGGGTAGCGAGTGTAATGGCTGCTCCTGGCCTCGAGCCGCGAGCCCTTACTCAAAAAATTAATAGAAGGTTTTGGTTGGATGAAAATAATATACAGATATGTGTGCTTAAAATATTTGTCTGATTACACGTACAATATTTTTAGTTATTATTAATGACAAAACCTACAACGAGATATCAGGATCGCGACCAAAATAATACAAAACATCGTTTGATAGTAGCGGTGGGGTTACTGCTTTATCTACTTTTTTCCATGTCAACAATGCGATGGGAAATTACTACAATGCGAATCTTACTGTGAAAAAACTTATGATAATCGATGGGAAAGTAAACTGGAAAGCGTAAAAGCACTTTGATATGAAATTAAGGGAGTTCATACTGCGTTAGTTGAACTAGTTGAGGTCATTGAGGATCCAGAAGCCAATAGTGTATTATAGAAACCAGTGTATGTGTAATACATACATATATACATACACACACACATGCATACATATATAATGAATGCATGCATGCATACATACATACATACATACATACATACATACATGTATACATTCAAACTTAGATACATACAAACATACATACATATATACTCGATCGCTTATGAATGAAATAAGTAGCTATGAGTTTCTTACTGGCCCAATCTATTAAGAATGATTTGGTGTTTGGAGTAAGCACTGTAAGCAAAAACTTACAGGCTGAAAAAATACACCTTTCAGTTACGTCGCATTACTTCAAGGGCTAGTTCAGTTTTTACAGAAATTTAGAGTTGGAAGTTTTGTGGCAGCAACATTGTTAGCAAGAAGCCTTTGTAAAACTATGGGTGTAGAGCCAAGGTGCAAAGAAGTCAGGCAAAGAAAGAAAAGAAGAATGTTGGATTATGAAGGAGGAGATGCTTAATATCTGCGCCTGTCAGAATCTGCCGAGCAAACGATTAAGAGCTGAGTAATTTTTTGTTATTGCAGATATTACAGTACAGTCCTCAAATAAAACGTTTGAACAAATTGGCAGTAATCGTTCCTAAATTTTGAAGAAGAAAAGGATATTTATGGAAATGAACTTTTTTCTGAACTCTAGGTTCTTCGTAAGCTCCTACCCAGCTGAGATGAAAACAGCTGCAGGGATACTAAGATTTATGAATAGAATTCAAAACATATTTTCCAGATATCATCTTTCTTTCTTATCTATAATTATTTAATTGTTAATAAACACGTTTTTATTCATCCAATCAAGTTCAAATACATTTCTATCAACCTATAGAGGATGACAATTTGTGTAAATACAGTTTTTTCCAAATATTTATTCAATAATTAAATTATAAAAATTTGGGGGTCTAGATCGAACTCGAACTGAGTATCCTTAGGTTCGAAGTCTTTACGTTTTGACACTGAACCAATGTTCCCATAGCTAGAAGTAGTGTATTTCTCAAAGATGTAAATGCATTTTTTTTGCACCCATCTGGTTGTCGTCAAAACCTCTATTGCACAACCTTAAATTTTTGCCATGGTTACCACACAATATCATAAATAAGGCTCTAGGATTAAAAATTAATAAAAATAATAATAAAGAAACAAACTTCATTAATGGTATCGAACATTGCTTCACAAACGGACAATGGGAAAAGAAAGCGAAAAGAAAATTCAACACAATGCAAGCAACAAAAAAAAAGAAAGCATATGAATAGTAAGAAACAAAAATAATAGTCCAAAACCATAAATAGAAGAGAAAATAGAAAATTGCAAGGAAATTCACTTTCTATTTTGCCACTTAATATTGTTATTCTGACATACATATTTCTATTGATCGTAATTATGTAATTTAAAGAAACTAAAATAAAATTTTTCGTTGTTGTGAGTAGGAATTGACTTTGAAAAAAAATTTATATTACTTATTGAACTGTATATACAGTACTTTATACTCTATTAATGTATTACAACAACTAATTAGTTATACTAAAGAGTAGGGCTATTATACCACTGAATTCTAAAAAAAAAAGAAATCAGTGGTAAGGGCAGAATAAATACAAAACCACGAAGACACTAACAAATTCTGTTATATAATTACTTAGACCTACCTATTCTAATGTGAAGCCCTATAGTATGTACTATAAGTATTTTTTTAAATCTATATAAAACTAAAATTTATATACATAGTGCTTGTACTACAGTATTTATGTACAGTTGTCTGCCATTGAATAAAATAACAAGAAATAATTGTTAAAACAACTTTCGTATGGCTAATACATTGTGTACTCCACTACACAAATATTTTCTTCCAGTGTATTTTCCATGTTCAGATAATTGATAACTGACTTTTAGTAAAAATCAGAATTGAGTTTTCATATCTTAAAGCATAAGCCAAAATTTATTGAATTGGCACTGGATTAGTTCTTTAATCAGTGAAATCAAGATGATTACAACAACCCACTTTTATACATTTTGGAACAAATAAAGTTCAAAGTTAAAAGTTTTTTCAGTTAACACTATTTGATGGTGATTTTGCAAGCTTATAGATCTTCTTTATAAGTGTTGTTTTATCATAGTGGTTTTTACATTAGATTAAAGATTTTCATATTAGATTAGATTACATATTAAACATTGTAACCTGTCATATAAATTAAACTATTTATTTAGTTGTATAAATAAAACTAAAAAAAATGTTTCAAATTACGGTTTATAATTTTTCTAATTAGACCGACTGAAATGGTATTGTATATATTTTATTAAAATATAATATCTTGATATTCAAAGCTCATGCTTTACCATTTTTTTCATGTTAGATATTCAACTTTGTCAGAAATCTATAATCAAGATAATAATTGGGATATGTTTCACAAAATCGTTTATACCAGTTCTATTGATGTTTAGAAAATTGTAAAAAATACATCCGTATTTAATGTTCTGAAATATAACAAAATGTAAACACCAATTTAACTGATCAAATGCAACTTTGAATCAAAATTAAATTATATACTAAAAACATTTTTTAAATCACTGGTGTACAAAAGTGTTCAATATATTTTGTTTTGACTGTTTACGAATTTGAAAATATTTTTTGGTTCTACCTAAGCAGTTTTACATTTGGCATTATATTCCTTTAAATTGTTTCTTCCTTTCTCTTTGAAGGTTATTTAGTTTTGCTTGAGAGGTCATTGACCTCACTTCTGATCAAGCCCCATGAAATGTTATTCCTGCTTTCATATTAGAGAGCAGGGAAATTAGTCCATCTATATTCCCACTTTAAATCATTACTAAACTATGTAATATTGAAACAATTATTTTCTATTGGATATTGTGATATATTGTAATAGAGGAATTTTATATCATTTTCATAATATTATGAAAATAATTATAGCCTATTTTACACAAATTTAAAAATAATTTATATCTTCTGTTTAATAATATATACATTAGGTCCTACTAATCAAATATTATTTTATTTTTATTATTTTGTTTAGTGGGTGTTTAGACTGTGACATATTTTCAAAAACTATTTTAAACTTTAGCAATTGAAAAAAATAATAATAAACCCTAAACTACAGTACAATACTTAATTTCTTTTAATAAACTAGCACCTAATTAAATTCAGTTTTTATGATTGAAGGTTTATATATATATATATATATATATATATATATATATATATATATATATATATATATATATATATATCAAGTTATTAATAATAATTATATTAACCTTATCAATGACATCCCAAAATTTATAATTTGTCTTTACTCTAGGAACAGACAGAGAATTATATTTTTCAGCATTAAAATATAGCTATATTACTATAAAGCTGCAAAGCATCCAGCCAGAATTTGTTTGGTAATATTCTCTTTATATAGGCTAACTTTTATCATGGGACGTTTGTTCCATTTTGTAACATTTGAACTAAACCGATTACATATGTCACTTTGTGAGGGATTATAAAGTGGGGTAATTTTTTTTTTTAATTTTAGGATGCTCGTGACCTAATATTTTTCTGCGTTTCTATATTTTTAACTGGTACTTTTTTTTATCAAATATATGTGAAGTTGACATAATTATCAAATTAAAAAAAAAAAAAATATCTTGAAACCACAATGACTAGGAAAATTAATTTTTCACCAAAAACTTTTTTTGCAAGAATTTGGGCAAAATTATGATTTAGTATATGTTAAATTTCTTTCACACAGTGTTACCAGTGAACAAAACTTAATATACGTAAATAATTCTCAAGAAATTGTCACTACTACAAAAAGAACCAATCCTCCTAATAACAGTTCATACAAACATGAAAAATATTTTCAATGTGTACCAGGTAATCAAGTGCAGAATTGAAGTGAAAAAATTCACCACAAACAAAAAAGCAACTCTGTCAAGAAGTAAATTTTAATCAAAAGAGTTCGCAAAAGAATTATCTATACAGATTTTGTTGCACATATGTAACTAATCAATTACTGACAAATTTTGTATCATAATTTTAAAACACTTAATGCCCAGAATCACTCATATTCTTCCTGATTATTACAATCCAGAGTGTTGATCTCTATTATACTCATTCATTGTTCTTAAATTTTTCTTTTAAATTCAAGTCTGAGTTGAAGCATCCACCTGATTTGGCAGCTTATGATTTTCTCTATTCGCATAGTTGCTTCTAGAGGTTATTCACACAAAATAATTTAGAGGACTCTGTGACAGATTGCCCAATGTTAGAAACCATTATTATAACACTAATTCTTGAATTTTTATTAACTTGTTAAAGCTAAATATACACCAAACACAACTCGCATTTCCTTCAACATGGATCATTCTCCAAATGCAGTATTTATTTTTAATGGTTTAGGGAGGAGATATTTCAAAATTGTATTAAAATAAATTGACTATTAAATGAGAACATGCAAAAACTTTTAAAAGAGTTAAAGGTTTTTTGTAAAATATTTTAGCTGTTACATCACTCTGGAATTCAACTTGCTACTGGTGTTATAGATCAAGCCCAATCTCCAGCCTTCTCATTGAGGCTGAGGCACCATCTCTTCAAAGTAAGGGAGTTCTAAGTAAGAGTTGAGGCTACTAGTCTTCAAAGTAAACCAAACCATCCGGCATTTAAAACAGTTTTCTATAATTTCGTAGAAGATCGTTATGATATGAGTAAACGTTCGTCTGCTCCCTTCGGAATAAAAACGTTACACATTTTTTAGCATAAATTTAGAACTTCGGCCTATATTCAAAAGAACATTGTGCTACATCTCTCAATGGATAGTAAAATTGTCAAATTTCAATTTCTCACTATAAAACACAATACTCCTGACGTTATTTATCAACAGGAGATAAATAGAAACCACCAACATAGTGTGAAAATATTCACAATGGTTCAAAACTAGATAATGGGATAGGAAGTGCATTTTGTAAGCAAAGAAACACCTATTTCTACAGATTGCCCTCAGCCTGTTGTGTTTTTACTATAGAACTTCGTGCAATTTTCCAAGCATTAAGATCTATTCTACCTGCAACATCCAATTATCTTGTGTGTTCCGATTCCAAAAGCGCTCTCCATGATATTCAGGAAATGTACGATAAGTACCCTTTATTTAGAGACATCCTGTGCTAAGTATAAGGTTTCCAATTATGGGGTGTTATTCAACTGGGTACCTGGTCTCTGTGGAATAATCAGAAACACAAAAGCAGATGAAAAGACAAAACTGGCTACAATTATGGTGCCATCGACACAATGTATTATGGTATCAGACTTTGTATGCAAGATAAAGTTTGATTTATTGGTTGCCTAGAATGAAGAATGGCAAACTATTACTGGAAACAAGCTGAAGGACATCAAGAACACTGTCTGTTCATGGAGGTCTTCAGTTCGGGCAAACCGTAGAGAGGAAGTGGTGGTTACTCGAGTTTGCATCGACAACTCCATGTTAACATATGGTTGGTTGATGCAACATGAGGATCCACCACTATGCCAATTTTGTGGAGGTACCATCACAGTCAAGCATATTCTGCTTGATTGTGATGAGTTGACAGAGATTTATCATCGTTACAATCTTCGAGGGTGTTTACATGTGGTGTTAGGGGATGATGCCACGGCTGTTGATCGTATCATCGCCTTCCTAAGCTACCTAAATTTATTTTATATTATTTTGGTTAGTTTTAGTTAGTCCAAGTTAGAATTAGGTTAATTTCATTCTTTAATTGTAGTTTTCATGTTTGTCTTAATGGAGCCTAATGTAATCGTTAGTCTTAAGTTTGTAGTAGTAGATATAGTATTTAGACATATATTTTTAGTTATTATAATAGGTGTTATAGATTTAGTTTTAGATTTTCTAAAAGACAATAATAACCACACTTAATTTTTTGCAAAAAAAATTGTGTGACCTACAAATATACATTTTAACTAGGTAGGGTAGATAATCTTTTTCACATTATCATTCTAAAATATGCACAAAAATATTCTGATAAGACTCTCATGAAGACAGAATTTTTTTAAACAATTTAATTAAAACTTTCAATGCAACAAATAACAAAATGTGCTGGGTATGAACGTATTTCTTATTTGTAAACTACTAATGCCAAGAAAGTTGAGAAAAATATTTGTTTCTTAATGACAAGAATGTCGAGAAAAATGTTTGAGAAATTAAAATCTATTTCTTCTAATCAGAAGCATTCCAAATTTCTATATATAGAAATAGGCTTCAAAAAATTATTAGAAATTAATGAACTTTTAATGAGTCTCACAATATTTTCATCCTAACGCATTTCATCTTAGTTTCAAATCAAAAGAATAAATATTATATTTTACCTATGATGTCCACCTGGTTAAATAATTTCAGCGGATGTAGTTTTATTTAATTTCTCAAGAATGGTTTTGATTTTTTTTATAATTTGTGAAATACTTGAGCCTTAGGCATATATTTCATTGAAGCATAAACTATTTTCTGTGTGTGTGGGGGGCGGTGGCATGCGTGTATGCATGTGTGTGTGTGTGTGTGTGTTTGTGTTTGTGATAGGTAGATAAAAGGAGGGAGGTAAAATGCAGATCTTGTTAAATGCCATCTAGAATATCCGGGTTTAAGTATAATAAATAACGCTAGAAAAGTTGTAAAATTTATGTCTATCATCATTCATCCTTCTAAAAACAAGGTGAACATGAATCAATTCCATTGGTGTATAATTTGGGGTAGTATCTCTAAAATTAAGGAAATTGATAAATTATTTTTAAATATGTATATTTAAAAAACTTACAAAAATATAAATTTATTTATTGATGAAATAAGAAAAACAAAATCTACAGAATAAAAATAAGGTTAGGCATTTGGTGTTCATACCATAACCTACTACTACTTAATTATCCCAGTTCAAATAAAATTGTATTACTTTTCATATGAAGTTTGAATAAAAATATTTAACTTTTACTACTTTAAATATTCTGTCATTGGTGTTATTCATGGTCAAATAATCAGTCAATGTTGTATCTTTTACAAAAAGACCTAAAAAACAGATTTAAAAAAAATTACTTTAAGAATAACAATAATATAAACTACCATGGGGCTTATATTCCCATCATGTGTATTTCTTTTATTTGCGATATTTGAAATGTATAATCATTAACTTGAAAGATTATTCCCTCCTGAGATAATACATCATTCACAAATAACATAAATTACCCATTTTAATGTCTGTACATTTGCATTTGGTGCAGTTTTTATATTAACAACATACAACAAACTTAATTATGTTGACTGTAATATAATGTCTTCATACCATAATTCTACAAGATTTGACTCAAAGTTGTCTTTCTGTTTACAATTAGCATTTTCTAGTGATTGTTTCCTGAAAGTTTTGAAAGCATTCATGTTTTCCATTTCATATGACTGTATTTCTCAATCTCTTAGAGTTGATAAACCAACTATGTTTGAAAACGTCTTATTCTCCTCTTACTTCGTACAAAAATAATTTTTTCCAGTCTACAAAGAATATCCTGAACACTTTTTAAAATTACTAGTTAAGTACTTTTATATCCATTTATGTAAATCCATGCAATCATTTGGATTAGCATTCATAATAGAATTAGCTATGTGCAAACAACTAGACATCTAGCTTTGGAACTATGCCAATTCTAAAATAACTTGTAAATAGATTTATTTGGGATAGATTTTCAAAGAAAAGTAGTTCATGAGTTTTATTTCCATGAAAACAGGTTTTAACCATTTGCTAAAAAAGGTGAATTATTTTTGTAACAGTGCCTGTTACTTTGCCAAAGGTGTCACTTATCTATTTATGACCAACTTAATTGCAATCCTTTATTAGCTTCAAAACTCAATTATCATCTGTACACATTAGCTTAATGCAACATTAGTACTGTGTTAAAAGATCCTTAAATCTTCTTGCTCTTAAGTTACTTATCCAAGATTACCACACATATATTTTTTGTATTATCTTAATTTAAAGTTTAGTCAATTTATTAATTTAAATTTACATAATACATTTATTGCTAACCATTCATTTGTAATCAGGGAGTACATTGAATATTTATGGTCACAACCAGAATAATGTTGCATGTATTATTTTAAAGTATAAAACAATTGTTTTTGTTTCTACCTTCTACTTTGCCCTTAATTCAGTTTAACATATAGTAATATGTTAACATTTACTTAAAGTAGCACATTTAGGGAGATATGTGAAGCGGCAATTTAAAATCATGCCCTATTAAACCGTCAAGCAGTGCAACAATTTTCACTTTATATTATATGTAACTGATTATTTTCATCTTACAAAAAGAACAGACATTTGCAAATATAATCAACTTTCCGATATTTCCTCTTACATATTTCATATTACTAACATTTCATAGGATATTTCTCAAATTAATTTTTGGGCCAGAAGAAATGAGGATAAACATGAATCGTGCATGGATTTTGTATTCTTGTATAAAATATGTTTATGTGTCATAGTTTTTAAATTGGAAATGTTTATAATGTGGGTGTACTAAAATAGTAATTCTACTTATAATGTTCTATTAGTTTATTTTTCAAACTTTACTTTGCCAATAAAATTTTATGTTACGTACTACTCAACTAAAGGTTCATTTTATACCGATGACAAATTATGGATTTCTTGAAAAAGTAATCATATATTGTAGCTACTTAATGTGTTATTTGTTTTATTGTTTATATTGCATATAAACTTTTGTACGACCAACTTCAATTTGCAAACAAAGCTATAAACAGATATAATTTGGTAATACAGGATAGTTCTTTAGGTAATTATATATTATTAATAACAATATCTAGTTTAGAAAGGTTCTTCAGCAATTGGATATCCTGCACAAAACATCCTTTTAATTATTTCAGAAACAAACAACATATTTATTTCATAAAAATGAGACAACTTCTGCTAAAGTCTTAAAACGAAATCTGTGCAAAGTGAACAGTGAAAAGAAAATTGATAGAAATTAAATGCATTTTGATATAAAATTTTAAAAAAAACATACTAACCAGTCGAACTTTATAAAATTATATATTTTTAACTGACCCTAATGTCTTTTTTTAAATTTTAAAATACTATTAATCAGTTAAACAATAGTTTATGACTATCCTAAAGTTTGGATAGTCATAAACTATTGTTTAAGTGATTAATAAGATTCAACGAACATAATGGACTACAAAATTCAAGAATTTGAAATACTGTTAAAAAATTGTAGTAAGACAGATTTAACCCATTATATGAGAGTTAAGAATTAACAGTCATTATATCATAATTTACAAAGCAGATAACAAAAATGTCTTTTAAATGTTATTTGCATTAAATTCTATTTAGAGACAATCATTACAAACTATCCTTATCTCAAGAGAAATGGATAAGTACTTAGACAACAGTTTTAACTTTAATATTTATCCTTGTATATTTTTCATTGTCATGACAGTCGTGCACACCTTTTTAAAAACAGGTGACATGTTAAATGTATATTACAAATACTTGCAAAGGTTTTTATTGATATTATTTTAAAACGAACTCCCATCATACTTTATTTCGGCTTTAGACTGTCTAAAAGTTACAGTCATTTAGGCGTGTTTAAAGTCTCCCAAGAAGCCTCGTCATAGTAAATATTTACAGCTTATTTATTTTGTAATATAACAACACTTCACATGTAACTTAGAAATTTTAGAGTAGAAACATAGCTTGCACAATGTGGTGTGTGTGTTTGCGCGCACGCACCACCACTTATTTGCATGTTGTCTGTTTTTACATAAAAAGATTATTACTGATAAGAAGCTTGTTATTTATTTATAAGTTCACGAAACCACATTTTACAATAACAATAAATACTCAGAAAATATCATTTACTGGTTTAGGTACGTCAACAACATTATAACATTATACAAAGGGAATAAATGCCGAGCACTCATATTTTTAAAACATTTTAATATTAGTTGCCATATTTTCTAAGAAACCATCTTCTCAGGAATCACATTTTGTGTTATTAACAAGCTTGGATAATCACAAGCATACTACCAATTAGGATTTCAATCTTTGTTTGCTTTTTTGTATACTCCTTAAAACTGATTCCTAAATTTTGTTCCCAACTACCAGGCACTTCATAAATTCCTCAAGCCTTATCGGTTTTTTTAAACACACTGTATTTGTTAATTATTTAAAATTATATTTTATGTTATTCTTGTTATGAAAGCCTAAAATTAGAAAGTTATTCATGGTTACAATTTTCCAATTAAGTTGAATAAACGAGTTAAAAATATTAAAGTCTTAATATTATTTTTGTCTTACAGTCGTACAGCAGATGTCCTAATTCAAGAATCAGGATGCAGACTTGATCATCCTGCAGCTGCTAAATTTAGGCAACATGTCATGGATGGTGACTGGAATAAGGTATCCCGTTTTTAAATATAACTTTATCACAAAAAAATGTTTTTTAAATGTGTATGTAAATTGAAAATTTATACTTAATTATTATATTACTTACTTTATATAATAGAAATTTAATTGATACAATTAAGTAGTAAAATACAAAAATAAGTGAAGAACATTGAATAAGCATTTTCATCAACAAAAAACTTTATTCTTACTTACTTACTTACTAGCCAACGCCCACCCTTGGCTGTTTAGCCATTTGGTGACACGCGGATCAGTATAGACGAACAAGTGGGTCATCATCATCTCCGGAATAGTCGAGCGCATTGCATTTCATCAGATGACTTTATTCTATTAGCTCATTACAAAAGCTCAATTTTTAATATTAAAAAATCAAAGAAGTTTTTTGATCATAACATTTTAGTTTCAAATGTGAACATTTAATTTTTTACAGGATGCAAGGAATTTAAAACATGTTTATTTAATATGTTTTTTTTAATATTAGGATGGTTTGACGTGAATTAGATTATGGCGAATTATGAAACTTTTTTTTAAAGTAATTCAATGTTACTATGTAGGGGTGTAGATATATATAGGGGGAAATATATAATGATCAATCCCATTATTTAAAGAAGTAATATTTTTTTTACACTCACGTTTTTTTTTAAACTTAATGGTCACTGAAAAATACAAAATTGGATTCACATATATTCCTATTATTCTTGTGTTGATTTAACATTGTTAAAATTTGTTGCTATTTCAAAAGATCTCTATTTTCAGAGCATAAAATCCTAAAAATATAACTACAAATATACTGATTTTTTTGTTTCTTTGTACATGGCATTCAAATTTTAGGAGTTTCTATATTAATGGAATGATTATTTTTATCTATAATTTTGTTACAAGCTTGAAAACTAACTATTCAAATATCTTTACTTGAAGTTAATGTTAACATAAGAGTTAATTATTTTTCCATCTTCATGACATTAGGTTATTTCAGTGCAATTTATACTTAATTTTGTATTTACAATTTTTGAAACCTGTTATTGCAAATAATTGTTTGTTTTTTTCTAAATTTAATTATGTTTACAGCTGAAATTATTTTAGCTAATGAATTATTAAAATTAATTAGAATTAAAAATGTATTAGGTTTACATTTAAATTCAACATTAATTTACTTAATTTATCATGCGGCTAATAAGACTACTCAACTTAATGATATTTATAAAATGTTTATTATTTTATTAAACACCAGAATTCTCTTCAGTCTACTTACATTTAGATTTAATATTTCCAAAGTATTTAAAATTGTTTTTTAGAGTGATAGTAGAGAATGTTGACTAATTTTATTAATATTTAAACCTGTGTTTGAAAAAAATACTTATGATCATTTCCCAGATTGAATTATCCTTGTTGACAATGAAGGACTTTACATCAAAGCATCTTTTTAATCTGAAAAATTTTAGGCAATTTTCCAGATGTATGTTTAAAAAACTGTGAGTTTAAGTTATAAGAGACACTTTTAAAATCAACGTGGCTGTGCAGTCTATCTAAAATGTGATTTGCAAGCAAAACAATTCTCAAACTTGACTGTTGAATATTTTATACTCCACTATTTTCCTGTTTGGCCACAAGTTACTACAGAAGCTGCAAAATTGTTAGTTGCTATTTTTAATGAAAAAAGATACTTGTGTGGATGATGTGAAGGTTTGGGATTTGTTTTGAAAATCCAACTTATTTGCAGAGACTAAAAAATTTAATTTTTTTAATGAAATTTAATTTTATTATTTTGTCTAGATAATTTGTGTTATTTATTTCTATATGTTAAGAAAGTATTTATCCTATATGTTAAGCAGTGGCTTAGTAAATCCAAAAATGCTTTTGTTTTTGAAATTTGTCTGGCTCAGAGAGGATAGATTATTGTATTAGGTTTTTTTTTGTTACAGGCAGACAATGACCTTAATGACCTTAAACCTTTATTGGAAGGATCTTCAAACAGCCTATCTGTAAGTTTTGTAAATTACAAAGTTTTACATTTCATTTTAGTTGTTTAACAGGGTATTTAACATATATTTTCAATATAACTGAGGCAATTTAAAATGACCGGATCATAAAAAAGCTTATATGCCTCTGTATATCTTCTTACACAACAGACATAAAACTTGTAATGTCATCACTAATCCCAGTGTGTATTAAATATATTCTGAGAACAATTCTTCTTCCATGTACATTTATATAATTTAAAATCTCCATAGAGAATAGTAGATTAATCCAATAATTTTGGCAAATCTTGAAGTTTATTCCACATTAAGATCATTTGTTAAAAATGTCTATTATAAATCAATTTACCAGAAAACTGGTGATTTTTCAGTATAGTTTTTGTTCTCATAGTCTCATAGTGTTGTATTTGTGCAGGTATAGTTTGTGTTTATATGTTGTGAGGTTTATTGGTTCTGTATATATATATATATATATATATATATATATATATATATATATATATATATATATATATATATATATATTCATTTGAACTAGAGTTTTCTTCTTTACACAAAATATATACACAATCATTTCTTTGTGTTCACTATAAATATTAGTGAAGTATATGAAGTGGTAAATAAAAGGTGATACATATTGATGGAAATCTAATTTAAAGTGTAATGAAGAGTTATTATTGTATTCAGGACTACAAATGTATTCATCATTGATTTATTAAACTTAATTCCATAAAATGAAATCTCTTCAATGTTAATATATTATGTAGAAATATTGTTTAGAAAATGGCAAGATGACTTCATTAACATGTATTGACAGTATTACAAAAACAAACAAGGTAATTTTCTTTGTAATAATAATAATAATATTTATAGCTTACATACCTTATCCTTAAATAATACCATGGTAATAGATTTTTTTAAATCTTTTTTTTTAGAAATAACTAAAACTTATTCTAATAAAGAAAACGATACCCAACCCATTGTTTCTAATGTTGGACTGAATTTTAAAAATAATTGCTAATTTAAAACTGAGGGTTACTTTTAAAAATTGGTTTTGTGAATTTCAAGGAATTCCAATACTATTCCAAGGAACATTTCTATTATAATTTCATATACATCTTTATGTAATTGATTTTTAGCTATGGAAAAGTTGACTCAGTGCCAATAGTGCTGGATTTCAAACATGTAGCTCCTTATTTGAAAAAACTGTATTAGCATCAATACCAGATCACTTTAGGATCAGTTTAGTGTATCAATACCGGTGCACTATAGGTTTAAATAAATGTATTTGAACTTGATTGGATGAATCAAAGCGTATTTTATTAACGATTGAAACTTTGTACAAGATATATATATATATATATATATATAAGGAGAGTAAAGTAATAGAAGGAATTAAAAAATTTTTGGAAGTAATTAAGAAAATATTAAGTAAGAAATTAAAAACTGAAGGAAATGTAAAGAAAATACTAATACATCGAAGGTAAAACAATCAACTTAATCTTCCTGTAAATTTTACTATTACCTTTAATCAGTGTAATTACACTCAATTAACCTCCAAGATGCAATTAAATGCAATAATATGAACACAAAGTTTTATAGCTTACACTGACAAAATTCTATACGACTTCTAAAAAAAATCATGAGAAAAATACATCACAGATTTTTTTTTTTAAATTAGTTAAATGTTATTTATATTGACCTCAAATGTCGCTGATATTTCATTAAAAAGTTATACCTGAAAAATAATAAAACCTGGCAGTGATGGCCAAAAAACAAGTTAGCTTGTTGTAAAGCTTATATTACGAATCATAATTTTATTATTTTCTAACTACAAAATCTACCCTATCCAAGCTACGTTTTACTTATAATGCAATATGATATAGGAGTTAGTTTTATAGAAATACCTTTAGTTTATAGAGTTGGTTTTGTGTGTTCAAGTTTTCAATTATTTTTCTGAGTTTCTTAGGCCTTCTACACCATGAGGTATATTGTTTTTGCAATATCAGTGGCATGTGAGATTGTTATAAATACTAGTTAATTATAGTCATAAATACAGATATTTTCCAAAAAATATTTTTTCCCATATTTTGTGGTGAAAATTTAGAACAACTTCCTTAATAAACTTCTCTAATAAGACCAAAATTATTAAAATTTGTTGATGGCTCAAGTAATCTAAATTTCTTATATTGTAAAATTTATTTTAAAAAGTATTTACTTATCATAACCATACAGTAAGACTATGTACCTCACAGGTTTTTGTTTTATCCAATTTCCAACAAATTTTTGTGTGTTATATTATTGTCAGTTTTTTTATTCATTGTTACTCATCAGGTTCATTCCTATGCCATTTATTTATGCTTATGTTTATACATATTATCCATTAACTCATAACAGTAACTTTTCATTTGATAACTATTGTGATGAGTTAAATGTCACATGTCTTAATAATGGTCCAGTATTTATTTTTGCACAAATGATGATGCATGCTCTAATATTTGTTATTAGAAGTTAGGAGTATGTTGTCCAGCTATTAAATAATGAGACTTAATGCATAGAGGACGTCCTAGAGGGGTAGGGGGAAAAGAAATCCGGTGTTGGAAATCTGAAAATGTCTATTGTTCCAGTACGAAAACTCGTTTTTGTTGCTTTGTAGTGTATTTCTATAGAGGCTAGAGACAAACGTGTTTTTTTTTCTTACTCCGATATCAATGTGTTTCAAAAAAACAACCAACAGATCGATGTCAAATTTCTTCTAAAATTAAAAAAACAGACTGAGTGCTAAAAGTTGTTGAAAGTTTCCTATGGTGAGAGTTCTCTATCTCGTTCGCTTATTTTCGAATGGTATAAACTGTTGTCAGAGTGCACACATTGTTATTGGCAAAAGAAAAAAACCTTTTTAGTATTGTTAGTTTCTAACCTCTATATTATATTATTTTAAAAATAATACTACTACGAAAATAAAAATGTGTTTTTCATATTGGATTAGCTATCCAAAGCTGCATTCATTTCCCTGCCTACCCCTCTAAGGTTCCTCCTGCATACATGGTTTTGCTATTTAATAGCAGGACCTGGTTTTGTGGAGTTCAGCGATTTGGGGAACCTGATACAGTGTTACAGAGGCACAGTGATAAATAGATGCTGGGCATATATTTTTTATTTTAACTAAAGAAATCAGGGTTTTTAATGTCTAATTTTTAAATATAAAAATAAAAAATACATTTAAAAAAATGTATATAAATTGGGGTTTTAGATTTTAAGTCTATAACCACAAATAGGTTGTCAATACATTGTAATTGTTATTGCTACAACTATTATCGGAATATTAAACATAATAACAATGAGGTAGCAGGGTTGGAATAAGTCTACGTCATCTAAGTGACCCTTTCCATGTGATGGAATTCTTACGTATTCCTAGTAACAGGGTATTTCCTTTCCCTAGTCAATTTTATCAGCCTTCTCTTATTATTATTTTTACACTTCTTCATGATCCCGATAAAGACTAAATCTACTTCTGATACGAAACTTTATAGGTTTTTTTTTCTATAGCTTAATGCTAACTATATTCACAATATTTCTCTATTCTTTTCTTTGCAGCTGATAATGTCATAATAGCTGTAGTTTAAAACTACAACAAACAAACAAACAAATGTTTATACAGAAGTAGCTGTGATGCTTACAATTGATGCTAAAACTGCACAGATGAGTAGCATTAAAAATGCTCTACATATAAAGTGATTTCCCAGTTAGTATACATTATCATTATAGAAGTTATCATGTGCAATGATTCAATAAAATCACTTTATAAAAACATAAGACATCTCATTACAAACCTTCTTCTCTTATTAAATTTCTGCAGTTAAAGCGACTACTGTTTCTAAAGAAATGTTATAGGTTATAAGCCCACCTTTGATTTAACTTTACTTGTATAATTTAAATTCAATGGGCAATGAAGTTGAGCTTTTGTAATGTAATCGTAGGTTATCTGTTGTTTTGTATCTAACAGGTAGATCTCAAGGTGGAGTAACAGATTAATCATTATATGTTCAGGAGATGAAGTTTCTGCTGCTGGAACAGAAATACCTAGAGTATTTGGAAGATGGACGAGTGCTTGATGCTTTGCATGTACTTCGTAACGAGTTGACCCCATTGCAGCATAATACAGCCAAAGTTCACGAGCTCAGCAGGTGACTGACATCAAAACATTTTAAAAATTGTTCCATTTCTTATTTTAAATGTTGTTCTACTCCTTGATCGTTATATATTTCCTGATCATTGTGCTATAAAAGAACCATAATAACCTACCTATTTCTTAAAAATAAAATATCATCTTTGCTGTACTTGTGTTATATAAAATCCTGAAAAAGTTATTAAGGAAGCAAGATCTATATTTATTACAATATTAAAATTTACGAACTGACAACACAAATATTGATACATCTGAGGTAAATAAGTAATGTTTGTTTTAATTTCTAAGTAATATTTTTAATTTTATCCCATTTAACATTTTTATTATTTTTAAAGCTATGAAGCATATTGTGTTTTATTACTGATAATTTTAGTTAAACTAAATACAAACTTTTACCTTTTGACATAATTATCAGTGCAACAAAAAGCAGTTCTTATTCCAATTGTTACTGGCATACAGTTTTTAATAAGCCTTCATATTCTTAATCATTGCTCATCTACTTTTTGGCAGTCATATGTGTTTTATGCCTTTTCTTAAATTATCTCTCCAATTTATAAACCACCTGAAATATTTTCTCTTCATCATTAATCTACTATCACCCATTTCACATCTTCCCTGGCCTTTCCTCACCCTGTTCTATTTATGTGTTTAACTTCGCTAACATTATTTTTCTTCATTCTGTCAGCTGTTTAATTTGAAAACCATCATGTTCTAAAACTGTATATTATATATACAAGGTGTTTCAGGAGGAATTTGCCTTCATACTGCCCAAGCTTATTCTCGCACCAAAATAATGAAAAAAGTTCATTATAACATGGGTTCACATGGCTCCCTCAGTGAAAATAACTCCACTGAAATTTTAAGGGGATCTTAAGTAAAATGAGTTAAAAAAATTTTATAAAAGCTGTTTCACAACTATATCTCCAATAGTTTAAGAAAAAAGTAGGGTAAAGCAAAAAAAAGGTTAGGGTTGAAAACATACTTTTTTGCATTTGGACTATAATAACTCCTTTAAAATGCATATAAAGAAGGAAAAATTCTGAATAAAATTTGTAGAGAATTTTATTCTCAAAAAAATAATGTAAATAAAGTTAATAAAAACAGAATAGATTTCTTTTAAGAGCTACTCCTGATTTGAACCCCTTAGATTTCTTTGAATGGGGACTCATTAAGTTATTAGTATATGCTCAAAAATCGGATAACGAACATGAACTTACACCGAATCATGATTGCTGCCTGAGAAATAAAAACCAGTCCAATAACATTTGAGAATCCAATGGCCTCTAACACATTGAGTGTGGTGGGCGTTCATGAAAGCCCTTGCCCTACTGGCGCCCATGGCGATAGGCGTTCATGTATGCCCCACATCCACTCTCAATTTATTGGTTCAATGTGATGTTAGCCATTGCCAGAAAACATTGTATCATTAATCGGTTATTGTCCCAGTCGTTGTGAACATTTTGGTGCTTTTCGTTTTTTGTTCCACCGTTGCTGTCGGATTGGGGACTGTGTTGTCATATTAGTGTTACTTGAAGTGTGTTATAGTTGTGTTTAATATATTTTGTACAATGCATATGGATTATGAGGTTGAGTTATTGAAGAATGTCTACTCTGACAACGAAAATGGATCCGAGGATAGCTCTGACAGCTCCGACAATGACAAAGAGGTGTCTCCAACATGGTGGCGGACACTTGGCGCCACTGGCATGTTAGTTGTCACCTTTCTTAAGAAATTCTGGACTTAGAGTGCCAATTCCCGGTAATAATACTCCAACTGATTGGTTTAATTTATTGATAGACGTTATCTTCTTAGAAACAATTGTTGCTGAGACAAACTGATATGTCTTGGAATTTTTTTGTTGTCTACAAAACACTGCCAAGTCACGAATTACAAATTGGAAAGACATGAATTTGCCCGAAATTAGAAATTTTTTGGACTATTGTTTCACACCAAAATAAACAGAGCCTCTATGATTTCCGTCTTAAAGTCATTGAAGGACTTCTACCCCCCAAACAGGCTCCCATTATAGTGACTCTTACTCGAAACAGCGTACACAGGTTCTCAAAAAATAACAAAAGTTACGAAAATGGGCGCAGAGTTCAAAGAAAATGCCGAGTTTGTGCAAAAGAAGACAAAAGGAAATTGACCACCTAAATTTATCCTGTGTGATTGAATGAACCAGGACTGTGTGAACTGCAATGTTTCGACAAGTTTCACGAGGACATGGATGACTAAAGCTGAGTATTAAAATGGCGGGTAGGGGGGTTGTATAAAGTATTTGTTTTGGTATTGTTTAGAAATTATTATAAACACTGTGTTAGAACTAGATATGAATTACTTATTGACATTGTGTGTAAACTTATTTTAATCGTTGAAAAACATTGTAAATGGCAGCAGAAAGGGTTGTAGTTACTTAAATTTTTATGTGTTACTTTTTCTATAACTATAACTAAGTGTTGTGACTGGAAAAAAGGTTTGTCGGTATCCAGCAACAATTGGGAGAGAAACCCAACAGTTAGACAGTCGACAACCATCACCTGAGATACGTACATGAACTTACCGGAAATGACGTCACCAAAACTGACAAAAATGAATATATTTAATTCTATTTTATTTATTCTTAATTATAATGTTAATATTTTATTCTAACCTAGTTTTCACTCACTAATGATATTTCTGTAAATATCCAATAGAGTAGTATCTTATAACACATGTACCATCTTATAGACATCTTATAAATGTCATTAGTGTATCAGATGCCTGCTCAAGTTATAACTAACTAATCTCATTGTCCTTTGAGATAATAGACCATATGTACCTTGTAAAGAACAAGGTAGTAATGGCGATAATAAAATCAAATCAAACCATATGCAATAACAATAAGACTTAAGTTTTTCAAGACTTTACGATTCTCTTTTTACTCTATTCTTCAATGATGTATGCAACGTCTTTTCAGAACTAGTTGAATTATTCTGGCAGTCTTTAGTAATACATCGAATGCTGGCCAAAGGAAAATACACCTATAACTAAGTGCTAGTCTAAGTATATTTCTAAGCTACACCTGCAAAAACTCTTAGAATCCACAATCATCAGGGCCTATATTTTATCTCAAATCTACTTGTACGTCAAGCTCTTAGTACATTATTAGTTACATGAAATATAAACACTTGCCAGGTCCTAGTTCTTGCTGCTGGAACCTGCCAGCAGTATTAACTGTATTGCTTTCAATTAGGTACTATATAATTGAAACACAAGCCCTAACTACTACAACCAAAATATGCACCTCAGTATAGCTTTTCTTGTTATATCCAACAAAATACCTAAATGTAAAGATTTTTTCTTCATTTCATGATGTAAGATGATATATCACAAATTATTTACTGAAAGTCAAGTGGGGATTAACTTTGTACAAAGTAACATAATGGATGTTATTTAAATCATTCTACAAATAAAGTATTTTACTGTAATGCTGTATTAAATGCATAAATAATTTACACAATATAATTTTAGACATTTCTAAATAAGCATAGTACATATCCGTTAACACAAAATAATTAAATTTCTTATTTTTAAATTGTCATACAAAAAAAAAAAACAGTTTATATTCTTATATAGGCCAGTGTGAAAATAGGTTTGTTGTAAATAAAAAACTTTGTTGTAGAAGTTGTCAGTTGGACCAGTGAGATTCAAGTTTCTCTATTTAAATTTTATTTATGGACTTTTTCATTCTGATAATAATTTTTAAAATGTTACAGAATTCTTTGACAGCAAAAATAAATTTTAAAATAAAAACTCCTGTTTATTCAGATTCATCCAACCATATTTGTCTTGTGTTGGTTTATGAATTTGCAAGAGAAAACTGCTTTGAATAGGTTCTATCATTGCTAATTTTTTTTATAATTATCTCACCTGGCAAACATAAATAAAACAGAAAATCAAACAAAAGTAGTAAAATAGATTTATTCTAACAGAAACAAAAGTCTAAATGACTTAGACAGCAAATAGTAATCCTTTTCAGTTCTAAATACGTAAGTTTATTTATACATTTTAGACACCTTAATTTTTGAAGGTGTCATTTGTTTTAACATCTTATATATATATAAATACTGTAATATGTATTCTTGTGTATTAATAAAGAAATTAAACAATTTACAAATACAAGAATAATTTATTGAATTTACAATTCAAAGCTTTTCATTTACGCTAGTATTCCTGAGGATGTTGGTACTATTTGCCAACGAATAGCTTTGAATTGTAAATTCAATAAATTATTCCTGTATTTGTAACTTGTTATATATATATATATATATATATATATATATATATATATATATATATATATATATATTTAAAAATAAGTTTTCTTGTTTATTCATTTCTGATGATGTTGGTACTGTTTACCAACGAAAAGCTTTGAATATAAATAAATAATATTCTTGTATTTGAATAACCTATGTTGTTATATATATATATATATATATATATATATATATATATATATATATATATATATATATATATATATATATATTTAGGTTAGTTTTGGTTGGTAAAGATTATTTAGATTTTTTGGACTAGGAGACTGACAGACTTACCTTGGTAAGAGTCCACACTGTAGTCTTGAAATAGAAACACATAAAAGCACTTAAACTATGATATATTTCAACCACACAGTGGTCTTTATCAATCGAAGAGAAAACACAAAAAGAAATATGAGAGAATGAAATCACATTTTCATTCTCTCATATTTCTTTTTGTGTTTTCTCTTCGATTGATAAAGACCACTGTGTGGTTGAAATATATCATAGTTTAAGTGCTTTTATGTGTTTCTATTTCAAGACTACAGTGTGGACTCTTACCAAGGTAAGTCTGTCAGTCTCCTAGTCCAAAAAATCTATATATATATATATATATATATATATATATATATATATATATATATATTAGGTTAGTTCTAGTAGAGCTTAAAGCTTTTAGGAATTTTTGGACTAGATAGGAGACTGACAGACTTACCTAATGGCAATAGTCCAAAACTGCAATCTCTTGGAAATAAACACATATAAAAACTTAACACACTATTAAAATATTTCGCTCAAAAATGATCTTCATATATATATATATATATATATATATATATATATATATATATATATATATATATATATATATATATATATATATATATATATATATATATATATATAGGAATTGTTTGGACTTGATAGGAGACTGACAGACTTACCTAAAGGCAATAGTCCAAAACTGCAATCTCTTGGAAATAAGCACATATAAAACACTTAATACACTTTTATTTGAAATATTTCGATCAACATGATCTTCTTCAGTCAAGAAAGAGAAAAACAAAACAAAAAAAACAAATACATATATATATATATATATATAGGAATTTTTTGGACTTGATAGGAGACTGACAGACTTACCTAAAGGCAATAGTCCAAAACTGCAATCTCTTGGAAATAAGCACATATAAAAAACACATATAAAACACTTAATACACTTTTATTTGAAATATTTCGATCAACATGATCTTCTTCAGTCAAGAAAGAGAAAACAAAACAAAAGATTGACAAAAGATTTGTTTTCTCTTTCTTGACTGAAGAAGATCATGTTGATCGAAATATTTCAAATAAAAGTGTATTAAGTGTTTTATATGTGTTTTTTATATGTGCTTATTTCCAAGAGATTGCAGTTTTGGACTATTGCCTTTAGGTAAGTCTGTCAGTCTCCTATCAAGTCCAAAAAATTCCTAAATAAGCTTTAAGCTCTACTAGAACTAACCTATAAATATATATATATACACCTTTTACCTAACTAAAGCCATTGTTTTTTTAATAATGTTTAGCTCGTGCATAATTGTTTTGTAACTAAATTTAAAACATCTCAAATTAAAATGTGGTGACCTGTTTTGAAACAGTTTTTTTCATTGACACATTTACATTCAAAATTTTCTGTACTGTTTATTTTGGTTTATTTATTATTATTAATTTTTTAAATATATAAACAACACAACAGAGAAAGAACGTGTTTGAAACACCCCCCACACAAACACACACACACACACACACACACACACTTTCAATCCAACACCATATTCTGTTATATAGTGTACAACCCACTTAACTTAGCCAACCTCACCAAATCATTTAATCACATTTTACACCCTGTAGTGAAAACTGTAGCATCAGCGTGGCTTTGTCAATGAAAGAACGGTTTTGAAATGTCTCAGCACAGTAAGTTGTTTGTGTGTTATTCACTTACTCATAAGACACAGTTATTTATGAATATAATCAAGATGGTTACAACATCTTAAATACCAACCAGAGTATTTAAGATAAATGCTTTAGACTTACTTTCTCCATTTTTGTAACAAGAGTAAACAAATTTATTGTATTAGAAAATCAAATATAAATTAGTTTCAAATGAAAACTACAGTTTGGTAATTCACCTCTGGTAAAAATGTACGCCTTGGTTGTTCAGCACTTTTATTTACTTTTTCTAATGTTTTAACTACCCTTATACTTTCTTAGTACTTATTGTTAAAATATAACAGTATTATTTTTTAAATTTAATTTATAAATATAAATAATTCTTCTGTTAAATCCATATCTGAGGATGCTATTAAGGAAAAGTACAAAAAGTTGTATATTTATAGTCAAAAAATATCTGACTTTTAATGTATAAGTAGAATATCTTGATATTTTACCATTCTATAAATGTCTCTCTATTATTTTTTCTTAAATAATTTTAAAAATCATATTTAGTAGTACCACTTATTGTAATCATATTTGTCAGAAGCATATTTGATAACAATAACCGACCGTGTAATCATGATCTACAGAAGTCCCACGTTGAACTCAATGTATTACAGCCACAAGTGTGTACTGAACAATATGTAGGCTTACAGCAAATCATTCTAATTCTAAAACATTACACCTACAATATAATTCAGGCACATGGAAATCATGAGTGATTACTTTCTAAATTTTCCAACACCACACAGTTTTATGTACTGTAGTAAAATTTTGTAACTAGGTCTTCCACTTGTTATATTTTGCAGGCTTACTGCACTTCAGATTATTTTATTCCATTGTTAATTTTTTTTTAAAAGCTAATTGAATCTAGCATAATTTAAAAAAAAATATTGAACTACATAAAAAAACCTTCATAAAACGCTTAAACACACAAAACTCCATCATAAAACACTTCGATCTGATTTACACTTTCAGAGAGATTTCATGAGATTGTTTGTAATCTTCCAGTAAAATATTGTTGATAAAATGTTCATATTCGTTATTTTGTTTACAAAATTCTCGGCTTTGTGGAGCAATAATGAGTCATCGACTCAAACATATTTTTTCAAGAACATTTTTAAACCATAATTTTAAAGCTGATTCCACTTGTGGATCATTCCTGGAACGATTTCTTTTTCTGTCAACATTTTCATTACTCTTTGATGATGACAAGATGTAGTCTTGTTCTTAAAAATTTTACATAAGAGAGTTTGTGAAATGCCAAGTTGAGAAGCAGCATTTCTTTGACATTTTTGACACTTAAATCACGTTTTTTTTTTAAATTCGGACATCTTGCCCTTTGAAACTTCAAGTGACACCAAACTTCACAAGAGAATTGAAAAAAGAACTTCCAAAATCACGTAAAATCACCCCAAAACCATAAACGTATATGAAAATAAAGAAATAAACGGTGCAGTATTATACAATAGTCGCGTGAACGGACAACTAGATGGGCAAACTACTCACTGAACATTTTCTCAAACCTACAAGACATGTTTGAGTAAAGTCAAACAGGATATGAATGACATAAGGATCATGAATCACGTCGATAACAGGACTGATGGACAGGATATCAATCACTATATCGCTTAACTGATTTCTAAGAATTTATGTAAACATTTTTTTATATACTTGTATACTAAGAATATACTTGTAAACATTATTGTTTGGTTTATGCTATTGAATGCATATTTTACTGCACGACAAATTAAATGGTAACAATAAGCTAAGAGATTATTACAATAAGCGGCTCGATTACAATATATTTATATGATTCCATGTCTGCCTTTAAGTGAAATGATAATAATAACCAAATGATAATATTAAGAGTCATGATACTATGCTGCAGCTACTGTATCTAGTTAACTTTTAAAGATGACACCACAGTTAAAAGCTATAACACTAAAAGTAAGAAATGTATACAATAGCAAAAGTAACTCAACAGATAGGTAAATTCATCAAAAGATAAAACTAACCTGAAAACATGGTCTGTAATGTGGTTGTTCTGAGGTCTACGAAGGACAACCAAACATGAGATTAAGTCTGTAGTTAAAGAATTAGCAACATTTCCATTTGTTTTACTACTTGAAATTACATTATTACAAAAAAGTATGCATAAAAGAATGTGAGTTATTATATTGATACATATTACTTTAAAGTTAATTGTTTGGTTTGATGTTAAAGTTAATAGAGTTTATTTTAACAAAAATATTAGTTTAGTATATTCAATGTTTTGAGACTTGCAACACGTCTGCGCTACCACTCTGAAGCGCAAAATTTATATTTTACAATTATAAAATCCCTTTTATTAGTAAAATAAAGGTTTAGTTATGTTTACATTTAAACAAATCACATAATTAATTGAAAATGTTTTTATTTATATTTCTGTTGCGTGTGGAAATTCACAAAACATTTCCAGGAATAGATAATAAATAAAAGAGAGATTTTAAAAGAAACATCAACATTATTAAGCTTTATAAAAATCAAACTGAAATATATTCAGCAAACAGGCACTTGAAACAAGGTATTTGTGAATTAAAACAGACACCTAGGAAAAAAATAAAAGTTTTGTACAAAATTATTATAAAAACCACAGAATGTCACACGATAATTTTAAAATGCCAAACTATAACCGGCTTTGGAGTGGAAAACCAGAAAAGTAAACCCGGGATATGTGCTGCTTCTGAGTGGATATGACAAAACACATTGCTGGGTATTGCCCACTTTGGAGTTCGGCTCCGGGGTCGCTTGGACTGTCGAAGTTGAAATGCGAATTGCCTTTGCCGATTTCTACCCGGCATTGCAGTGCAAAGGATTAAAATAGTTTAGGTTGTTTTTGTATCCTTTGAGGATGGAGAAATGTCAGAGATTGTGAATAAATTTAATTGTATTTTATTAAGAGGTAATAACTTACCACATAAACAAGATCTAACTGAAACATAGTATTTATTGACTTTATACGTTGTTCCAATGTTCACAAAAAACTGTTGCAGTATCTTTTTATAAGAGCAGATGGAACTAAACAAATTTTTAGGACTGGGCTGTACTTGGTATTCAGTAGATTTTTATTGTATGACTCTACATTTGTATATTTTCCATGGACAATATTCATGGCATGTTTTACTGTACTACTCATTTTTTGTACTTATTAATCTAGTCTTATTGATTACATTCAATATATAGTCATTATTATTAAATATCGAAAGTATTTTATTTTTTTAATTAATTTACTTTTAAATATATGTATGACAACTTCTATGTGTTTGCATTAAACTTACACAGAGATAAATGATTGTCTTTCAAATTGAGTTCAAAGTATATTATTCGATATTATTAAAAATGTAATGAGCCTACTCTTAACACTTCATATACTATTTGCTGAGTATAGGTCAGACTTTAACAGACACCTGTTTTAGCGTACCCTAAGTATAGCTCGGTCCTGTGGATTAAAATTTTTGTTTTTGGTTTCGATATTACATAATGTTCTTTTTGCATACTATTAATTTTCAACAAAAAAAAATTCAAACAAAAGCACAGTTTCTAATTTGACATAGAATTAGTCATCTGTTGTATTTTGTGTTTTATATGTTCATGAAACATATTATTGTCCTCGACTTTCCCACGATCAACAATTTAAGTCTTTCTGAACCATCTGCATTTGTGCGCACTAGTACTTAAAGGCTCTCCTTATTTAGTTTTCTACAATGGCATTTGTCCTGTTGATAAACAAACTACTTATCTGGCATAAGTTTTAAATAAGGTTCAAACTCTTCATTATTAAAAACCTCACTTGGGAAGAAATCCTTCAGCAACTGTGGTGACATGGTTTCTTTCCACAAAGAAACATCTTCCTCATTTTCTGACTCAGCTTCACTGATCTAACGATATACAAGGCCATATCTTGTTTTGAACTGGTCAATCCATCCACTGAACCCAGTAAAATTATTAATTTGAAGCTCTTTCGTGATATCTCATGCTTTTTAGGTTGTCAATTGCCCTTTTCATAGGCAGATGTAAGCTGCGAGCTTGATGAAACCATTGTAACAAACCTTTTTTCAATTCTTCATACTTTCCAAACTTTATTTTTTTTACATTTTGTTTCACCTTGCACTGTGTTTTCTTCTAACTTTTTTCTATTTTTTAAAACTGTTCTTAATGTGGAACTCGGAATGTTCAATTTGCTTTTGATTTCTCATATGTGAATTTTCATCATAACACTTCAAAATTTTCAATTTATCATCAACTAATAAGGCATTTCTTATTATCCTGCTTATCTTATAAGACTAAAAAATACACCACTCTATAACATCTACACATTGTAATAATAAATGATCCTATGGCTCATACAGTTACGTACTTCCTGTACAAAATCTCCAATGTGATTGACTAGAATCTACTGACGTAACGTTTAGTATCACATCCGTGTTTAACGGATGTAGGAAAAGTGGAGAAGTGTTGAAAAGAGAGAATAGGAAATGCAGTCATGGTAGATTATATACTACACTTGTAATAATTAAGGCATTTTATTCTAAGCAAACAGAAACTTAATGATATTCTATGTCTCATAAACTCGGGGCTAGATATTGATGCAAACATCTTGCTGAATCATTTTAGACAGCCTTTATCACAGTTTCATTCTATTTCCTATTGGATTTCTTTCCGTGGTAAACATATTTTTCATACTTATTCAGTATCGTAACTAATAACTGCATAAAACTGCAATTATGAATTTTTACTTGTAATTTATTGCTGTGCAGTAAAATTTCTAATAGTAATTGAGACAATTGTTGTGTCAAAAAGAGCGTATTAAGATGGATTCAAAGCGTATTATCCGTGAAAATGAGTATTTTTTTATGCTAAGTTTTAGGGTCTGAGAAAAAATCTTAATAAGCGGGAAATCGTCTCAAACGGGAGTGTATTCAGCGGATTTTACTGTATATATAATTTTTCTGGGTACACTAAAATATAAAAATATTTTATCACCATGTTTTACTGTACTATGACAATATTTATTTTGATAATAGTTTATTTTGTGTGAACAATAATTACAAAATTATACTGTGTTAAAATTAGTGAACAATAATTAAAAAAGTTGTGAATTTTTACAAATTTCATGTGTGGCTACTACAAAAAATTTGGCATAGCGTGCACAATTTTTATTCCAACATAACATTCTACCAAAATATACCTAAATATAGTGAGTACAGTAATCTTCAACATTTCCTAACAATATCTCTATAGTTGATGTGTTTAAGATATGACAGATGGAGAACATCTGAAACACATCAGTTTCAGAGCAGATAATGTATCTAGGAAAAGCAAAAGTTGGCATTTATTCTGAAAATTTGATTAATTGTCTATTGTCAATGTTTCAATGCCTATTCCAATATTGATTCAAAATCATTGTTAGTTAAAGTCATGCAAGCTTTAAGAATTTTTTTCGTGCAATAAAAAGGTTTGTTTAATAATAATATTGTTACCTAAAAATTGAAAAAAAACTTACTTACATATAATGCATTTCACGGCGTAAGTATGTAATACAAAATTCTCGTAACGTAATCTTATATTATTTTATATATATCTTGAGTTCCATTTGAATATTTAATGATGTATTCAACACTAAATGGCAATGAGAAAACCTCTTACAGTGTTTTAAATTATTGATATCTTTAAATGATTTTCAAATCTAGCATTAAACTTTAAATTAATTTTCTATAATTTGAAAAGTTCATGGAGAAATTGGCTGAGATCAACTTGCTACTGGCATAGAAATTCAACACAACATCCAGTTGCTTGCATCATACTGATAATTTATTTTTGTAGGCTTTTTCTAAACTCCCTAATTAAGAATAAAATTTTCCCTTAAATACTTTAACATATAATATAACATTCGTTTATAGTTGCACTAACTTTTTCTCTAAATAAGAACAGCCATTTTGGGGAACTATAACTTACATCATTGTTATATGAAGAATATGGTGCAGGTGGGGAAATGAAATTAAGTGCTTTTACGAAAGTCTGGGGAGTAATTATGACAGATTGCAAAAAGCGCATGAGAATTGTATTGCAATTTAGTATGTGTGTTGGTTGTAATTTAAGATGTTTTAAAATTTTGTACTGTCCATTTGTATAGAGTCTGTTATTTTTATTTAGTTTGTGAATAATTTGAAGGTTTGTTTATATGTTTGTGTGTGGGTTGCCTATGGAAAGTAGTATTACAGGACGATTATGTCAAAGCGTAAGAAGTTATGGGGCTAGTAGGAAACAATAAAATATTTTAAGTTTAGGTAGAGTAAAAGTCAAAATTTGGAAAGCTATAGAAAAATATAGAGGGTGAAGGAATTAAGAATAAAAAACTTCTTCTAAATTCTCATGTAGTTGGTGATTGTTCGGCAGTTCAATACAGAACTTGTAGTTCTGGTTCATAAAATTATACCATATTTATAACTAATTTACTTAGTACAAATACACACCTAGTACTACAAACATGTAGGGAAAATATCTAATCATGTACATATTTTTATATAAAAAATTCTTTTTGAAAAACCCTCTGTAACAATAAACTTACACTTTTATATTGATTTGAGAGTGTTTAACTGATATGTACTAACTTTATGTTAACAGTATTTCTTTATAGATAATTATAAAGCCTTATATTTTATGATAGATAATTAAACTGTTATTCTCAGTTAACTTTATACATTTGTCTAAAATGTACATACATTTTGCATTTAATACATTTTGATTTTTTAGAATATTTGTTGTTTGCATATGTTCGTTTGTTGATAAAAACTATTATTTTCTCCTCAGTTACATGATGTGCAGTGAGAGAGAGGAATTGCTATCTAGAGCCGTTTGGGAAGGAAAAGGAGTCAAGTCACGAACAGCTCTCATGGATAAGCTACAAGAATTTCTTCCGCCCACTATCATGCTGCCACCTAGAAGGTAAACAAATTACCTTCTAACAAGGTAATATTGCAAATAGTCAAATATTGCATTTGCCAACATTATAGTATTTTACTTCTTAAGGTGCAAAATATTAATCTGTGATCCAACTTATGAGTAGTAGTGTTATGTATTATTGAAAACATTCAGATTTTAGTTATGTTTTATCATTATTTTATTAATTTCCCACTCTAACATTATATTTTAAGTCCTATTGATTGGTCTAGATTGAAGCGAAAACATTGTTTAATTATGAGTTTTTAAATACTGGGGAAAGATTTTTAAAATTATGTGCAGTAAATCATAAAGTAAAGCCTGTCAAAAAGATACAGATTTCACAAGGATATTCATAGGAAAATTTCAAACTTCTATAAAACCCTGTGTTTTGTTATATAAAAATTGAATGCCTGCCTTTTTTTGTACACTTTTGTAAGAGGTATACAGATTTGGGAACAGAAAATATGATAAGAAAATGTATGTAAAAATTAAGCTTTAAAAATAACAGGTTGAGGTTTACAAAATTTGAAAATGTTGAAATCCAGAGAACCTCTTGAATATTTAAAAAAAAACAGTCCATGAGCTGCTTGCAATTTTAAAAAATGTTAAAATAATTTAAACAAAATAATTGTATATTCACAATTAATCTGTACCCACTAGACTGCTTGGAACATAAATCATTTCATCTCCAATGGGTTAATGTAAGTTTTAACCACTATTTCTTCTTTACAATATTTAAAATCATATTTTACTTGTTTATAATGTGTTTCTAATTAACATTTATGCAAACAAAATAATTTGGATTAACCCAATCTTTGTCAGCTATTACCAAGAATATTTTTACAAACATTTTCTTCTCAGAATTTGCCAGTTAATATTTGCTTTTTGCAATGTTATTTTGTATTTTTTCACTAGGGTGTTTTATTAGTTTTTTGTCACCAGTTTCTCCAAGAACAAAAACAATGAAAACTTATTAGTCTCATTTAACGGCCATACAAAAAAAGCAGTAGTTTACTTGGTGGTATGGTATAAAACATAAATTTGCGTTACTCACCTATTGCAAAAAGGACCAATACCATCAGAAGATGGTATTCCCAACTTCCATTTTAAAGCAGAAAACAGCAGTCCAAGACATTAGAAAAAAAATTTACCTAATGTTTAATGATGTCGTGTATACAGGTTTTCCTTCACTTTAAATACTATATGTTTTAATCTACAAATGTTAAAATGTCTCCAGTGTTTTAAAATAAAAATACTACTTATACATTTTCTTACTGACTCTCTTCTGAAAGACATTTTATGTTGCAGTTAGAAGTTAGTGCCTATTGTGTATCTACACTTGATAATTAAGCCTGAATTCTTTGTTTCAGATTACATACTTTACTGTCGCAAGCTATAGACCTACAGAAACACCGTTGTCCATATCACAATACAAAAAACGAGGCTGGTATTGAAAGTATATCACTTCTTGTAGATCACCATTGTTCAAGGTTGGTGTTCATTATCTCAGTGTTTTATGCCTAAAGGTAATTTTTTACTATGTATTCAACTTCCCTTTTTTTCCTTAAGTCAAGTCTGTTTGTTTGATTTTTATGTCACCTTCTGCATAAAACCTGTCATTTATACCAATTGTCACATATCATCCATCAATATAAACAATTCTGAAGAAAATTTGTTATTATGTTTCTAATAACTTCTTTTATTACCTATTACTAATTTACTATTTCTGGCACAATTGTGAATTTTACTTTAAAAGATATATTTTTTAAAATCTTTTATTTTACTCTGTTTATTTCAGGTTCCATTTTTCTCCAAATCTAAATTTCATTTTGTATCCCTTCACTTTATTGCACGGTATGTACAGGGTGCTGCAGCATAACTTCCTTTTTTGAAAACTCAATAAAAACTATTGTATGCATATGAAAATATTTATTTATTTTTTATAATGTAGGTACATGTCTAAAGTTTTTATTTACATTGTTTTGAAGATTAAATCTGTTAAGTGATGTCCCTCATTCTCCATACATTGAGTAAACCGATATCTGGCGTTTGTCGTGACTCTTGTTAGCGTAGCAGGTGTTATGTTGGCAATTTCTTCTTGGATGTTGGTCTTCAAATCTTGTAGGGTTCTTGATTCCAAATCGCCTCTAATTGAGATAAGGCGCTCTGGAAAGTGTTCCATTGAAACAGCCATCGATGCTCTTGAAGTGTGTGCTGTTGCACCGTCTTGTTGGAACCAAGTGTCCCCCAAATCCAACTCTTCTAGTCGTGAGAAAAAAAAATTCTGTAGCATGTTTACATACCGGTCCGAATTCACTGTCACTGTAACCTCATTTTCCTCAAAAAACCAGGGACCAATAATTCCAGCTGAGGAAATTGCACACCACACTGTGACTTTGGGTGAATGCAAAGGCCTTTGATGCAATTCTCGAGGGTTGTTGTCAGCTCAGTAGCGCATGTTTTGTTTGTTAACCGACCCACACAAAAAAAAGGGCTTCATCGCTAAAAAAACAATAGCACCCTCGGGAACGACATCAAGAAGAAGCTCACATGCGTTCATCCGAGAATTGAAGTCACGTTCTGAAAGTTCCTGCACTATCGCCATCATGAAAATGAAGATCATCACGAAGAATTCTTCTCACAGAACGATCGGATAGTCCAAGGGCAGATGCGTGTTTGCGCGCAGAACGCCGTGGTGATCGCAACATTGACTCTCTCACTGCTTCAATGTTCTCAGGTGATCTAACGGGCCGAGGGACTCCAGTTCTTCGTTTTGTTGCACTTGCAGTTTGTCTGAATGTAGTGACCCATGTAACAATTGATTTGCGGTCTGGGACGGGAGCCAACGGGGCTATATTAAAGCAATTCCGAAATGCGCACTGTGTTGCAATAACCGAACATCTGCTTGAAAAGTAGGCCTCAACAGCAAAGGCACGCTCCTCACTATTCCAACGCATGATGGCGACTGAAACGTGTCGGGGCAAAACTTTACTGTACCCCCTCTTGAACGAGACCACTAGCGCTCCGCTATGACATCAACTAACTGAATGGCGAGCATTAAAAAAAAGGAAGTTATGCTGCCGCACCCTGTATTTCAGCACATACAAATATCGCTACTCTCTACAAAGTCCCACCCGTTTACTGAGATCTTTTCAATCATGTAGTAGGTAAATACTTCTATTTTACTCCAGTAGAGTGCAAGTATACTTCAGGTAAACAGCTTTGACATTTGAACCACATTTCTCTTCCGAGCTTAAACAAGAATTATGTTCTTTCCATAGCTCCATTCTTTATTACCCTTTTTCCAGTGTGTGCAATCAACGTACTCTCCAATTCTCTATAAGAATCATAAGTAAGTCTATATCTATCCTTACATCTCAGGAACACAGCTTTATGGCCTTATCTTGATCTAGATTACTATTTTTTCCACTTCTAGGTAGGAACTTAACCTCAATGTAGATATCTCTATTATACTGTAATCCTTTTCATTTCCTTTATAAAAGATAAAAGTCAAGTTGTTTGTTCACTTTAAATGGTGAAACTATCCTTGTTCTAAATGGGTATACTTGCAAACCATAATACTCAATCAAATTTTGCTGAACTCAAACTTTAAACTTGAAAATTTGTACATTTGTTAAAAATTGCACAATTTGTATTTGAAATTAGTCTTCCTTAGTAACAGGTTAAGAAACAAAATAATAATTTTAGTCTGACACGGATGTTATGTATTCGGATTTATACTATTTTTAAACAAAACTTTTGTTTACTTTAGATTTATGAAATAGATTAATTTTATTTATTTATTTATTTATTTTTTAGTAACTGTAGAATATTAAAGAAGTGAATATATAATGAAAATTCTCCAATTTATGAACAAGTATCGTCTAAAACAAAGAAAAAACCAAAAGTTTTTTTTCTTGAAGGGAATTCTCTTCAAGACTTGTACACTAATTTGATGAAAAAATAAGAATGATGTATTGCTGCAAAATAATTTTCGGCAAAATCATGAACAATATATCATTGTAGAATAGCTATAAGGTTAACCATGAAAGTTTCCACTTCCCCTAAAATGTTCATAACAAAAAATTCGATTGTGATCCAAGTTCTCAATCAGACACATCTCCAGAAACCACATGTCTTCATTCTAAATCAAAGTGTACCAAATATATCTTTGTAGTATACCAAATATATCATTGTAGAACAACCAAATGGTTAACCATGAATTGTAGTCCCATAAGAGAGGGCCCTTATGATGTTTTTAGCAAAAAAGTTCAATTGTAGTCCAAGTTGAAAAATGGCCACATCTCTAAAAACAGCTGTAGAAACATTCTAAATCAAAGAAAGTGCTACTTTAGGCTTGTCTATGTATATTTCAAAGTGTTTAAGTTGAAACGTCACTGCCATCGGAGGATTTAATAAAATGGCAAATCATCTATATTAATTTTAATTAGCGCAAATAAATTACATAAAATCCTCCTGGAGCCATGGACAGTGTGTTCAAATAAACATACGAGTTATTAACAAACATAAAAAGGAACATTAAATAAATCGTGTACCTGTTATGAGTCGATACAATGACTAAGTGTTACCTCTCACTGGTTCCCTCGGGAAACTAGCATGCGGCCGGATGCAGTCCGTCAGTTCCCAGGAAGAGTGTTCTCTCTATAGACTCGCTAGTCTCAGTCTATATCAAAAACTCCTTATTTCATTTTTAAAACTATACCGGAAATATCAAACTTTGCCTGCACAGGTGTTTTACTATTGGTCAGCTGTTGCTATCTCCCGGCGACAATTAGAATTATCCTATCGAATTGGACTATTTAGGCGGTAATACAAAATAACGTTACAAGGTTTACATTTAGTATTTTTAACTAATATTTTGAATTAGCATAAGATGAAAGAAATAAGCTTACAGATCGTGATTTTATGTTTAAAATACTATTTCAAAATATTTGAATTTATTTTGTATTTATATTTAAAATACCATTACTGTTGGTTCAGAATGTGTTTTCAGCAGATGTAAACACTATCATGAGGCAAACACATGCATGGAGCGGTAAGCTATGAGTCTGTTTCATAATCATGCATCGGCAATTAGGGCTACGTCAATTACTAGTACACTTAATCGTTCGCAAAAGAGAATTATAGACTAATGTAAGAGCTAAAACTATACAATGAGTTATGCTACAAGTTTTTAGACTTTCCACGTGTAAGAGATCTGCAAAATCCGATTCCGATGACAAGGATGAACTGTCGTTAACAGCTATGATGAATGACTCAATGTCTTCAATTATATTGCCTAACCTCCACATATTCGACTCTTTAAGTTGCATTGTTAGACGCAACATAGCCTTTAACCCCAACCTTTACCATTTCTATAGGGTTTAATTCGGAGTGTTAAGGAGGGGTTCTCAAAACTATCTATTTGTTGACTCTGGAATTTCATTGATGATGTATTTTTTGTATTTTGGCCAATGATAGGACACAAGTTGTACCAATTTGACCTTTAACATCGTTTCATCTGAAAAAACCCCTTTCTCCGTCAATCACTTTCGAGTTTGCTGTTTATTCCAGCAGATTGTAGGTAAATGTTCTACTTGTACTGAATGATATGTAGTATTGTCCATTACGATAATGGAGTTGTTGTCCAATTTCTGTATTATCCCAGAAAACCATTCTTTAAAATTTTCACCATTCATTTCTGAGTGGTAGTCAGTATCTGATTTTGATTAAAAAATCAACAGTCCATCTACAAAATCTTTTTGTGATCCAATATGAGTGACAATAAGTCTCTTGCCTTTTCCAGGTAGACATTTTAAACCAGCCGACAGACCTCTCAGAAAATCATCTTTACTAGAACAGAGTGATTTTTCTGTTCAAACCTTTGATTTTTGTATGACCGGCATTGACCCACGTTTGGTCCAAGAAATAAATTGTACGACCTTCCTCGCGATAGGCCTTGATTTTTCTCAAGTAATCTCTTCTCCATAGAATTATATTATTATTCTTTGTCCAACAGTATTCTTTTTTATGCTTACATTTCTCATTCCTGAATTTAAGCTTTTTCAGTATGTGAAACAAAAGTGGTTCATTTCAGGTTAGGCAAGCCTAACTGTTCGTCAATATTAACTATATGTAGTACTTTATTCAAAGTAGGAAGTTCATTTTTAAAACATAATTCATGAACTTTTCTCCTAATCGCTGTTTTCAAGAAGTCATCCATATTATTAAAAATAGTTAATGATTGAAAAAAAACTTTGGGCAGAAACTCCTGCAGATATCACTACTTTCTGCGCGATGTCTCTGGAACGACATTCTGGATTTTCATCCTTTAGGCATAAAATAGAAATATTTGACTGGAGTGTATCACTTGTCCTCATTTATTATTTTTTTTTGATGGGTGATGACATTGCTTTAAACGTAGTTCTTAAAATTCAACAAAACCACAAACACAAACATAAAAAACTGTCGTAAATTATTCAATGGTCACTCACAACTAGAAAATGTCAGGCACAATAAACAGACGAGCAAGTATAACACTGTTAACTGTTAACTTGTCGACAGGACATTTCATATTGGTCATGTAGTCATGCAGCCAACAGGGTTGCTGAAATGGTTATGTTCATGAGAACAGTTTGCCGCCTTCTGCTGCAAACACATTCTGAATACACAGTAGTTATTTGTTTAGACTTTTTTAGATCACAAGCACTAATTCTTGTTTGAATATAAACATATATAGTTGCTGTAAAAACTTTGTTGCAGTTAACTATTAGAACAAAGTTTTTTTTACTTTTTTATATTCTTTGCTTCCTTATGAAAAATGTTTTTTCAAAGTTTCTAAAAAAGTTATTTCAAAAATAATTTTAATATTGTGGTGTTAACTGTTGAATTGCTGTATTTAAGTTCACAGTTTCATAGGTCACTCAAAAACCTAGATAGTTCTACAAACCAAAGTCATAACTAATTAGTAGGAACTAGCGTATATTTTAATAAAAAATTTAATTGATTTTAAATCGTAAAATTTTGTGGGGCCAAAAACATAGCTGTTAAGAAATGCAGCTCAGTTTGTTTATTTATAATATGTTATTATGTAAATTTGTTTCACCTAGTTATACTATATGCTCCAGCTTTTGTTGAATTAAACATTTGTAAAGGCTTAGGAAAATATTTTAAGAAAATTCTACATTTATCATAAAAGTAAATCTTTGGTACTAATATTGAAAATTCAAGTTCTATGTATATTTAATATTGATATATTTTCCTTTATGTCAATATATTAAATTCTTTTATAATAGAACATTTTAAAAATGTAATTGTTCTCTATTAATAATCTTATGGTATTCTGAAAAGTAAATTAAATAATATGCGAGTCTACATTTTGTTGTCATTCTGTATATTATGTAATTCTGCATAGTTGTAAAGTATATGAATCATATGTAATCTCTGTAATACATTTCAGCTCATTCAGTCCTGTAAAAGCTCTATGAAAAACGGTAATAAACTTTAACAGCTTAACTCCAAATCATTTCTTATTTCATTATAAGTTTTAACTCACTGTCAAGCTGATGACCCATTCTTGGGCTCTTACACAAAACTTTCCACAAAATATTTTAGAATATTCTGTACTTTTAAAATAATTTCATCAAAGCCTTTTTATTTTATATATTTTTCTTTATAATTTTCTTTTATAATTGACTGTAACTATTCCTCCTCTTTTTAAGAATATACCTTTTTAACATTAGCCTGGCTATGTAATTACTAACTTACGTAGGTAGCACTCACTTCTATGTATGGATTGTTATTTACATCATGACATTTAACAAAAACCATCTGGATTTTTCTGACAGTATAATTAATCTCAATAGATTGACATTTTTATATTGGAAAATTTGACTACATTATTTTTAGGGAAACACAGAACAGTGTTATAAGTTCCATTACACAAAAATTAGATGTAAGATTAAATTGTAAGCTTGGTTGTAAAGCAATGACATTTACTTTGGAATGTGTCATCATTACATTTCTGTTGCTTTAATTCAGTAGTTATGTGAAACAACCATATCTTCTTTCCTTTAACAATGTTATAAAAAAATGCATCATCTTGTCTTATCGAGTAAAAATCTGTAAATCACAGCCTAGTCTTTTTGTTTCATGATGGTCAAAAAATCATATTAGTACCCAACAAGAAGACAATAGTTGATTCAATTTCTGTAAAACAGTAATATACAAAACATACCATGTTACTGGCAGAAATTAGTATATAATTAAAGTGACAAATCTTCAGTTCCCTCTTTGTCAACTTCATAAATTAAATCTTAAAAATCAGAGGTAGGTTGCTCTTGACATAGCTCATCAAGCACATTACCCTCACTCACTTTCGAACTTTATTGTTACTCACAGCAATATCACCATAAGCTTGGCAAAACTGTCAGTGTATTTCTACTCTGTCTTCTCTCTTATATACAACACTAGAAGATATGCTTGCTTCAGATGAACCTTGAAATGTTTTTTAGAAAAGCAGAAAAAATTTAGAAGAATTTCTATAAGAATATAAAGTGCTTATGCAAAGCCTGTGTTGATAAAACTTAGTTAAAACCCAATAAATGTTCAAAAGACTATCAAACAAATAATGCTATAACTAAATTTTCTAATAGTTACTTTAAAAATTTGACATGTTAAACCAATTTACTAACCTAATTTTAAACTTCCTAACTAAGTGAAGTAGTTTAAAATTAGTTTAATCAGTGAATTCAAAATGATTACATCAAGAAACTTCAATTTACTAAATTGTACTTCTATTCATAGAGAACAATTTCCAAGTGAAACACTGCAAGTACTCAATGACCATTGTGATGAAGTGTGGTACTGCCGTTTCTCCCCCGATGGACGCAAGTTAGCCACTGGTTCCAAGGATACAACTGTTATTATTTGGGATGTAGATCCTGTAAGTATACTTATTTATATTGAGTTACCTGATTTACTGATGTATGATGGACTAATATATTTCCTGGAAATCAAAACTAAATATTGGGTGTATTTCACATGCAGTGAAATCTGTTTTCTGAAATAGTCACTAAACAAGTTTTTCAGTTTTAATCAAATAACATCAGATATTTGCATTGATTTGCTAAAATCAAGAGAAAACCTGATGTTTTCCATTACAGAAAGTTATACATTTTAAGAATTATCTCTTTAATTATTGTATTTCTTTAAAATATTCTGATTTTATTAGGAAACATTGACATGCCATCACCGTAAGACATTGGAAGGTCACTCTTATGGTGTCGCTTATCTGGCATGGTCTCCAGATGGGACACATCTAATAGCCTGTGGGCCTGAAGACTGTCCAGAATTGTGGATATGGAACATAGAAACAGAAGAATTAAAAGTTAAAGTGTCACACTCGCCTGAGGATTCTTTGACATCATGCTCGTGGCACAAAGATGGCAATAAATTTGTTACAGGAGGAATAAGAGGGCAATTCTATCAGTGTGTAAGTTTTTACAGAGTATGATTAGAATATGTGAAACAATATTTTATTTGTAATTATTTGTTTTGTTATGTGCCTTGTTATTCTCATTTATTTATCATTATTATATTATTCTTGAATTTTGTAGTTCATTACGTTAGATGAATCTTAATCACTTAAACGATAGTTTATGACTATCCGAACTTTAAATTTTGTAAATTTGTTAAAACTTACTGAGACAGAACGTTTTCGATCGCTTAAATCGGGTTAAGCGGTGATCGCCACATAGCGATCGAAAACGTACTGTCTCAGTAAGTTTTAACAAATTTACAAAATTTAAAGTTTGGATAGTCATAAACTATTGTTTAAGTGATTAATTATATTATTATTATTTATTATAATTATTATTTGTTAATTGTTTTGTCTACCACAAGATCATTTAGTTATAGACCAGCAATACCTATTACAAAGTGATACTTTAGTTATAATGCTGTCTGATCATGCCATAATAAAAAGTATATGAGTATTAGAAGTATTACTCTTAGGAGTATTATATAGTATTATTAAAAAGAATGATCTGTATTAATTAATACAACTCATAATTTCAGTCAACCCAAGAAGACTTCCTAATACATTTCAAGTTATGAAGATAGATTTAAGGGTTCTTTTTTAAATGTTTTATTTTTGATCAACATGTTCTATATTTGCAACATTAGTGGAAAAACTAAACTTCTTGAATTCATTTTTTTATTTCTGGTGTAATTACAATTAATTTAGAAAAGCCATTTTATAAATGAGTTAAGGAAAAGCCATTCCAGTGTGTCCCAGGAAGAAATGCTAAAACTTACATTCAGGGTTTGTTCTTCAGGTGAAAATATTAGAAAAAGTGTTTACACTTTATGCTTCATTAACGAGTTACACCTGGGGAAAGATTTTGCCTGGAATTAATTAATGTGCAAAATTTAGTGAATTTTATTTTAAATGAACTGAAAAATTGGATAAAACTGGTCCCTGACCTGTAACTACAGTATTTAAAGTATTTGATGAAATACAAATACCTCGGTCTTGAAAAATATGGTCTTATATTTAGATTTTAAAGTGTTGAGAGCTATAGTGGGTGCTCCATGGTACGTCCGTAACTATTATATACTTAGAGACCTCAAGATGAAGAGCGTGAGAGAGGAGGCCGCCACTGCATCAGTGAATCACTTCGGGCGGCTCCAGGAACATACGAACCCTGCAGCTATGCGACTAGCTCACAGGATAGCAGTGCGTAGACTTGAGCGCACTAAACCTTTGGACTTGATTCCAGAGCGACATTAAGTCAGTCTCGTTCATTGGAACAAGACGAACATTGTAATATCCATCAGAAAGCAAGCTGCTAGGTAGGATTTATCTTAGTTGCAGTTTATAATAAATAAATTGATTAAAAAAAAAATATTTAGATTTAAAATACATTTAATTTGTTAAATGATTAACAACTAAACTAAGTACAATTTTTTAACAAATCTCCTAGAGAACTTAATTTTGAAGAGAATGAAAGGTCAATAATAGACCCAGAAAAACTATAAATAAATTAATTTTTAATTAAATCAAAACATGTGATATATAGATAAATTCTCTTAAAATATTTTCTTAATGAAAATACTGCTTATAATTAAATATACAAACTTCTTGCTAATCATACAGTACTTAATAAAGAAAATTGACAATGTATTGTGGAAATAAACTTTAAAAAAGCTTGGTTAAGTAAGTGTTTGAAATGCCTTCTTTCATAATGCATATAGCACTTGGATTGTTGCATACAAATTTAACAGTAACAGCATACAAATTTAACAAGTAACTCTTCTTTAGTTTTTGACTCTGTTTATATACTGTCGTTTTCAAATGACCCGATAGGGTGTATTCAAGTGGCAATAAGTCAGGTGATCATGGTGACCACTTGAATAGTTCATATCACCTAGTCCACTTCAAGAAATTAGTATTCAAACAATTTCTACCTGCAACAGGAAAATTTGGAGTTGCACCATCTTGTTGGAAAGTCATTTGTTATCTTGTTTGTAGACATTTGTCTTCCAAAAAACACAGCATACCATTTTCCAAAAATACTGTTAATGTATCACCCATAAAATTTCCATTAAAACAATTGCTCCTATAACTGTTTTTTTTTTTATCAATAACACCACATCAAACATTGATGAGAAATCTGTGTTGGAAACTAGTTCCAACGATATGGTGTGGAATTTCTTTGCATAGTAAGTGACTATTTCTAGAATTAAAGATTCTGTTTCTTGTAAAGGTAGCTTCATCAGTAAATTAAAATTACATTACTAGCATTAGTTAGAACCCAATGAGAAACGTTGAACCACAAAAGGTAATCTGTTGACAGCAAATGTTGAACATTCTGTAGGCAAACAGGGAAATGTTTTTTATTTTTTTTGTAGAATGATCCACATTTTATTTCTTAATAAACCATTGTGATATGCAAATCGCCTTGTACTTGTGTCTGAGCTATGTTGAATATGCTTAATTACTTGATGTTCTTCAGTGACACAGTGATTTGGTTGAAGTTTAACAGAAAACAAACGTGTTGGAAGTGACCCATTTATCTATCAATACTGAGACTCTGAAGAAAATGTTTTTACATTGGATTTGCAAATCTTTTTTAATATTCACATCCAACAGCTTCTACATTTCTATTACTATATCTGTAACCAAAAATTATTTTGGCATATTCTCCATTAGAAAATTGATATAGCATTTTAACTTTAATATAAATTTTTACTTCCTTTATTTGTATGAGAGTTCAGTATAAAATATTCAAATGAAGTATCAGTATTCAGCTGATAGTACTGCCAACATACTGTAATGTAAAACAAGACATATTTTTAAAAAAATTCAAGTCAATTCCTATTTTAATCATACAAAAAAATTATTTTAATTTCTTTTTATTTTGTAATTAATTACAATTAATTTAAATATGTATATACATATTGTCAGAATAACAATATTAAGTGGCAAAATAGAAAGTAAATTTCCTTGCAAATTTTTTATTATTTTTTTTCTGTGTATGGTGTTGTACTATTATTTGTGTTAGTTAATATTTATATGTTTTTTTTTTCGTCACTTGCATTCTGTTGTAGTTCTTTTCTCATTCCCATCACATTGTCCGTTTGTGAAGCAAGGTTCGATACCATTAATCTAGTTTGTTTGTTAATTTTATTCATTTCAGAACGATTTAGTTTTACTAGCGTAGAATAACTAGACACAGTTCAATTATTTTTCAAATATCTTTAGTACCTAATGTATTTTTGCAATATTAAGAAATATTTGTAACAAAAAAATATAACTCATTTTTTTTTTATTTTGTATGTTTTGATTTATTTTTAAATTAAACTATTTAAAGATTGTTTGGGTCTATTCTTAAATTATATTACATCATTCTGTTCAGACTTATATTCTCTACAAGAGATTAAAAAATTGTATTTAGATGTTAGTCGTTTAACAACGTTAATGTACGTCAAATGTAAATATACCATATTTTTCAAGAACAAGGTTTGCGTATTTTTTAAGATATCTTATAAACTACTATGGTTATAGGTCTAGGATCTGGTTTATTCATTTGCCGGTTCATTGTACGTAAAACTCACTAAATTTTACACTTCAATAACTTCCTAAAAATTTCAGTATGGCTTCATTTTAACAAGGAAATGATATTTGAGCGAAATCTTTAATCCGCTGTAACTCAACAACAAAGCATTACTAGACCTATGTTTGTATAAAATTTTCGCATTAGTTTCACCTGAGGAACAAGTTCTGAAAGTTTTCTAGTTTCTTCCTGGGATACCCCGTATATAAAACAGGTTTACTCTTTTGTGCTGATTTTTATCTTTTTTTAATAGATGAGAAATCTAGGTGATATGAATCTGTCTTTGTAATCTGCAGGATTTTAATATTGTGAATTAGGAGTATTTTTTTATAGATGAATAAAGGTTTTGTTTTGTGTGATAGGACCTTGAAGGCAATGTCGTTGATTCATGGGAAGGAGTACGTGTAAATTGCCTTTGGTGCCGTTCTGATGGCAAAACTGTTCTTGCAGCTGATACACATCATAGAATTCGATCATATAATTTCGATGAACTTTCTGATAGCAATATGTAAGTAAATTCTTATTTTTATATAGTAGCAATCTCTTTAATGTTTAGTAGACTTATAATTATCTTAGTTGACAAACCAACATTTTCTTGGATAGTCTGTAGAGTAGCCATTTTGAAATGTTTAAAACAATCCTTAAATATACAGATTCAAAGTATATTGCTGAATTAGGAAAAACTATTGTATTCAGCAGTAATATTTCCATAACATTTTCAAGTACTAGCCATGAAATACATGGTTGCTTATAGAATCCTGGCTGGTTTTAGTGATATTAAAAAAATCATTAGCCTGAAAAACTATATTTAATAAAAAATAAAATCTCTTTATTTCCTCCTTAGGTGTAAATTCTTTTTTAAATTACACAAAATTCTTTAAACTTATCAAAAAGTTTATAAAATTGGAAAAAATGTATTACTTTTGAAAAAAAATGCTTTTTAAATGGGTTTCTTCATAATAGAAGTACAGTAGAGTCCCGATGTTTTGAGCTTCTGTTAAATTCGAGCCTATTTCTAATTGAGCCTATTTTATTTATTTGAAAGAAAATATGAGTCGAGATTCCTAGATATGTTTATATCAATACGGTATGCAAAGGAAATGAGTCGGAGTTTCAAGAAATGTTTATATCAATACGGTATGCTAAGGAAATGAGTCGGGCTTCCAAGTTAATTATAGTGTTAGAGTTTATTAAAACTCCTATATTTTCTAATGCACAGGGACGTACTTTCGTAAAATCTGAGTTTTCAGTAGTCCAAGGGGGTCTCAGTCCCATCTACCTCAAATTATCAAGACATATTCTGCTGTATTCTAAAGATATTTGCTATTTAAACACACAAAATTTATTTACAAAAATTGTACTTTGTTTCTAGATTACACGAAGACCATCCTGTAATGACGTTTTCTGTTAATAAGGCCGACAGATTGGCATTATTAAATGTAGCAACACAGGGCGTACACTTGTGGGACTTAAAGGATAAGTGTCTGGTGCGTAAATTTCAGGGAGTTACTCAAGGTCATTTTACAATACATAGTTGTTTCGGTGGTATCAATCAAGATTTTGTGGCTAGCGGTAGTGAAGGTAAGTTAGAATATTAGTTTTTCATTGTTTGGTACGTCCTCTCTTACTCTTACGAATTTCTGTAAATTAGAATGGTGAGGAATAATTTTTAATAAATATTGTTGTTATAGTAATAGGGAATTTAGTGATCAAGAAAAGTTAAAGAATTTTAAACTTCAGAGAGAAGATAAATGATTTTTTCAAAAACTGAAACGATTGTTTCAATTCAATATGAAAAATCTATACTTTATGTGACATACTAAATGTTACCACTATTCATCCAATGATAAATGTTGGAGATAAATGTGATGTGGCAAGGTGACGAACCCACAGTAAATATTGGTTCTAAGTGTCTGTAAATCTCCAACTAATACGTCAGCGGTAAATGTGAGGATAAATGGATTGGGAATAAATGATTTGAGTGTGTGTTAGCATTAAATGTCAGTGCCAAATTTCAGAACTATTTGTCAATAATTCCAAACATTACTTTCTAGATAAAACAGGCTACTAAGAAATTGATGATTTAATGAACTTTATATTTGAAATGTCCATTATGCTTTAACTATTCAAAATAATGTTTTAAAAGTAATATTTTTTATTAATTATTAGCAAATTTATTTTCAAATTGTTATCTATGCAATATTATTTTAAATATTATTGTTTGTCAAAGAATTTTTGACAAATGTTTTAAGTTCAATATAAGGTGACTATATATAAATATGCAGTAAAAGTTGTATATTCAATTATATACTCTCTTTCTATATTGCATATTGCACAAGAGTATTTTTGTTTTGTAGACCATAAGGTATACATATGGCATATGAAGAGAGAGTTGCCAATATCTACACTGTGTGGTCATACCAGAACAGTAAATTGTGTATCGTGGAACCCTGTATACCATCAGATGATGGCTTCAGTATCTGACGATTGCACTGTGCGTATCTGGGGCCCTGCTCAACAATACCGAAACTCTTCAAATACTGCCTTCACTCCAGGTAAATACAGTAGTTTTTAGTCTAAATAATTTCTGATCTAAATCATATCTTATTTAGAATTTTATTACATAATTTGCATTCATCTTGGATTAGGATAGTTTCAAAGATTAAATTATTTTCTACTAATTATAATCATGTGATTACAGATTATTCCTTCTGTATAATCGAGCCATTAATCTTTCAATACCGATTATTACTCATTCATAATATTATCCCTATTCTGTAAATATAGATCATTGTATAGATCACATGTAATTACAGTCGAACCTATATATAACGAACCTCCAGATAACGCAATGTTCTATATAACGAATTTTTATCTTGTCCAATGACATTTTAGAAGTTATACTGCTTATTTATCTCTATGTAACGAATTTCGGACCTCTCAATAACGAAGTTTTTTTTCTATTTCAACCGAAGAAATGTAGTGTTGTATAGGTAGTTCACAATGGCATTTCCAGGAAATTGTTTATTTTCAGCAGGAAGGTCAACAAAACCAAGAATGGTAGGCGAAACACATGTTGGCAATTGACTGCATGTTATAGTTCTGTTCAGTTAACACGTTCAGCACGGCTAGCGTTCCGGCACGCTCTGGGTTCCTTTACAGATGCGCTCCCAGCTTATTTCCTTAGATACCGCTCACTCCCAGGCTAATTGAAACTTCTCTAGTGTCGATATCTGTATAAAGGTTTGATTATTACGACAGTGCTTTAAATGAGTTTGGAGAACATTGTGCCTGAGATGTTTTTAAATCCGACCATCCCAAGTTAACTTTTGATGCTTCAACTGAAACAATGATTCAGGAAGTTTAATGAACAGATTTAATTTGGTTTAACTTTTATATTTTAATGTTTTTTTTTTTAGTTTGAACCATTTAACGCGGCAGAATATCTGGTAAAAACAACGATCATAAAAATTAAGCAAGCTTTCTGAACTAAAGCAAGAATGAACGATAACTGTCCTATTGGAGTTAATAAACCAACTGGAGGTGGGAACAGACTATTGTAAATATGAGTCATTGACAAAATGCTTGGATGCCCGAAAACCTAATGTGTCAACATAAGATTGTAGTAAACAAATGTCAGCTAAATAGTCTCGGACGTGACATATGTATTATCTATGTCTCCATTTACATTATCGATCTCTATGGCTTTGTGGAACACGTGTTGCTAGCTCAGTTACTTATTTTTATTCGTGCCGTAAGTTTGTCATGCTGTGAAAAAATGTCAAAAAGAAAGTGTTTAAGTGTAGCAGAAAAACTGAGTGTTTTACGAGAGGTTGATGAAGGTGTAAAAAAGTTGGATGTTGCAAAATAATTCGGTATACCTCAGAGTTCGCTATCCACTATTCTAAAAAACTGGGATCAAATTCTAAAACAAAGTGTTTCTTATGATTTGCAAAGAAAGAAAATGAAACTTTGTACATTCAACAATATCAATAATGCGATGATTAAATGGGTTACGGTAATGCGCGAGAAAAATCTTCCATTGTCAGGAAATCTTATTAAAGAAAAGGCTTTGGAATTTGCAGTATCATTAGGACACAGTGGCTTTAACGCAAGTAACGGTTGGATAGAAGAATTCAAAAACCGCCATAACATTGTTCAAAAAGTCATTTCGGGAGAAAGTGCTAGTGTTAATATCCCCGCTTGTGAATTTTGGAAAGGAAATGTCTTGGAAAAAGTTTTAAATGATTATGAACCGAAAGACATTTTCAATGCTGAGACGGGTCTGTTTTTTAAATGTTTGCCCAGCAAGACACTAACTTTTAAAACCGACCCTTGTTTTGGATGAAAAGGCAGCAAAGAAAGGATCACCGTATTAGTGGCAGCTAACATGTTAGGGACAGAAAAACTAAAATTGCTTGTGATTGGAAAAAGCAAATCTCCGCGATGTTTCCGATCTGTCAAGTTCTTATAAGTTGATTACGCGTTTAATAAAAAGGCATGGATGACGAGCGAAATTTTCAACAACTTTAATTTCACATAAATTGAGACTTTATAAAACATTATCCTATATTAACATTGGCTTATTACACGAACTACGCTCGCGATATTATACTGTATCCCTTTTATTAGCTCAGGTAGTGCGATATGCGTAAGATGGGGTGGGAGCATTCTTTACAACACAACTTCTCAATAACGAATACCTCTCTACAACGAATTTTTCCTCTGGATAATCGACTTCGTTATATAGAGGTTCGACTGTATTTCTGTAAGGATTGAGGGTTAGGGATTTTAAAAAACTCATTTACTTAAATTGTTTTAAAAGATTATACATACACATAGGTAAAAAAATTCTTATTTTTTATTAGAATAAACAAATCTAACAACTCTGTTTTACATGTAGAATCATATTCCAGATGGGCACCAAATTCTTTTTTTTTGCATATTGATATGAACTAATAACTTCTTATGAATTTCACTGACTTATGTCGTCATCATCATCAGTGACAATAAAGTATATTGTTTTGTGACTGTGTGCAGTTATTTATTTATTTATAACTTTACCTCACAAGCCAGCTCAATTATTACTTATAATAATGTCATAGAATGCTGTGACTTTTGGACTTTTTTTTAGCATACCCATCAATCGATTAAACTATTTGTTTTAACATAACAAATTACTTTTAAACTAAAAAGTTGTTAATGCCCCCTAATTCCCTTGATATTAATAAATACTGAATGTATACCTTGATTGTAGACTGTAAAATTGAATTTGTTGAGCTCAAGGTCATCACACCTAACCTCATGTTTTGTTGTTGTCTTCATTACTTCATAGAGCACTCATTCTTTCCTTGTTTAGTCACTTTCACTACTTTGAAGTTCACTGTTGTCGTATATAATAAATGGCAGCTCTAAACAACCATCAATAAAACCATCAGTTCAATTCTGCCATCTTATAAAGCAAAGCTATTCTTCCAGATGTCTCAAAACACAACAAATGGAATAGCATATGTAAAGCATTAAAAACTATAAAAAGGAATAGATATGAATGAACATAAGGGATAAACGAGAGACTACCCACTGTAGGGTTTCAGCCTGTCATTGAATGATAAATATTATCTATCTGCTGGCCTCATATTTTTGGAAAGATTTTATTATTGAAAAAGTTGGTTATTATATCAAAATCAAACATTCTCTATAAAATAAGTTATATGGTTTATTATTGTCATGGCATCGTTAATTTAGGGGATCTCACCCTTTCTTTAAATATAAGTTCTCAAAATATTGCGTACAGTGACAATTTTTCAGGAATCAATAATATTTTGCTTTATTAAAAATTACTCTGGGAAAAATCCATGTAGTATTTGCAAACCTGCTCACTATTTTTATAAATGAATTATTGAATATTATTTGATTCCATATTTAACTTAAACTACTAGCTTACATTTGTATATTTTTTTCATTCATATGTGATATTTGCCTATAGTAGCACTTATTTTTTGTTTAATGAGAACGCATTACTGTCATAGTTGACATATATCCTTAAACACAACCATCTTTACCAAACTAAAAGTAAATGCTACGATTGGAAGTGTTAATTATTAATATATGGTAAGTAGTACGAGTTTATTATTTGTAATATATGTTAAGCTGTATAAGATAAATATTCAATTAAAACCATCAACTTACTAATCAAGCTGATGATTTATGTATAGGTATTAGTTTAGTGGGTTATTGTCAATGTTGTGAGTCCATCAGTGTCTCACTGCACTAAACTAGTGTGAAACACTTTTGGTGAGAGATCTCAGAGCAATCTTATTTAAATTTTTAATTTTTTATATTTATTTTATGTATTAAAAAACCTCAACTGAACAGTAAAATAAATTTGGCCATAAATTTAAATTATTAGAAAATATTTGTAAGTCATATTTATTAAGTTTTTTTTAGTAGTTGTGTAATGTTAAATGACTAATCTGAATCGGCGACTAAATCTTTGTTTCCAATGTTTTAGGTTGCTCTGGAGATGGTTCTCCATCTTCAACCAATGGCAGTATATGGCCAGATATGGTTTCATAGTAAACCACTCGCTCACACCTTCCCTTGACAACAGACTCTGACTTGGTGTCCATGTTTTTTTGTTTACAAATTCCTAAAAAATAAAACAATTACAAATCATATACATGTTGTTATTTATTACTGTTGACTGTTCGAGTTTCTATTTTATTAACTTTTTTTAGATACTTCAATTTTTAAAGGGGTCTTTTTGGATTTCTTAAAGTTTTATAGCAATAATATTTTAAATTTAATCTAATATAGGAGTTTATTTTCACATTTCATGGTTTTCTCCCTTGCTACTTTGTTCTTACATACAACAATTTTTATATTCTGTTTTTTATTTCCATTAGAGTAATTATTGGATATGTTTTGTTCAGTATCTTCAACAAACCTTTATGAATACATATCAAATGCGCTAAAAAAGAAAATTTCTCTTTAGTGTATAGAAACCATGATTTTGGCAAAAAAATTTATTGACTCACTGCACAATTAATACTTTTCCCTTAACTGGTTTCATTCTATTGAACATTATTTGGAGTTTATGTTTGCTTCAAAATAAAAGCTGAATTTAAAAAAAAAAAAAAATAAGTGAAATTAAGGTAAAATTGGGTTTTTAATACTCTTTGCTTTGTACAATGATAAAGTACATTAACAAAGTTCTAAACAAATAAAATTCTTGCTAAGTATATTTTAAAATAAATATGTATGACATGTTTCATTGCAAATTCGTTCTATTTAAAATTATGTTAATACTTATCAGGTTTATGAATTAAAATATTTTTAAAGAAGATAGGAAAATAAAGTTTAAATGACTAAGTTTTTTTTAAAAATACAAATAAGCAATCTAAGTACTGCTTTATTTCAATTGTTTAAGTTATTTCCAAACATTGGTCTATATTGTATTTGAATATTGTACATTAGGTTGTCGTTGTTTTCCTACAAATGAATTTCTACCAAGATTATAAACCTGATGTGCACATATACTTGCTAATATATTTATCTTGTCACAGAACCTTTATAAAGCTCATGTGGCATTTATACCATCCCTGCCTTTCCATTATGGTCTAAGACGTTTTACCTAGATTACCTATTTGCAGCAAAGGTTATTTTAATTATCCAAAAGCTAAAGCAGTACCTATAGAAGAATAAAATATAGTTTTTACGGTTTTAATGTAAATTTAACTAATTTTTTCCCATATTCATTAAATGTATATTTTTATTTCAAAAAATATTATTCATTGTTTTAAAGTATACCTAATATCAATTTTTTTTAAATTTTCTTAGTTAAAATACTATTTGCTAATTATTGTGAAATAAAAATAATTTTGAATTTTTTCACAAAGCAAGAAGACTAATTATCTAGGTTTTTATATATTGTTTTGCAGTAAGTTCTTCTTTAAATGGGCTCAGACATTCTTTAAAATAAATGCTTATTGTTTCCTTTTTTCAAGTCTGTTAGAACCAAAATTATATAAAATTCCTAACTTGAGAGATTAAAATCAATATTGATTAACAGACAAAATATTTACGTAAAAACAAATGCTCAGTAACCTCTTTTCAGTAATTTAATTTTACCAAGTTAGAGTCTGCATCAGCCTTTGTCCAATGTTTCACTGAGTGATACCGCCAAACTAGGATCCATTACTTGTTATAACATTTCTCAAATAAAACAATTAATTTATCTAAGACTGATTTTAATGGCCTTTCTTGGATTGATGTCAGTTGGCAGTGGCGGTGTGGCAGCAGTTTTGTAACGTTGGCAACAGCTATTCTTCAGTTTGATTAACAATGGTTGTTTGTAAATATTTTTGACATGATTTTATTTGTTTGAACTAAGACTTGTTTTGATGATTAAATACAGCTGTTAATGAGGTTAAACATTTTTTGTAGGTAGTAATTTTATACAATAAATTCTGATAGAATTTAATTTTAATAGAATTGAATGTTAAAAATATTTATTCCAAGTAAATCTTTAGAGATATGAACCTTCTCAGGCTAAAACACTAGACATTATTAATATACTTTAAATGTGAGGAAATTTGTTTTATATTGTTGTTGCTATTACTAAAGTTTTAAAATTTTTAAAAAATGTCCACAGAGTTTTAATTATTGTGATTTTATAATACTTTCATTGTAATAGATTTATATGGTTATGTGGAGAGTTTGCTATTAAGTTATAGTTTGTGATATGTGACTTTATACAAGGCCCTCTTACAAAAATGTGTTTATTATTTTTTTACATTTATGAAATACACTTTATTTTGAATGTTTTATTGTGATAATTAATTTAGTTACATTCAGAAACAAAACACAAAAATTACAAATGATTGTTTTAGAAAATATTTAAAATCTCTAGCTATTGAATGTTATAAATATTAAAAAAACTAGAAATGTAAAACCATTTCAAAACACTTAAATTTCAAGTAGAAATAAGAGAAAATTATATTATTAACATCAAAGAATATTATATAATCTGGTTCAAAATCAGTTACTGTGGAAATATAAATTTACACAATATAATAATGGTTTCTAAAAAGAAATAAGAATGCCTAATGATATTGCCACAGATTGTTAGAACTTTAGCATTTAATTTCCTTATGAAATTTAAAAAATTCACTTAGGCATCTACATTTTTCATTAATGTTGCTGTAAAATGTGTTGACTGTAAACAAATTTTTAACATAAACATTCTTTATACTTTTTCATTTGTTAAGTTCAATGTTTTCAATGAAAAGATGCTTCTTCAAGAAAAAATATGCTTAATGTTTAATACTAAAATAAAAATAAATGTTTAAAACATTGAGTATTTTTTCATTACTTTGTTTCGCATTTGTAAATTGTGTCAATTATATAATTGTTAAATTAATTTTAGTATTTACATTGTTTGGTAAGGAACTTTTATGCTAAAGGTATACAAAAATTAATATTTCAATTACTATTTTTAATCAAACTGAAGGAATTTGTTAATGAAGACAGTAGATTTTAATGATATAAATTGTATGGATATTTTAATTTATTAAGTAGCACAAAATATAGTTTTATTTTTGTTGTACATTTTGTTATATTAATATTTTTATATAGATGTATTTAGTTGGTATGGCTTTATTTTCTTGTTATCATATTTTTAAACATTAATTGCAGGATAAAATTAAAGACTAGATTGGATACACACAAGCTGGTGGTCAGAATAAAATTATTTTTAAAGTATTTTCTTAATATGAATTATGAATACAAAAACAGGTGTAATTTTTCCAGTAATTGTTTTCTTATTTCTCAATATTAGCATTTGTTAGCAATATTGAATAGTAAAATTTTAAAGGCCAAAATAACAGTTGTTGAAATTTATTTACTTTTATAACTGGAATTTTAATTATTACCTACTTCTGACTTAAGGATATCTTAAAACAAATTGTTGCATGAATAATATTGCAGAGTAGGGTAAATCATAAGAATCTTAATTCATAAAGTATATAGCATGTAGTCCAATAGTGATACCTCGAGATGTTTTAATCACTTGTTTGACATAGTACTTTATTATAAAATCTGCAAAGGAATAACTAATTTAAATATAAACTCAAAGTCTACAAAAAATATTTCCCAGATTACCACTTATAATTCATTACAGAGCCATATTGAAAATGTTTTTGTTAAGAAGGACACTTAAAGTATAGGTTAGTCAGAACATAATAAGTCAGTTGGAAAATAAGCTTCTGTTTAGTGCCTTCATTATACTGTATAGAACAAAAAACAAAGACTAAAATATACAATGAATAAATATGAGTTACATTTAGTTCATTTTTAAATTTAAAATAGAAACACAATATAATTTTTAGCCAAAGCAAAAACATTCTGTATATAATAAGAATCTTTTATTTTAATTAATTAAAAATGTGTATTTAATGTTTTTATAACAATTTAGCATTTTTATGCCTGGAATCATTTTACATAGTAAACATCCTGCTTTTAAAATGTCCGGTAGTTTTTCCTTTTTTGAAATCATGTCTAATAAATAGTCATGTATTATTTTCAAACAAAACAAAGAGTAATATTAGAATAAAACAGATAATTGTACTAAATAAAAAAAAAACATTTCAAAGTGGTAATATTTTGTTACATACCTTAAGAGTATTCTATCATATAGTAGGAATCTTCTGTACGGTTGTATATTTTGTTATATATAAAAATTAAGAAAATAAACTTTTAGTTATCTTATTTATTATTAAGTAAATGAAATTGTATGATTTTGTCTGTATATTTAAATATCTTATTTCTCTCTTTTGTTTTAACTTTGTTTCCACAACCTTTTATTGTGATTACCACCGTAACCGATTAAATCCAACAATTGCAACTGAGTGATTTATTAGCACATATATTTTTCAAGTAATATATTAATGACACAATATAATTTATTAAAATCGTATTTTCAACCACCATTGTTTCAACACCCACTAACCAATTACAGTTTACTTTAGGTAAATTTCCTTTGAATTTGTGAGTCATAAGGATTCAAACTCCATTTAAACTGTGCTGGATCAACAAAAGTGCATGCCATATACTATAAAATAGTGATTTAGACCCATCTATAAATTTTATAGTTTTTTGTGTTAACTTTTGAAGATATTAACTTCTTTACACCTATGTAGAATGTAATCAGCTCTAACATATAACATATTATTTACACAGAAAAAATTCACATTAAAGAGTTAAAGTTTATCATTTTAAAATTATCCTAAATGGGTCTTTATAGTTATATATATTAATTCCTGAATCAATCATTTAAGTTTTGTATTGAATTTCAATTATTTTTTAGGATAAAGATTAGTTTAAGTGTGTGAAACTAATCTGTACTAAAGCTTTTTGTTATTGAGGATAACATTTTAAAACTAACAAAAGTAATTTTTAAAATATTTATTCTTAAAATTGTATTACTTTTTACTTTGGCAGATACTTTTTTAAAAAAAATGTACACTGTATTTTTATCATATGATGACAGTGATAAAATGTGCAGAATACATTGCCAGACTGCCGTTAAAAAATAAACAATAAATTATTTTTAAAATTGATTTCTGTTATTTCAGTCTTTCTATTTCCATTGCTTTATATAGTCTTAATTTGTTTCATAACAATTTAACAACACCCATGCAGTGAATCAAAAAGTAAGCAAATAATTCCTCTGCATTTACCTTTAGTCCTCTAAATCCTTCTGGGTAACTGAGATATCATCAAACCTTATATCTTTCCTTTTAAATTTAAATTATGAAATCTGGTGTGTAAATTGAGATACATGAAGTAGGCCTAATTATTTACCAAAAAATATGTCTCAACAACTCAAGAATGGGATATTGTACTGTTCTTAAGGTAAAAATTTGTTCTGTTTTTCTCAAAATTATCTAACACAATGAAATTGATCCATTCAATTGTATTATAAAATTTAATATTTATGAACTTATTTATTTATGGATATATATTTATAAATTTTATGATCCTAATAATTTTTTTTTTTTTAATCAGAAAAATCTTTACTGTACAACATATGAAGAAACAAAACTTTACCAAAAATGCATCTAATAAATAGGATGAAACTTTCGCATTTTTATAAACCCCACTGTATGTGTCATTTAGATGTGCGAGTGTTAGTACAGAAACTTTATTATCACATAATACTCCAATATTAGTTGTTTCTTGATTTCTGATTTTTAAAATCATGTTTGCCTATAGATAGGAACCTGTTAAATTGTAATAAACGTTTTTTTAAATTTAATTGGCTAATTTATATACAATGTTAGCTTCAACACTCGTCCACCTTCTACTCCACAAAATAGAATGAGGATTTATTTGTCGTTATATTTTAAAATCATTGTTTTTCTATTCTGATATTTTCATATTATCTCCTAAGATGTTCCTACTGCTTTTCCAGCTGTTGCCTTACAGACATTTGTAACATTTTGTTACTGACAACGAATGTTTTTGGGAACAAAATGTTTTAATTCTATATATTAGCTTTAATGTGAACTAAGTGACTTAGCATGAAATCGATTTACTTAAATTGTGTTTTTTTTATTGTTCTAACTGCAAATTAGTTCAAATATCTTGTAAATAATATACATGATTTAAGGGAATATATATTCACAAAAAAGACAAGTACTAAATTTAATATTTAAATTACATATTTTTGTTTCAACTAACAATTGATTTTACCAAAACTTGAAACATAGCTCTTAAGATTTTCTGCATGAATAAAATTAGAAAGTGTGTGTAAAATAGTTTTGAAAGTAGATGTATAAGGCATTATGATTGTTTTAAAAAAATACTTGACCTAAAATTAGGTCATGTTATCAAAGTTTCTATTTTTATATTTACAAATTTGCCTAAAACCAAAACTTACTGTTTTTTCTCAACAAACACATTCTACACTGGTACTTCTGTTCAGTGTACTCTTCTCAGTAACGTTCTGAAGTAACTCTTCCACCAAAAAGTTTGTAAGTTTTGTTTGTTAATGTGGGTCTGTGTTTGTTTTTATGTTTTATGAGCGCTCTGTGTGGTAACACTTAAAGTTACCGAATCATAGACTCAGACAGTTGAGTTTGATCAATTCACTTAACTAGTGTGAAACACTTTTGCTGGTAAATAACAGTAAGTTAATGGTTTTATTAATTTTTTTTTCAATATAAAATTTTGTTTTAAAAAATCTAGATAAGACATTTTTATTGAAATTTAATTTTAAAAAATTAACTTAAAAAATCAAAAGAATAATTTATTGTTGAAGAAATTGCTTTTCCAGATGACAGAAACTATTTGGCATATGTCAATGAAGCTGTCGGGTATACTAAGCTATTGAAATTTTTCGGTTCCCACATTATAAAACCTGAGTCTGTTATAGATTCTGAACTGAATTTATGCAAAGGGGAAACAAGTGTATACTATCCAAGGTTTGGATGTTTTATCTTCATTGATTTACTCTGATCGGATATCTATATTTCCGAACTGACTGTAATGAAGTATTCAATGTTAATAGTTTTTTATATTAATTGATTCCATCTTCTACTACGTGAGCTACTACTAGTTCTTAATTAAAAACTCTTGTATAACTTTAAAATTGCCTTTAGTAGCACTTACTTTTATGATTGTTGAGGATGGCTGTTTTGGGAGATGTCTCCTATTGTCAACTCAGACTATAACTGACTTCGTGGTTGTTATACGGTCAATATTCCACCCCCACCCTAACATGTAACAACCAAGAGGTCAGTTACAGTCTGAGTTGACTATGGGACACACCTCCCAAAATAGTCGTCCTCAATAATCATAAAAGTAGTGCTCCTATAGGCAAGTACAAGTGTTTTTAGTTTTTTTTTACTCTATCATACATGCAATATTAGCTTTGTTTATGTTCATTTCATTTATTTTTCTCTTGAAAAATATCACAATATTGAAAAATTAAGTCTATTAAACATTAACATCTTTGATTATTACTTTAATAACATATTTTTTTTAATACATCGGAAAATTATATATTTAATATTAAATTAGCATTAACATTATTGTGAGATTATTATATTCATTTTTCACCACTGTGTTGAAATTCTGAAGGCAATAATTGAATCAATGTCTATTAATTTCAAATATCCCAAAAATTAACGTTACTTATTTTTTTTATATAAATAAATCATTTTATTTTAAAATTTAGTTGTAAAATTCTGTTACAGCATTGAAGTTTTAATGGTTAATCATCTTGGAATGTGGTAGTAGATTTGAAATGGTCCTGGATAGATGTTAAGTGGTTTTTCTAAGCTTTTAGAAATGGTAGTCATGTTTTTCAGTAAATTTTAGCGTTATAATCGTTTTTAAAAGTATGTGAGTGTATTGTAGTGATTGTTATAAAATCTGTTTGCAAAATCAAAAAATCAACGAGTATATATTAGCTTCTAACTTTAACGCTATTTATTAAAAGTGTTTTGTTTACTTAGTAATTTATTGAGCTGGTTAATTATATTTGAACTACAAAGTGTTATAACTACACAAAATTATAATTCAGTATGTCTATTTTACTTTATTAGCTTAAGAGACATAAAACAAAGCAAAATATGACATTAAATTTACTTCTGGCTATATTTATATTTTTTGTTTTAATTCATATATTCAGGAACAATATTAAGAAAATTGGTTTAGTGTTCCTTTTAATTCTTGTTAATTATATTTGGTTAACTGTTTCAATCTTTAATTTTGACAATAATATAAATATTTTAAAAAGTATTGATTTTAGTTGCTTAACTGGTCAAATACAATCTTTAGACTTTAGGGATTTAGGAAACTGTTTGATTAAAAAGTGTTTAATTTTATTGCCAGTTATTGAATAACAAATATATTTCTTGAAAGATCTAAAACTTGGACCAAAGATAACAGTGAACAAATTACCAAAAACATCCATAAATGTTTATTTTATTTTTAAAAACAATAATCAAACTTTTCAGTACTTATAAATAAATTTTAATATCTCATTTATTGTAGAAAAATAATTAAGTATAAAATGTTAATGAAATTGTTATTAATAATTTTACGGAAACTCAATATATATATTTTTGTAATATCAGAATAAATGTTAAAGTTATGTTACTTTGTATTTCTGTTATTTTACCTTTTGATTTAATTTTTTTTCGGTTTAAAAATCTTTCACATTTTTGTTCAACTTATTTCCATTCATTTATAAAATACTCATCACAAACTCATCAGTTTCTTCACTGTCAAATAATATTCGCGCTAGAAAAATGTAGTTAAAAATATTGAGAGGGAAACAGGCTTCAGCTGTATGAACTGTGAAAACAAATTGAGGGTTAATTTTGTTTTAAATACTTATTATTTAACATTGTGAAGTTTTTGTATGAAATAGGGTCTTAAAATCTCCCTGACTATACAACTGAAGTCATTTAATTACAAAAAAAATAATGTTACATATCCCTGTGGCCCAAAATAAACTTATTAAATATCCAAAACTTCTGGTAAAAAAAATTGTTGTGTATGCTTAAGACCTCTGACTGATATCTCACAGTTAACATTTATCACACTAGTTCATCTCTTTCCCCTAAACAAGTTTAAAAAGCACTTTCAGTGGTATACATAAAGACGAGTTTTGGTTAACATTTTAAAATATAAAATTATTATATTTGTTTTTTTTTCAGTTTAATGGAGAAGTTGATACATTTAAAATCGAGTTTTAAAAATGTGTTACAAATATAACGTACTTAATTGTACTGTATTTTCAGATTGAGGAAAATCAATTGGTGGACTATTTATAGTCTCTTTTCACTAACAAACATATTTACTGCTACTTGTCTTTGACAGTTATAAATTAGTTATAAACATCTTGTTAAATTATATTTTTTAAATAATTTACTTTTACTATTTACCCTTTAAATTTTCAGTTTTTTATAGTTACAATTTTAGAGTAATGGATACACAACTTTGAACATTTGTATTATATAAACATTTTATTATTGATTTTTGTAATCAAATAAAGGTTAAATTACTTTAATCGTTAAATAAAACCAATTCAAACAAAAATTTGAATTTACCTCTTAACTCTTTACAACAGTAGAACAAGTGAGAATCTATCCTATGTTTCCCTGAGACATCTCTTCAAAAAGTGGTTTAATGTAAGAGATAACATCTCCAGGCAAGATAATAAAAAAAACCTGTTTCGTTTTTGTGATAATTATTGTAAGTGTATTTTTTATATGTTTTTCATAACCTAGTAACTGTGATAAATGAACGAAAGCTAAAAATAGCTATATATCTATAATATAATAATTCAAAACAAGGAAAAATTATATCACAATTATTTTGTTAATACACAAAAATAAGATGTAGGTGACAATTTTCTTGTACTAAGCCTATTTTGATGCAGTATATAACAATGTCATTATGAACTAAATTGTGTCCTGCACTTTTAGTGCAATTATTAGTACACATCCTTTAACTTGATTAACACAGGTAAAACTTGTGAAGTGATTTTGTTTTTTATTAATAATAGTTGTGTATTTGTTGCATTGACAATACTTAAGAACTAACACTTATTCAAATTGTCAATTGTTTTACCTCTGAAGTATAAATGAAGTTTCCATCCACTGTTATAAAAACAATCTATTATCTAATCCTTTTTTTATCACCACCACTGAAGAAACTGTAGCCCAGGACAAACAAAATTGTCTGTTTTTGTTTAATGTGAAATTGTTTTCATCTTTTCAAAAAAAAATGTTAAACAGTTTTAATTATATAATTTTTGGATTCTCGAATCACTGGTTTATAAGAATAAAGTATATTTCTCTTATTAGTTTATTACCACAAATTAAAACCAAAAAAAATTGAATTACACTTGTAACTGGGTTGTTGTCTGGCATGTTTTTTAAATATAAATGGAACAAAAAATATTTTACAATTACAATTGTAACTTAATAGAACAAAACTTGTTTTATATTTAAGTATTTTGCTTGTTTTTATTGAAAAAAGGGTAAATTTTGTATCACATAAGGACAATTGGGTGATAAATATTGAAAAAATAATAGGTTTGAATCCATTTATATGTCTATTATAGTTGGTTAGAAAATTCATTTAAAAAAATACAAAATACTGATTGTTATTTGTTGTTTCATTGAATAATAAAGTAATTTTTAATTTAAAAGTTTAAGGTTAGTATATGTTTTTATTTCTAAAGAAACTTGTTTTAGATTGTCCTCATTTTTTGAAATACTCTAAAGAAATTGAAGGGTTTCAATTGATCTGTTAATACAATATTTTTTCAGATTTATTATTAAAATGTCAAAAATTAAATGAAATAATCAAAAAGGTTAATAGTATTTTGGTTTACGATAAATTGTAAGTTTTGAGATTTGTAGGTTCAATATATATTTCAAAGAGTAAAATCTAATAAGTTCTTTTTTTCTACATCTATTTAGATTTTATAGTTATTTAAAAATTAAAAACATTTGGTATTCATACATTTTATAACAATATAAGATTTTCAAATCGACTTTATGACGTATTGTTTTTATTGTATTTCTTTTCTTTATTATGAGAATGTTTACTTGCTGTGGTGAATTGATTTTTTAATTGGCTTCCAGAAGTGTTTTATGTCATAATTATTTAAGCATGCAGCTAAACTGCATAACTTGTGATAACACGGATGTCTAATGATTTTGTACAAACAATATAGTATGTAAACTAATAAACAGCTATTGTGTAACCGTAACATGGTTAATTGTTAGGTTAGGTTACGAATCTCAAATTACAATTCTGATTCATAAAACTGATAAACGCATTACTCATGAAACAAGTTGACGCATTGCTGGTATTAGAGATTTGTTTTATATAGAAACTATATAAGTATACATGCACACAGCCTTATAGTTATATAATTACAAATATAAATATTATTTTATTGAGTTTTATATTTAGAGAACTACAAATATTTAATTTAAGAAATAGAATATATATATATATATAAGTTGAGCAGTACGTTATAATAATTTTGTACTGTAATTTTTGTATTAAAACAATGTATTTAGTAGAGATATGAAGTGTGTGATTAATAAAGATTTTAATAAATACATTCTTGAATTGGTTTTGCCTATTTTGTAAAATTAACAGGAATTTTAAACTGGTTTTTCAAGGTTAAAAATATAATTCAATAAACTTTCTATTAACATGAATTCAAATCGTCACATTGACTGCTGATCTACTAAACTGCCATGTATAAGAAGTCTAGTGTTCAATAATTTTTTTTATCACACACATACAAATTGCAACAGCCAAGCACTACCAGTACTACCCTTGAAACTGACACAAAAAACCAGCTACTTGTGCCGACACCTGAAATTACACTCAAAGCCCAAAATTTTACACTTGTAAAAGTTTTGTAAAATATTTACAAATGATTTAGTTCAATAAATTATAATTGAAGTACTTGTTAAAAGAAATACCATGATACACAATTTATCTGTTTCCATTAATTTGATTAAAAAAATTAATCTTAACTTGAGTCTGATTAAAATCATCATTTTCTCAAAATCAGCATATGGATCTTGCTCTAACCATTTATAAATGGGTAGCCAAGTAAATATACTTTTTACTTAAGATTTTGGTTTATAGACAATTCAAAAATTCATGCCATTATATATATGTTGTTCTATTGTATGCGGATTATGCCCGTTCAAAGAAAGATTCCATTCCATACAAACATTTGAGAAAATATCAATAAAAGACTTGTTTGGTGTCTAGAAACAAAAGTTTTTCATACTAGCAAGCATTATGGCTCCACAAAATTATCGATATAGAGTAAACGTATATGGCATTGCTTTGGATAATTGGAATTTTAAACATGGGATATACCAGTACCTCCTAGAGGACAAGCCCAGAGCGCTCTGTAATGTCACAAGGCGAGGCTGATCGCACGGAGTAAACTTTTACCCAACCATACGTTTTTTACAAAATTATTAAGAAATTCTTACTTTTTTCAACATTTTATTACAGTTAATTTTTACTAATGAAAACATAATAATTTAATGGCCTATCAATTGGTCATTGTGCTACTGAAAAACTAAAATTTCCTTTCAACAACTTGGTAACTGGTATTCACTTTTGAGTTTCTATTACAACTAATCATTAATATGCTCATCCATGTGACTAAAAAGCATACATTAAAATAACATACTTTCCATTTCTAAAAATGCAAATCTTGAAAAATAAGATCTAGAAGAGTTGAAGTTATATCCATTAAGGAAGAATGTATTACATAAACGTTATTAGTGAATTTTGAATTAATGTTATTTAACATGAGAACAAAAGCTGACTTCCCAAATGATGAATTATTACAAGCAGTACCTACTATATTACCCGCTTATAATGTAGGTAAGGTTGAATGTGAATTGCAACCATTAAGAGGATTACTTTTATTTACATTTTTTTAAAAATCTATACTGTGTTCGTTGCACAAGTTAGGAAAGCTTGTTTTTCCCCCACACTTGGATCATTTAAATAGTTATTACACACAGTTTTTGGATGAGGTAGAGTGATAACATTTGAATGTCTTAGAAATTTGTATGCATGGGGCTTATTGTATAAAGTAGTGAAGACACTACCTTGGTGTCAGTTGGATATCCTAATCTTTCCTTTAGAGTGGTTAGTAATTTAATTTGTTCTGCAATGAAAGACAAACTTGTATGCATTTTCTCACATGTTTCAAAGGACAGATTGCATATAATACTGTAGAGATGACTTAATACTAAGTAATTTTATGTTTTTTGTTTCCTTTCTAAAATATATTTTTATAGCATTTTCAATTTCATCAATCCCATTATACACAGATGGCATTTTCTTCTTACAAACATCAAAAATATTTCTTTGCTAAACAATAAAGTTTTGTAATTTTAAACTACTGCAAATAACAACTGATAATGTTACATGACCATGTGTGCATTTAAATATAGTTATTTTATTATTTTCAACTATTTCTTAAGCCATCATTCTGGAATTTGAAAATTATATAAAAATGTTTATTAGTTCATTAAAATCAGAAAATTAGTTGCCTATTTTGTCCTGTAAAATGTTATTTGCTCAATTCTATAGTTAAATCTGAAATTATTTTCAACTATCCTTTTCAAATTTTCTTCTCTACTTTCACATCTTACTAACATACATTTTAATGTTTATCTTACATGGTCTTAAAGAAATGTTATAGCACAACACAACTGCCAATTACTTTACCTACGTGGTAGCCTGGGGTTGGCAGATGAGACACGTCAGCCTCAAGACTATAGTCACACAGATTATGATGTCAGAGCACTCTGGCCATATTCTTTAGGAGGTACTGGATATATACAGTTTATTGTGTCCACATATGCATAATTCTGTATTCATCAATATTTTTCAAGTATATGTATTTTTTATTTTATATTCCTTGTTTCCATCTTCACATGAGCTACACCAGTTACGGTTCGTGTTGACAATGCGACACATCTCCCGAAATGGCTGTCCTTAACAAATATAAGTAAGTGCTACTATAGGCAAGTTTGTAAATAATTACAAGTGTTTAGTGATATATTTTTTATAGTTTTGGATCCATAATTTCTGATCTCTACAAACTAGAGAATGTTGTTCTACATAGTAATGTATTAGGTTCGTTATTCGCATTAACAGTGTCGCTCCTAACCAGTTTTCTCAGTTAGAAAAAGAAGGAATATATGGCCCACTAAAATTTGCAGCACTTTCTTTGCAATTGTGGTTGCAAGTAGGAATTTGGAGACAGCTTTTGGTATTTTGGACTGATGATAAGTAGGGCTGTTTTCCATTCTGGAAAGATGTTCGCTTAGTAGGGATGGACATGAGATTGGTTGACTGACTTCTATATTTTTGACATGTGTGTATGTAACTTGAAACTTGTAAATACAACTAGACTTTAAAATTTAGACATTACAAACTAAATACATTAACTTTAAGTTAATTACAAAATAATGAAGTAGGTTTAAATTTGACGTAAGGACTTTAGCTTAGGGTCGAAATGGAGGGTGAGGGCTAGTGGAATCAGGGAGATCCCAGATGAAGAGGGAGAAGATGAATTCTGCAAGGATGATGTTATCGGACACTGTCTAAAGTAATTTGGAAATGAATCTCAGAGATTTTAACTGAAAGGATTCAAGGCATTGGTTCAAACAAAATATATAAATTGTCAGCCTTCAGAAGTGGCTGTATTTGTTTAAGATCAAAGAGCATAATGTATATAAGGTACTTTATATTTTCATGGGGATAGGTCTGGAGCCAGCAAAACTTGTCTAATAGCTCTGGCTATAATTAAGGGTGGAGGGAAAAGGGTAACTCCAAAATATTTCACTGATGACCTTGAGGCAATTGGCTTGCAATCCAGAGTGATAACTCCAGTCTGCCATTTATATTGGTTTACATATAGTCTCCAACTTTGATAAAAACCGATGTTTAATCACTTATTTGTCGATTTGAACGTGGAATGACAATGGAAATTATAATAGTTCTGAGTAGTGTTAAATGGGGGGGGGGCAGAAAATGTATGCTTTGTTACTCCTTTTTTGGATCACGTATGAATTACATAGTTTTTTTACAGTCTACAATTCTGTAACAAGGGTTCGTATGATCCATTTGGGCGTTTATCCTAGCAGGGTTCCTTGCTAGGTTTTTTCACCCCACTCTTCACGGAACACTTACGGTTCTCTTTCCTTTACAGTTGGAATACCCTTAGAAACAGCTTAGTACATTGGCAATCAATACTTTTGCTTGCAGTACGGATTGAAACTGCGTTGTATTAGTTGGAGGAGAAGAGACTTCTGGTCACAAGACTGGGAGGGTTTTGGTTGCCTAGACGCCAGGTAAATGAATCAGTTCTGAAAATACTCTAATAAGTTCATTACTCTGCTATTAAACTTGTTACTTGTAAATTCGGATAAAGTTCTTGCCTAGACCGGAGCATTGTTACGACGGCGTTACGTGTCTCATAATTCTTCTGTTACTTTTGAAATAAACCAAAATATCCGACTTTCAAAGTTGTTTTCCAGGACTTTAATCGTCATTACAATGCGCGCTCCAACTGCTCCTTTTGGCATAAGTACAACGCGCACTCGCAATAAACTACTGTATAGCTGCCAACTTCGTTCGCTCGCTCTACTTGTTCCATTCATCCGTGGGTAATAAAATTGCCACATTTTGATTTCTCCGCGCACAATTATTATAAACATCGCGCTGCTCCTGCTGTTTTCACAAATTTACAAAACCTACCACCACAGCGATATATTCACTGTCATCTTCACCTGCTGATTCTTCCTGAGTTTGTTTACTTTTACAGCCGAACTTTTTCTAAACCTCAAGCCCTTACGGTCGAATCTACAAATCTACATTACTTTGTGTTCTAAAGGTGCTCTTTAGGCGATTCTAAGAAATTTTTGAAGTCACATTACGTTCAATACAGAGGCTTTGGTGTAACTTGGCAATTGCATACACTGATGGTTCCACAATAATGAAGGTACAGGCATCCTCTTTCTTCTTTCCGATGGAAGTAAACTCCAATACAAAAAAAATATAGGCCTTATAGCCCCAAATTTCATCAGCGAGCTCTTGGCAATTAAGGAAGGTGCCAACCTCTACCTAAATGACTATTGTTTCAGGCTTAGTAGACGGATTAATTATTTCCTCTAACCGTAAATCGTCCTTAGAAGCAATAACGGACACACAAACGTCACCTCTGCGATAAATGTAGGGCTTGAGAGTCTGGCTGTAAGGGGAAATCATGTCATCTACGATGGATCCATGCTCACGTAAATATTGAAGTTAATGAGTGTGCAGACTCATTGAACAAAGAAGCCCATGAAAATGATCAACCTGATAACACCATTACACTTGCAGATAAAAACACAGTGGCCCCAAACAGACTCTTACTTCATACCTTTAATAGGCCACTTATAACCGACTTAAATTGCCCAGAAATTTGACATCAGTGTTTGCAAGACTAAGAACAAATAATTTCAGAGGTATGAAGATTCTTCCTGACAAGACCAGGACATACGTTCCGTGCAGAAACTATCCGGATGTCAGTCTAACGCCGAGACACGTCTTCGAGTGTCCAACACTCATGCCCCATGTATTGAAATTGGGAATAGTGCCACTTGAATACCATCTAAGAGCTGTTCTCTTCAGTCAAAGAGCTCCGGAGCTGGCGGCCGCTATCGTTAGGACTTTAAATATGATCTAAACCTCCATGGACATGAAAACAACAGAGGAATCGATTGCGATGTGTTTAGATATAACTTTAAGACATATCAAAAGATTTGATACTCTCAGGATAGAATCTGCAACTACTAGTGGATATAGAAATACAAACAGCTGTCTACCCCTTCTTGCAACTAGGCACAGTGGTTGAGACGATCCAATACGTATAGCAGCGAGGTTCGACAAACACCGAGTCCGCGGGCTCCCTCAAGTAGACAACTGCGCATCGGCCGGCCAAGTCTCTTGCTTTGCCTCGGGAGCTATTACATTTTTTTGAGGATCCCTGCTGAATATTAGGAAACAAAAGTAAATGGAGCAGCTAAAAATGTTTCTGTTTTCATCATGTATGGTATTGTCTGGCTTTTTATGCACAGTAATATGTTTTGTTTTTCTCTGTACATAATGGAAAGTACGTCAATCTGAAGTAAATTAAAGACACGGTTAAATGATTATAAGTACTGGTGGGAGTTGTTATTCGTTGGATGTTGACGAAACACGAGAAACAGCCATTTTGTCAATTCATAATCAAGCATACATTGATTAATGCTGCGTCATATATTGACGATGATACAGCCATTGCTAAGTTATCGTCTTTTCATAAAGTACGCTAAACACATTCAATCAAATAAAGTTATCATTTCTCTAGATATAACTGATTTCTTCCTAACAGGGCCGTAGTCAGGAATCTTTGTAATGTCAGAATGGAGTTACCACGGAGGGGGGGACAATATTTTTGAGAAATCAAGGTAAAAGATGTTAAAAATAAAAACAGGACGGGAGGTTTACCCACACGACCTTCCTACACCTTAATTTTTTATTTGTCTTGAAAATCATTTGAAATTTTATTTTAAATAAAAATCCGGTTGTTTCGTGAGTCAAGTATCATTTATTAAAAATTTGGCAACGTTTCGATAACTATATTGTTATCCTCACTCAAGCCTCTTGAAATATACACACATGTCGAAGTTCCAATTATTTAAAATTAGAATGTTTAATAAAGTAAAAACGCAACACCCAAAAATTGTTACACGTTTGTACTTTATTAAGAAATTTTAATTTTAAATAATTAATTGGAACGCGACATTTGTATATATTTCAAAAGGCCTTAGTGAGGATAACAATATAGTTAGTGAAACGTAATTTTAATAAATGATACTTGATTCACGAAACCACCACATTTTATTCAACAAAAAAATTGTGAGTGTACACATCATCAATTGAATTTCAAGTTAAATACAAAATTTCGAGGGTTTATAACCCCCTGAACCCCTATGCTGAATCCGTCCTCCTATCTAACCACTTTATACTTTAATTATAATTTTGTTTTCTTTATTTCTTTTACAATACAGTTTTAGTCTCACATCTTTATGTAAACTGCATAAATAATTTCCCCAAGTTATTTTTTTAATGGTGATTGTATTAATGTCATATTATAATAACATTTTTTTGGTCTTTCCCCTCTAAATAATTAAGTTTATGTGTGTGCTTCGGATTACATATCGTTGCGCGTGTAGGGGCAATACGTAGAATATTCTATAATTTTGCTGACATATTGGGTAACTTTGCAAACTTTTGGCAAAACGGGTATTACATCCCGGATGACGTAAGACATTGATATTGTGCATGTGTTCCCATATGCGAGCATGGGTGCCCATATGAAAGTTTGAAAGGGGTTAAACGCGAAGCCACTGCATAATATTAAATTAAGCAGCTAAATAATTCAAGTTTTTACCTTGTTTAACCTACTTATTATAAAGTATTAAACACATTAATCTAAATACTCGTACTTTTTATTAAAAAACAATAATATGTAAATATTCATGGAAAACCCACTTTTTATATATAAGTATTGTAGTCCTAAGTCATGTTCTACATATCACCGATTTTTAAAATAACCTTCTCGAAAAAATCCACTGGTCTACATATGACGCTTGGATATTTTGTTTTTATTTTTATTATGGGGGTGAACTAGGGAAAAAAGCGGCCCCCTTGCCTCTGGATAGGGGCTCCCATGTATGCTAGTATTAAATATTTTTTAATGTGACTATTGGTATACTTGACAGTATTTTAACAGAATTTTTTGTTTTAATCTTCATGCAATCTTTAGATAGAGAACAAATCGTAACTTTTGTAATTGTTGCTACAGGTGGGAAGTAAAGAGCCTAACAATTATTGCGATATTTTAAATTTACTGTAACTTGAAATAGAAGAGTATGTCGCTATCTAACTGTCTAGTTGAAATGCTGTTCTCTCTCTCTCTCTCTCTCTCTCTCTCTCTCTCTCTCTCTCCCCATCAGTTCCTCTCTGATCGACCGGAACTGAAGACTAGCCTAGCCCAACAAATTAAAAAAGCTTAAAACAATATTGTTGAAATAATAACTGTAATCTTACATATGCACTAATATTTTGTTGCTTTAACTACTTAACATTTTATTTGTTTTAAAGACAACAAATTAACATAATGTTGATAACAAATTTTCGTAATCAAAACAGATGGGTTAAATGTTATTGATTACATATCCTACGGACGGAAGTCAATCAGGATTTATATTTTAAGGTCATGACGTAGCCAGTTCACATTTTGTGTTTATGTTTTCTGGTTATTTTTATACTCGTAGGTTGGGTTTTCTGAAAACTTTTTTTTCATTATTTCATAAAGACGATCTACTATTAGATTCAAGTTTTTAGATAATGCTGAGTATTAAGATAAGGTTGAGGAAAGAAAGGAATTTGGCGGGCGCCATTTTGAAATGTATCTCTTTTTGGCGTGGGCATCATTGTATGTAAATTCTAAAGCTTTACACAATAAGTTATTAAGTGACCATGTAGATCCTAAAGAGCGAACCTTAGGTAAAGACGAAGAACATTTGGAGCCTAGGGCCGATATTTGAGGCCCCCAATAATTACTCCTAACTCCTAAAAAGTTTTATTTTATTTTACTTGAAAAATTTAATTTCTATAAAAACCGTAGGGTTACTTTATTTAATGCATAACTTTACATGTTACTATTTCATTATATATCAAAATATATTGTTAACAGATGTTGAGAACCCAGGCAGGGTTTTGCCCTCTTAAGACATTTTACGGTTCAAGCTGATGGCGTCTTTTTAAAAATTAAGAAAACTAGAAAGAAGTTCGCTTAAATAGGCTAACCTGATAAAGAAAGTTATTTAGTAACAAATCTACTCCTCTTTTCCGATCTGTGCCTAACTTGTGCTAAAAATTTCTTACTTAAATGTTTAAAAAAAAATGCTTTGCACAACACCATAAAAAAATTGTAAATAGAGCTGCCTTACTTGGGCCATAAGGTTGCCCCTACACAAGTGAGGTAATATTTATTTTAACCTACCATTACAACCCTAGGTAAACATTTTCGCAGGCTGGGAGCAGAAAAGCAATGTGTGTGTGTGTGTGTGTTAAATTAATTCCTACACAAACTATTAACGTCTCTATAGTTTAATCCATGTCATTTGCCGTACGGGTGGTATGGGACAAAATACTTTCGGGCGGTATCGCAAAGAAATCTGAAAATTTTACCACTTAAAACTCAAATTAAAGAATTTTTTCCCAGAGAGAAATGGGGAAAATAAGAGGGAAATTGAGTGAAGAATGTATGAGGAGAGAAATAGAACGAGTTTTATGTAAAAAAATGACAATAAGTAAAGCACGTGAAAAAAAGTGTTTCAAGAAGCTCATTAGGGGTCAGACTCGGAATTATATCGAAGGGGAAGTTGTCGAACGCTAATTGGAAATGAAAGCTGTGGAAAACAAACTAAGGAAATATTACACAAGTACAAGTTTAGGAAATGTTTAAATATTAATGACAATATTATCCCAAACAAGGCTAACGATGTCACTCTTTGCATCATTTGAGGCCATAGTTTTGACGAAGTCTGAATACAGTGCCGAGAGTCCAAGGACTGGGCTCACGAAAATTGTGCCGCCTTAGAAAGAAATAGTCTTTATTATCAGTACGAAAAAATAAGAAAATCAGAAGAGACTAAGAGCTTTTAATGTTCATCCTAACGTAAAATATATATTTATTTTTCTACTTCACAAAAGCATAACTAAAACTTTAAAAATAACAAAAATGTAGTTTTATGCTTGATTTTTCGAAAATATTTATTTTTTATGAATATTTTATGGACGATAATATAATAAAAATAAATTAAAAGTAACTTTATTCAGCGTAACATGACTGCCCAATACCATACTCAATAATTTGTAATACCAAAAATGCAAAGGTTTACAAATTTGCGAAAAAGAAATGAAGATTTCTTTCACATTTTGAAACAAAACTATTTAATAGTACTTGGGTAAAGGTATAAAGGTTAGAATGGCAAATTATCCTAAGTTCATAAATAAAACATTATATGGAAAAAAGCTAAAGTGGCCGATGCCACACGACCTTCCCCTACATATGTATAGTGTGTGTGTGTGTGTGTGTGTGTGTGTGTGTGTGTGTGTGCGTGCGTGCGCGCGCGCGCGTGTGTGTGTGTGTGTGTGTGTGCATGCGCGCGCGGCGTGCGCGTGCGCTTGCGTGTGCGTGTGCGTGTGCGTGTGTGTGTTTTAACTTTGCAACACCTTTTTCTCGTATTCACTTATCACTTTCACTATATGTACTTAAACAAGAATCTCACTTGGTATTTATGCGAGTTAACATTCGAAGATTGATAGTATCTTCATTGTCGAGCATTAACTGAACGGGGTGTTGTAGTAGTCTACTACACACCTGGCAGTCTACTACAACACCCCGTTCAGTTGATGCTCGGCAATGAAGAAACCATCAATCTTTGATCAAGTAAGATTCTTGTTTAAGTACATATAATGAAAGTGATATATATATATATATATAAGCGCGCGAGCGAGCACGCGTTCGCACACACACACACACACACACACACACACGCGCGCGCGCGCACACACACACACACACACACGCGCGCGCGCGCACGCACCCACACATATGTGGCGGTGTCAAAAGTCCTAATACATTTTTGGAAAAATAGAAATTTCCCCTGATGCCCCAAAATTTAAAAATTTTGAAAAATTACTCTTTTAACACTAACGAAACTTTATAATATCAAGTATTTTCTGAAACATCATTATATTATAGACCCTACTACACTACAATATAGTTACAGAGTATACGGCTAGAGAATGTGTAAGGAGAATGGTGGCCTCTATCTTGTCACAGTGTGATGTAGGCCAATTCACTTGTCAACCGGTTAGCTCAATTTAATAATCTTTTGGGGTGTTTTTAGTAAGCAAATCTATTTTCTCCGGAAACCCTATACCGTAATGTGTAACATAGTCCTCGGTTTAGTAAAGCAACCTTGTGTTTATCAAGTTTTGTGTGAGCTACAAAGTGAGGTAATTTTCATTGCTTAAACATGTCTAATTATTGAGCCACAGTCGTGAAGTGTCAATATATTTTTTTGTTACTGTTTAGGACTCTGGATCGATAGGTGAATCTTTTCCAATATTTAGACTTGCGGATTTCATATAAATACCTAATTTAGTTTTCAAAACTTTAAAAGAAACATTGATGTAAAAATTATAGACTAAAACTATTAAAATATAAAATTATTTACTTAAGGAACTAATGAGACTGTTGAGACCAGATAGAGTAGAATATAGCTGTATTTAAAAAACGAATGAATTAGATTATAACAAAAACATTTTGTAAATACGTTTTTGGCAATAAGCACTATAGGCCTAATATTCTCTCCCGATTTCACTATACAAAAAATAGGATAAATTAGTTCAATGTTTTTTCTACAACTATCTCGAAAAATAGTAACTTAACAATATAGCCTAAACCTAATACAGTAATTATAGATTTTTGTACCTTTTTTTATCATGACGTAGAATTTATTCTCTTACTTCTACATTAAAAATGACATGTTTTTTTAAATTTAAATTTATTTATTAAGCTTTTTAATGCCTCTGTTTTCTTTAGGCGCTACTATCACTATTTTGGGACGTAGAAACATTAGTTTTGGGTTTAAAGTACGAGATATTCAGAGATGAATGTTTTCACGAAGGTTGGCAAAAGCCTACTACACGACGCGGCGCTTAGATGGGAAAAACTTCCCTCGTCTTCATTTAGACGTTGTTTGGAGGTTATTTCCTACACAGCTCTACTCTATTCATAAATATATATTTCATTAAATTACCTTATAACGTTTGGTGTTAAACAACATCAGTTTTTATTACTCTTCAGATATATCAGTTTCTGTATTATACATTATTAAGTTAAATTGTGCATGTTAATCAATATTTATTCAACATGTAATTATCTAAAACTAGATAGGATACTAACTTTAAAGTACGATGAAAATAGTATATGAAATAAATATATTCCAATACAAATACAAAAAACATATTTATCTAATTTGCCAGTTTTTTAAATAACAAATTATTTAATTATTTAGTTCATAGATACTAAATTATCGAACATCTATGAAAACCTAATAGGCCTAATTAGATTTCTCATTCAATCTATCAATTCTGTCGGAAGTCCCACAACACCCATTTTATTACAAAAAATCTATCAAATTTTAAAAAAAACTCTTCCATTACAGACAATAATGTTTTTATAAAAAAATAAACTCGTGGATCAAAAATGTTACTCAACAGAAAATAATTGTAATACGATGTCATTTTTCTAATACAGAATTTTTAAAAACAGAAAAAAGTCATGAAAAATACATGTTTACAAACTTTGTATAGAGTGTACAAACTTTTAAATTTCTTATAGGCCTATGTAATGGTCTTAAACGGCGTGTGCCCTAAGTAACCCTTATTTCTAACCTATTTGCTTAGTCAATGAGGAAATTATTAACGAACAAGATAATTTTGCCTATTCTTAAATTTTTAAACATAAATGTGATGGACTACTGAAAATAAATAGTATTTACATTAATGGCACTTACATCGGATTTAAGTGAAACAATTTAAATGAGGTATCTAGGAAAAGCAATTTTTGTGAAAATATATGTACACCTTTTTTTAAAATTTTGTATTAAATATTCACTTCCATAGGTCAAGGTAGGCCTGTAAATAGGCCTTCTCATAAGCCAGCGTTTTCCTACTTCTGAGGGAGCTAGAACACCAGTGTTTTAAAGGCATTTAAAACAGAAAAATAAAGTTGTTATATTCAAAGAAAAATCAAACAAATCTAGTTTGTTTCCATTAAAAACTTTTACAAATAAAAAAATGACCAACGAATTTTATTTTAATATCAAGATAACTCGATATGAAAGATTTTAAAATTTCAAAAAAACTGAGAAAATCTTAAATTCCACCGTTATGTTCTTCAACCCAATAATTAGAATGTTTAACCAGTTATAAAGGTGTCGGAATATTTCCGGAAGACACAGTCGGAACCCAATCTTTTCCTTCGGAAATGATTGTAACCATTGTAAAAGTTATACATTTTTGAAACTTAATTAATTATTTAGAACACGTCCGTGTTCTTTGCGTCGACCTGTGTACGAGTGAAAGCTTGGCCTATAGTTGTGTACCGTTTATTTTGTAAAACTATTCAGTACAAACACCGAGTTGGGTCATTAGGTCTTATCTGACTATGAATAGAAATAGTAGAGTTGATTGAAAAATGCAACCGTTTGTTTGCAAAACATGTCCAATAAATTCTTGGCCGAGCGATTGTGCAATTTGTAGATGGCGTTTGTGCTTAAGCAATGAGGTTTTTTAACAATAAATTACTGTAGAATGCGACTTAGGATGGGTTGGCCTTGAGGCTGGGCGGGACTGCTTGGCAAAATACGTACCATCCGTCTAGGCTACATTCCTGATCGTTTTGCAGAGGAGGTGATCATTTCAAGGACTTCTTCTTCTTACTACTTATTAATTGTAGAAAAGTTGAGAGTTGATTTGTAGTCGACAAAAAATAAAAATCGTAAATTAAAAGAAAAAGTAATTAGGCTCACTTTAAGGTTAGGCCTACTTTAGTATTGAAATTCTATGCATAGAATGTCATAATAGGCGGAGAGCTAGGCAGATAGTAATGACACAGGGTTTCTATGAAATTGCCTTGTTTTAAATGGCCTTCCTAGAAGATAATAAAAAAATCCACACGAAACTGGACCTTCTTTTTCATCCTAATTCACGTAGTTGCTGCAAGATGGCAGCAGAAGAGCTAAGGACGTGTTGGCGCGGTGATTGGGCCATCGTGATTGGTCGGTTTTTGTAACATGGAGCTCAGGAATGTCATGTTGAATGATTAAATGTGGAAGAGTGGGGAAAGGGTATGTGTATATGTAAGAATTTAAACGGACCTCGTGTGAGACTAGTCGGTTAAAGAATGTCAGTGTATTCGACTGGATACGAAAGGAATGTAGCCTTGCACCACGGGTAGATATTTGGAATGCAGACACGCTCTTGTCCTCCGCTACGAGCGCTGTAGTCGAACGGTGAACAGTAGCAATCTAAGACAAACGTGCAGTGCCGGTCTAAAGAGAAGGCTGTGTTTTCGTTTTTCATTTATATTTTACGTTTTTTTTTATATTTGGAAGCTCCTGGGCGCCGAATCGTGTATTGTGTAAACGGAACAACAAATTGTGGTATTATCCTATTTTATGACAAGTTACAAAAAAGATATTAATTTTTTTTGAGCGAAATATAAGTGTTTAGAAAGAAACCTAACCTATAGTTAACAGTGGAAAGTGTACCGTACCGCCAGATGTGTGAATTGGTGAAGTGAAATTTTTAAACTTATAATGGAGTGTTTTTTGCTGATAAGGCCAAGTGGATAACTATCAGCTTACTTACTCTAAAAAGTGCCATTTTGGATTAATTAATTGATTTGCATGCTTTGGATATAAAAAATATGGAATGCCGCACTAACTGCAAGTTTCGGACGCCACATACAGATCATATATAAAAGGTAAGTTTTAATTTTTTTCCCATTTACGCTCTTTGTAATCATAGTATTAAGTTACTTTCATTTCTTATGTTTTATTGCAATAAAACTTAAAGGTAAGCCTTTAAATAATACACACAGGAACGTCAAGAAAAATATCATTTATTTGAAATTATTTTTTTTATTTTAAGTTAAACTGAGTTGATGTAAATTTGATATGGATAAACCGTAAATATTTTTTCTCATCAGTTACATATTTGTAGTACGGTTGATAATAGTGAAAGTTACGAAGTTTAAAAATCCGAATTGACGAATTAAGGTTAACTTTTACTTTAACATAAATTTTAAAATGTCATCAGTTTATCCTATTACTTTGTGTTTAAATCTATTTTGTAACTAAAATAGGTAGTATGCAACCTGCTAAAACCTTAATGGCTCATTATACATATAGTATTTTAAATTTTGATGGCACATTGAGTATCCTAATCTTGTGTAAGCCTAAAAGAGTTGTTTTTCCACAGAAACAACACTATTTCAGAAAACATTGTCCTTGAACATTTTAAATGTTTACATTTTCAGTTACCCTATCTTAGAACGTTATTTATTTCTTTTTAGTTTTAATTTCCATTATACCAAATAGTTGATGTATTTTTTTTACAATTTGGAATTTAAATAATTTGTAATAGTTCAGACAATGTTTCTACAAATTGTTTATAATTAGGCTTCTGAAGTAATAACCCTAAAATTAATTTATCAATTGGGGGCCTGTATAATTTATTCAAACATTCAAGGAATGTTAAGGATTATTTACTGCTTATAAGCAAAGAGTTTGATGGGAAAACTGGAAACAAAATTAGCGACAGCCAAAAGCGTAAAAAAAATTAAGGGTTGATTTCTTTTGGGTCTATTTCAAACGCTATATCATTTAACCGTTACAGTTTCGATAGTTGTAAATATTTTGTAGACGAAACAGCAGCGCATGTTTATTTGTAAATGTGAAGGTCTGTGGTGTAAACAAACTCGACGTGAAAGAAAGTCGTTTGTGACAGTTTCGAAACACAATGCCCGTCTACGGCCAGTGACGTATGACAGAAGGCCGGGTTTCAGTTTATTGTGTAGTGCCAGCCTTTCATTGAGGTCATAAACCTTCTTTCACCGAATAGTTTTAGACAGATTTTGATGTCGAGAAAGAAACTGCTAACAACGTCCGTTTGTTGAATGCTCTAATATTTTACTCCAAAAATGTGCTATTTTATTCCAAATTTTAAATATTTGCTACTTTATATTAGCTGTAATATAAGCTATAAAAAAAATTGGAACTTTTCAGCTAATTAGTGACTGAAATATTTAAAAATGTAACCTTTATCTGCTATTTAATTTCCCGAATTACAGCAATTCCAAACAGGTTCGATGAATTGAATTTTTCACGAATTATATTTCATTTCTGATAATATATTTGTTGTTAAAGGTTTATTATGATCAACAGCTTTAAAAAACTAAGGTATACCCACTTAAGGTATATTTTTTCAATCCACTTGAATAACAGTATACAATTACAATAACAATGAAAATACAATAAATAACACACAATGTGGATTCAAATATCTTGCATGAAAACCTCTCATCAATCTGCTGATATCTACGTAAAAAAGGAGAAATACTGGTTTACTTTTAAAACTAGGTTGATTTTTAATTCTGTCATTGACACTTTTAAAGTTTGTTTCCTTCAAATTCAATTCCCGATAAAAGTTATCCCCATACATAAGAAAATTATATTAGCTATTTTATCTAAACTTCACTAAATCCTCTTATATCCCTATCAAGCGATGTTATAAACATGAAACATCTATATTATTCTAAACTATAATATGGGGAAAAGCTGAAAGTATTTTTTTACACTTATTTCTTAAGTTATAATTTATTTAAGACCTTAGAGCTTAATTACATCCCAGGAACATTAGACAAACTGTTGATTTGTGTGTTTCATACCCAAACCTTTCCTGCATACATTTGACTTAACTCTTGAGTCACGCTCTAAAACGCCAATTTTGAGAGTGCAAAATACAAACACCTGTTAGCACACGTTTATTGTTCGGTTCACAATCCTACCGGATGCTTTTAAAAATAAATTATGTTTATCTCACCTCATTCATTTGATGTTAGCGTTCTTGTGCTGTTACTCTCACATCCCTACCAGACGATGTTAATTACGTGTCGTGTTCGTCTCATCCTACCCCATGATATTAGTCTCACATGCATACCACCCGAGGTTTGGCTAAAAAAAGTTGTTCGTCTCACATCCTACCCCATGTTATTAGTCTCACATGCATACCACCCGAGGTTTGACTACGAAAGTTGTTCGTCTCAGATCCTACCCCATGTTATTAGTCTCACATGCATACCACCCGAGGTTAGCATACATAACTTGTTCGTCTGACATCCTACCCCTTGATATTAGTCTCACATGCATACCACCCGAGGTTTGCATACATAAGTTGTTCGTCTCACATCCTACCCCTTGATATTAGTCTCGCATGCATACCACCCGAGGTTTGCATACATAAGTTGTTCGTCTCACATCCTACCCCTTGATATTAGTCTCACATGCATACCACCCGAGGTTTGCATACATAAGTTGTTCGTCTCACATCCTACCCCTTGATATTAGTCTCGCATGCATACCACCCGAGGTTAGCATACATAACTTGTTCGTCTGACATCCTACCCCTTGATATTAGTCTCACATGCATACCACCCGAGGTTTGCATACATAAGTTGTTCGTCTCACATCCTACCCCTTGATATTAGTCTCGCATGCATACCACCCGAGGTTTGCATACATAAGTTGTTCGTCTCACATCCTACCCCTTGATATTAGTCTCACATGCATACCACCCGAGGTTTGCATACATAAGTTGTTCGTCTCACATCCTACCCCTTGATATTAGTCTCGCATGCATACCACCCGAGGTTAGCATACATAACTTGTTCGTCTGACATCCTACCCCTTGATATTAGTCTCACATGCATACCACCCGAGGTTTGCATACATAAGTTGTTCGTCTCACATCCTACCCCTTGATATTAGTCTCACATGCATACCACCCGAGGTTTGCATACATAAGTTGTTCGTCTCACATCCTACCCCTTGATATTAGTCTCACATGCATACCACCCGAGGTTTGCATACATAAGCTGTTCGTCTCACATCCTACCCCTTGATATTAGTCTCGCATGCATACCACCCGAGGTTTGGTTACGAAAGTTGTTCGTCTCAGATCCTACCCCATGTTATTAGTCTCACATGCATACCACCCGAGGTTTGCATACATAAGTTGTTCGTCTGACATCCTACCCCTTGATATTAGGTCTCACATGCATACCACCCGAGGTTTGCATACATAAGTTTTTCGTCTCACATCCTACCCCTTGATATTAGTCTCACATGCATACCACCCGAGATTTGGCTACGAAAGTTGTTCGTCTCACATCCTACCCCGTGTTATTAGTCTCACATGCATACCAGCCGAGATTTGGCTACGAAAGTTGTTCGTCTCACATCCTACCCCGTGTTATTAGTCTCACATGCATACCACCCGAGGTTTGGCTACGAAAGTTGTTTGTCTCACATCCTACCCCTTGATATTAGTCTCACATGCATACCATCCGAGGTTTGTATACATAGGTTGTTCGTCTCACATCCTACCCCTTGATATTAGTCTCACATGCATACCACCCTAGGTTTGCATACATAAGTTGTTCGTCGCACATCCTACCCCTTGATATTAGTCTCACATGCATACCACCCGAGATTTGCATACATAAGTTGTTCGTCTCACATCCTACCCCTTGATATTAGTCTCACATGCATACCACCCAAAGTTTGCATACATAAGTTGTTCGTCTCACATCCTACCCCTTGATATTAGTCTCACATGCATACCACCCAAAGTTTGCATACATAAGTTGTTTGTCTCAGATTCTAACCCTTGATATTAGTCTCACATGCATACCACCCGAGATTTGGCTACGAAAGTTGTTCGTCTCACATCCTGCCCCGTGTTATTAGTCTCACATGCATAGCCTACCACCCGAGATTTGGCTACGAAAGTTGTTCGTCTCACATCCTACCCCGTGTTATTAGTCTCACATGCATACCACCCGAGGTTTGGCTTCGAAAGTTGTTTGTCTCACATCCTACCCCTTGATATTAGTCTCACATGCATACCACCCGAGGTTTGTATACATAGGTTGTTCGTCTCACATCCTACTCCTTGATATTAGTCTCACATGCATACCACCCTAGGTTTGGATACATAAGTTGTTCGTCGCACATCCTACCCCGTGTTATTAGTCTCACATGCATACCACCCGAGATTTGGCTACGAAAGTTGTTCGTCTCACATCCTACCCCTTGATATTAGTCTCACATGCATACCACCTGAGGTTTGGTTACGAAAGTTGTTCGTCTCACATCCTACTCCATGTTATTAGTCTCACATGCATACCACCCGAGATTTGCATACATAAGTTGTTCGTCTCACATCCTACCCCTTGATATTAGTCTCATATGCATACCACCCAAAGTTTGCATACATAAGTTGTTCGTCTCACATCCTACCCCTTGATATTAGTCTCACATGCATACCACCCGAGGTTTGGCTACGAAAGTTGTTCGTCTCACATCCTACCCCATGTTATTAGTCTCACATGCATACCACCCGAGGTTTGGCTACGAAAGTTGTTCGTCTCAGATCCTACCCCATGTTATTAGTCTCACATGCATACCACCCGAGGTTTGCATACATAAATTGTTCGTCTTACATCCTACCCCTTGATATTAGTCTCACATGCATACAACCCGAGATTTGGCTACGAAAGTTGTTCGTCTCACATCCTACCCCGTGTTATTAGTCTCACATGCATACAACCCGAGATTTGGCTACGAAAGTTGTTCGTCTCACATCCTACCCCGTGTTATTAGTCTCACATGCATACAGCCCGAGATTTGGCTACGAAAGTTGTTCGTCTCACATCCTACCCCGTGGTATTAGTCTCATATGCATACCACCCGAGGTTTGGCTACGAAAGTTGTTCGTCTCACATCCTACCCCGTGTTATTAGTCTCACATGCATACCACCCGAGATTTGGCTACGAAAGTTGTTCGTCTCACATCCTACCCGTGTTATTAGTCTCACATGCATACCACCCGAGGTTTGGCTACGAAAGTTGTTTGTCTCACATCCTACCCCTTGATATTAGTCTCACATGCATACCACCCGAGGTTTGTATACATAGGTTGTTCGTCTCACATCCTACCCCTTGATATTAGTCTCACATGCATACCACCCTAGGTTTGCATACATAAGTTGTTCGTCTCACATCCTACCCCTTGATATTACTCTTACATGCATACCACGCGAGATTTTGCTACGAAAGTTGTTTGTCTCACATCGCTACCAGGTGTGGTTTGAATATGTATGTATTTCGTCTCACACTCCCTGCCAGGCAAGGTTTGCATACAAATCGTCTCACACCACTACCGGACGAGGTTGGTACACGTTTGTTGTTCGTCTCACACCCGTACCAGGCGAGGTTTGCATACTTGTATATTTTTTATATCCCTACCAGACAAGGTTTGCATACTTGTATATTTCGTTTTACATCCCTACCAGGCGAGGTTTGCATACCTCTTTCTTTCTTTTTACAAACCCTACTAGGCGATTTTAGCATACGTTTGTTGTTCGTCTCACACCTGTACCAGGCCAGGTTTGCATACTTATATATTTAGTTTTACATCCCTACCAGGCGAGGTTTGCATACATGTATATTTCGTTTTACATTCCTATTAGGCGAGGTTTGCATACTTGTATATTTAGTTTCACATCCCTACCAGACAAGTTTAGCATACGTTTGTTGTACGTCTCACTCGTACCAGGCGAGGTTTTTCCACACTTGTGTATTTCGTTTTTCATCCCTACCAGTCTAGTTTAGCATTCGTTTGTTGTTCGTTTCACACCTGTACCAGGCGAGATTTGCATACTTGTGTATTTCGTTTTACATCCTTACCAGGTGAGGTTTGCGTACTTGTATATTTCGTTTTACAACCCTATCAGGCGAGGTTTGCATACTTGTATATTTCGTTTTACACCCCTACCAAACGAGTTTAACATACATTTGTTGTTAGTATCACACCCGTACCAGGCGAGGTTTGCATACTTGTGTATTTCGTTTTACATCCTTACCAGGTGAGGTTTGCGTACTTGTATATTTCGTTTTACAACCCTATCAGGCGAGGTTTGCATACTTGTATATTTCGTTTTACACCCCTACCAAACGAGTTTAACATACGTTTGTTGTTAGTATCACACCCGTACCAGGCGAGGTTTGCATACGTGTGTATTTCGTTTTACATCATTACCAGGCGAGGTTTGTATACTTGTATAATTTGTTTTATATCATTATCTTATACGATTATCTCCGTAAGGTAAACGGCAGCAGATAAGGATTAGCAGAATCAGGATTATATAAAAACATTCTCTAAAGAATAATAAATAAATCGAATGTTCAAGAATACATAGTGAATATTTCACAGTTTCAATTGCTTTCAAATATTGTAACACTTACGAATATCGGAAGCATTATTTGTCCCCACCTTTAACGTAAGCTACACTAAGGATGTATGACAATATGGCAAAGTTGTAATCCGTAGAATTGATGTCCGAGTTGACGATCGGATACATGCCGATAGGTAAGATCTCTATTGAAATCGAACTAAATGCTTTTCAAGGCACGTTTATCCATATTGCTGTGTATGTTAAGGTTATAAGTTTTTTACTGTCTTGGTTTAGCGTTGGCAACTCCGTTTTGGTGTTTTAGAACAATAATATGTGGCTAAATATAAAATTATGTAGCCGATAGTAATCAAAAGCTATTGGATTTTGGCAAAGAAATATCGGAAGAGAAAAACGCGAGTTTAGCTCTGAATCTTGCTAGTTAATAATCAGACTAGAACGTTTGTCACATTTCTGCAATATTTAATGACCATCTCTGCATTGACCTAATGAAGTTAATCTTGCAGGCTTAACTGCATAGCGACCGCGTGATGTTAAATGGATTTGTAGTATCGGTGAATTTGTAGTCACGTCTCTATTTGATTGCACATTCCACAGATTATCATAAACTATCAATAATAATTCTGTTTAACCTTGAATAAATTACGCAGGTAGCCGGCCTATTTTTTGTTGCAAATAATCGAGAACTTGCAATGAAAAAACCTGATATCTATTGTAACAGTTGAGCCTTTTTCCTGGGGTAAGTATTTATCAGGGCTTTATTAAAAATGTGTGTTAATTACTAATTAACAAATTAATTACCTTACTTACCCAGGGCTCTATCTAGTTCCCCGTTTCCAGCCAGGCATAATAATGTCTTTCTGTAAACTATCTTCTGATATCTTCTGAAGATAAAACTAGGTTACTTGAAATGAAAATTGAAAGTTTGTTACGTTCTAGTTTACTTGTGAAATAAGAATTTAAATTTTTAAAATACAAAGTCATACAATTTATTAATCAGTGACAAATTACAAAAGAACAAAAGACAGCAATGTGTCGAGTAATTTACTTTTAATTACTGCTAATTATTCCATACATTTTAATTACTTATTAACCTTTATTATTATATTTATATCGACAAGATAGTAATTTAAGTTTTTAAATTAAATTTTTAGAAATGAATATTCGAAGGACAATTTCTACCGTTCATGTGTTAACCGTTTATCAATTAAAAATTCTTCAACTTAGTTAACATTAAAATACATTTTCTTTATTATTATCTAAAACATACCTGCTTGTGCACATTACTTATTTTAAAAACACTTTAACACATATTAAACATTGCCCATGGCTTTTGGAATCACTAAACACTTAACACATCGCTCTTGCAAATCAGCGCACTTAAACAAAAATGATATCAACTTTTACTCATTTGAAATACATAAACAATCGCTTCTGACTTCTTCTTTAGTTGCGTTAATAAAATTTGGTACCGGCCTTGACATCTTAAATTTTGAATAGTGGAAGCTTATAAATTTCTAGGTTATGTCCGAAAGTGCCATTACGTCCGTCTCGTTCAAAGACATTTGGAGAACAGGGGCTTCTGAAGGGGCACGCCAACGGAAATCCCACCCTTGGTTATTATTTCGAATTTTTCGATTGGTGCATTGGATCTGGCGATATCAGACCATGCTTGCGTCACATGAGGTGATGTCAGTTTTTTCACTTAAGCTACCAACTCGTACGATATTTTACATTTTTACCCACTAGGGGCGCTACGAAACTTACCCTAGAATTACAATCGTACAAAGAGAAGAAAAATTTTCTTTTATATTCGGACGATACAATTATTAAATAAAAATTAAATATATAAATGAATTTATATGGAACACCTTATTTTTAAGAGTGTTACACTATTCAACTGATTAATTTAGTTCCTAATTGATCCCGATTACCCTGAACAACATACTTTTAATATAAATCATTTATAAATATAATTGATTGTAAATATTTGTTCATCGAATAAATAAATATATATATATATATATATATATATATATATATATAACTTTTATATATTATAAGTAAGTTTTTACAAAATTTAAAGTTTGGTTAGTCATAAACTAATGTAAAAGTGATATAGTATTATAAAATATATAATTTAATAGGAAGATATATATATGTGTATAATAAATAATTTAATAATAATATATATAATAATAGGAAGATATAAATGTGTATATATATATATATATATATATATATATATATATATATATATATATATCAATTTGTATCTCAAAAGTGTTGTCTGATAAATTATACTTGTTATTTACGACGTTTAAACTTATATTTGTATAAGTCCATTTACACATAACGAATTTTGTAATATTACCGTGATTTCCTAAAACGTCAAAAGTCAAAATGAAAGGAATTTTGCCTTTTAGTAGATGTACAGATTAATGCTGGACCCCTTCGAAATCAAAACCTAAATAGCCTTTTCTAAGGCGTGATAATAATAATAATAATTTCTCTGTCGTTTCATATTATATCTAGTCTCGTTTTCCTTGTGGCTACGTAACTGATCATAATTTTAATTCAAACTAAAAAAAATCTGTGTATGAAGTTTATTATTTCTCCTGGATCTTTGTACTCAGATTATTAGTGTATATTACCCTCATTTTATTAATTTTTGTTGTTTACATGTGTATCGTAGAAAATGTTTTATATCGGTGTATTTCAAACCGACAAATTCTCTATTGGAGACGGAAAGATGTTGAAATGTTCGACAAAATTTGCTGTAATCAGGGCAATATAAAATACACGACAAACAAGAAAGACGCTAACTTTAATAACGCAAATCATAAATATTGGTTAAAATTCGAAAACTTAAACATAACTACGATTACAAACACTCGAAATTCATTGCATTTTAATAAAACAGTACTCTATATTATGCTTCATTACATACAGGTATGTTTCAATACAGTTACAAAGTATCTGGTTAGCATAGGTTTGGTTATAAAATTCAAGCAAAATTGAATTTACAAATTGTAGTTTGTCACTTTGTCTATGTGGAAATTGAGACCACTGGTTCAGTACGGCAATCGGTTAATTTACGAAACTTAATTATTTTAATGTATAAAGACAACTATCTTTACCGAATACTGTATAACTATATTTTAATATAGATTAATAGTAGTACTAGCAGAGTACTCGTCCTTTGTATATGTATATTGTATATACATCGTATATTTATATTGTGCTTATTGCATTCCGTAGTACAAAACAGATATGAAATAAGTTAACTCCAGGTTGATAAACTATTTTTAATATGAAAATGTTTAGAATTCAACATTAAGTTTTAAGGAAGTTTTCAAGGCCAGTGGTGCGGTGCTCTAATGGAATTTCTAAATAAAAATAAGCTTTTGTGTTAACAAAGGGAACTAAGAATGTCCATGTAAAATTCTACAATGGGTCTACAAAATTCTGCAACTACAAATTCTAGTAGCTCAATAGGTCAAGTAGTTTTTACGTGGTTGAGTAACCCAAACACACACACACCATTAGATTTTTATATAATAGTATAAGATAGTGTGGCATTTCATGAAGAATTGCTTTATAATGGACTGCGTTAATAGTGAGGCTATGTTTGTATGACGACAATAATTGTAAGATTTAATCGTTGTTTATGTTTTGCGAAATTAAAAAAAAAACTTTCTTGTTTATATAATACATTTTTAGGTAATATTTGTAAATATGAAAAATCTGAGTTGATGCAGAGTCCTTGAAGAATTTCATACAGAAATTGACAAACCAAAGGTTTGATAGTTTAGAGTAATAATTATAATTTTAATTACTGGGAAGATTTGTCCTACCCATAAAACATCATTGAACATCCTTGTAATATATATTAGATAATATATTTAATATGGAAAAAATGTCTATAGTTAATAGCCTCCATATTTGAAATCATAACACATTTTTTTTAAAATAATGAGCTTAAAAACCGAGTTTTTCCACGATCACAGTAACATTCTTTGCGTACTCATTAAGAAAGACAAAAAAGGAAAACAATAATTAACTGAAATATTTTAGGTCAAATAGATCGTCTAGAAAGAGCTTGAAGGCTATGTCCATTGTGATAATTGTTAGACAACTGTCCGTTGAATACACAAATACTGTCCACTATAACGTTGTATTTATGTTGGGTTGAGCTAGTAATATAAAGTCCACATGTAATATTTTTTTGTTCCCGTAAACCGCAATGTGCAGTTTTAACCAATGACTAATATTTCCCTTTCATGAATCGCGGTGCATTGCATCTGGGCTATTAATATTTGTTAAGGTCACGAAAGCATTGGTTGCCATGGCGATAATTGTAAACAATGTCAAGGCAGCCTGAACCTATTTCTTCTGTCCTTGTTCCGATCATTTCATCACCGTTTATACTTATAGTTTATTCACTGTTGGTAAGTATTTTATTTAAATGATTTTAGCCTTCATTGTAAACTTTTACTAGAGTAGTTTGTTGAATGCGTTCTAGAAATGTGTGAGCTTAATTTAAATAAGGTTATTTGTATTATGACAAAGATTATTTGTAGGTTAGTTTTTAAATAAGTTGGATTTAGTTGGCGATTAAGGTTTTTTTAAGTTGCCTAAACAAAATTTGTTGAAACTGGGAAAATATCTTTGTAGTTTTCTACAAAATTACGATACTAAAGTAGGTTATTATTATATTTTAAAGCCTTGTTCGATAATTTATATAGGTTGTTGGTTTAACTGGACGATGTGTCTAAACAGATATTTTTATAAATAGTTTAAGGATGATAAGGTCTTTTTTTCTTAAATGCTCTTACATTTACCGGCACCTGATTAACAAGTACTGTATATTTCTAAATAGGTTTTTGGGTAGTTTAATTTGTATTATAATTTTCATCACTTTATTTTATTACTTACTTTACTTTCAATGAAGATCTGCTCTAAATAATTCGATGTTTTTCTTTACTTAGCGAAGAATTCCTTTTTAAAATATTAAATAAAAGGTAAAATTATGCAAATCGCCTACCACCTGAGAAAGAATTATAAAAGTTGTTAAAAAAAATGTCCTAAGACCATATCCATAAGACATTTTTTTTACACGGAATGTTATATTTCTATCAAATTAAAGCTGGGTGAAAAATTCAGTGCGGAGTAGTAAGAAATACTACGTCCGCGTATCAACGGCATGCAGTACTACGTATAGGCCTACTTATATTTAAATATACCTATAAAGTGTCCGTCAGGATAGATTTGGTTGTAATTTTATACAATATTACCTAATTGGACGTCTACTTCCGCGGGTTAACACTTTTTCCCAGGTGACTTCACGAGATCTCTTTCTAGCCTTACATGTGTACATTTGTTTGGTTAAATGTGTAAAATGACGACAAAATATATGATAATTCATAGGTATATTTCAATACAGGTAGTCTATATAACATTAACCTTCCGTGGCAACAACAAAAATAATAATTATCAATATAGTTTCAGGACATGTTTTTGATTCATTTTATACTCATTGCATAGTTGGTTAATTTGCACATTTACCAAGTTAAATCTCAAATATGAAAAATATTTCAAAGTGTAATTTTTTGTCAAGTTATTTCTGTTTCAACATTTCACCTACAAATATATTTATTATTCCAAAGTTATCTCTCTAACATCAGTAAAGATATAAGAGTATTATGTAATATTAGTTAATAAATTTGCCTTTATGGTAGGAGAGGTAAGAGGATCTTAGCTTACGTAGGATACTGCGTAGGATATTTCTCTATCGCCAATCTGGTAGGGATAAGGATTATAATATTAGGTATTAATAATTCTGTCCCCCTTTACCAGGAGATAGGAGAAAATTCGTCTAGAGGCGTCGCTATATTTCTCTATCGCGCAACCGTTATGGATCTAGGCGGGATAAGGGAATAATACTAGTATTATTATGATACTCGTTTATGATATTAAGACAATGAATGAAGCCTTGGTACTGTGTGTGAGAGGATCATGGTATGTACGTAACTAATAGTTACCCTCTGAATAGTAGGGATATGGTTAGAATAAGAGGAGTAATATGTAGGATGTAATGTGTGTGTGTGTGTGTGTGTGTGTGTGTGTGTGTGTGTGTGTGTGTGTGTGCGTGCGTACATGTGTGCGTGCGTGTGTGCGTGCGTGTGTATGTAGGTGTGTGTGTGTGTGTGTGCGTGCGTGTGTGCGTGCGTGTGTATGTAGGTGTGTGTGTGTGTGTGTGTGTGTGTGTGTGTGTGTGTGTGTGTGTGTGTGTGTGTGTGTGCGTACATGTGTGCGTGCGTGTGTGCGTGCGTGTGTATGTAGGTGTGTGTGTGTGTGTGTGCGCGCGTGTGTGCGTGCGTGTGTATGTAGGTGTGTGTGTGTGTGTGTGTGTGTGTGTGTGTGTGCGTGCGTACATGTGTGCGTGCGTGTGTGCGTGCGTGTGTATGTAGGTGTGTGTGTGTGTGTGTGTGTGTGTGTGTGTGTGTGTGTGTGTGTGTGTGTGTGTGTGTGTGTGTGTGTGTGTGTGTGTGTGTGTGTGTGTGTGTGTTCGTGGTTATCATGGAAAGGACGAGGAAATTTACTAGAATGGAAAGTTGTAAGAAAATCTGTTGTCCTCCGGTGGTATTTAAAGTACGTGACAACAACCTCAAACGTAACTTGTGTAGGCTACATGTAAATACAAAGAAACTTTTTATTTTATTAAAAAGTACGAGGCAAAAGGAGATTTTACTTTAAATATAAGAGTAGAAATATATATATAGTGTAGAGAGGTTCATATGTAATACATTCTAAACAACACAATCTCAGCTAACAGCAAGATGCTCCATATTAGTTACAAAACCTCATTGCAAATCTTGATAATACAGGTACCTTCATACGAAACTTAGAGGCCAGGTCTGATAACTTGTCCACGTAATGCCATAACTTTCCCCTATCCCCAATAAAAAGGGATTATTTTGCCATTCCTTAGTTGTGCATAATTTTATCCCTCTTGCCCTTACTCTTCTCTTCTCGTCATCTCTTTACAACCTCAATAAAGAGTAGGTACACTTCAGATAAGTGACCTTGCACGGAAACTACATTCAAGGGGTTTATTCCTCTTTAACTTATTCTTTTTCCTACAAGGGGATGTAACGGAGAGATATCGCTTTACAGTACTAATAGAGAGTAGATACACTTCAGATAAGTGACCTTGTCTGAAACCACCTTCAAGGGGTTTATCCCTATTTCCCTCATTCTTCTTTTTACATGGTAATGTAACGGGTAGGCATCGCTTTACAACACCGATAGAGAGTAGGTGCACTTTATAAGTGACCGTATGACAACTTGTGTTCGTAGGAAGGGGTACATATAGATTTATATGTGGTGTCTGAGTGTTGTATCTCGTGTAAATCGCCTGTGACTAGAGATAGACTGCGCTTTCAAAAATTAGTTTCACTCATTAAATTCCCTTATTCAGAAGTTTTGCTTTTTAATTTACATTTGTTCGTAAAAGGTTTGTAAAAACGGCGAAGACTAATTTGGAAAGCCTCGTAACATTTAATGCTTTGACCATAGCTTAACCGTTTGTCATTGGCCAATAATCTCAATTGGTCGTCGACGGACGACCTCTTTCAGACGACCGTCGTTTTGACTTCCGTCCATTGTTTCAGGATAATTACAGAACGGCCATTCTTTTAACTAAATAATTATGAAACCAAACTTGGTTTTATCATCGTACTCGTTGAAAGAAATCAATCAACTTTTTCATACGCCCTTAGACAAAAAGTAATAAAAATATAGCACTTCATCAAGATGTCTTAGTTTGTAATTTAAGAGATCCTTGTTAAAAACAAAATACCATGATAGCTTTTCCAATGATTCTCCAATGTCTTTCGATTTACAAGACATTGTCTTTAAAATATAACTATTTTATTTTCACCCGCTTTAATTGCGAGAGATTTTTTTAATTGATCGTCATATAGGATTTAATTACAGAAAGATACTAAGTGGCGACTGGGTGATCTAATGGGTAAAGCCAGTACCTCCTGTATAACAGGTGCTCTTCTGGTAAAGCACTTTACTATTAACCTAAAGATCCTGGGTTCGATCCCCTTTAGTGCCAAATATTTTGTGTGTGATTTTTCAGCTCCTAGGTCGACACAGCCTTGAAAATGAGTACATAGGGTTAAACTTGAGTTAATAGTTGAAATATAATGGTTGCCGCGTTACCTTGCTTGAATACCGTATGACTTCAGTAAGGCAGGTCTCCCTGAGCCCTTATGTGTACAGATTTAAAGAGATATTTTGTATCACAACTACCTACATGTTATGGAAAATTAGTTCTGTTGCATATTGTGTTTAGAGCCGTCTTTGAGGAATGATGGTAGAATATTGCTCTACTCGTCAGATTACGGTATGAACATATAGGCCTAACTTTCTTGGCCTGTATGAGGCTGGCGAGATTATTGGCTATAATGCGCTGAAGACTTATTTAAGTACGCTACATTAGCAAACAAATCAGTAGGAATATTTATACAGTTTGATTGTGGATTTGTGATAAAACGATTAGCACATTTAGATGGAAAAGAACTACATGAAAATACCTATTAGAATGCCGTTTTATATGTTTAACCTTTATAATTCATATTTAGAAGAATGTTCTGTAGAAGTATACAAAATATATCTCACTTTTAAGTTAATAAGTGAAAAAACATTCGTTTTATTTCGAAAATACTGGCATATGCCTTACTTTAACAGCAATAAGGCAAAAATACCTCATCTGTCTTTCGAAAATGTAGACTATGCCTTACTAAGGCAGTAAGAAAAGAATTCCGAAGCTTTTTATCGATAGTGTATGCCTTGCTTGAATGACAAAATTTCCTTTGCTGCCTTTTGAAAATGTATGCCTTAGAAAGTCAATAAGGCAAAAACTTCTTAACTTCTTTCGAAAATGTATGTTTTACTAGAAAGACAATTAGTCAAAATTTCCGTTGCTGTCTTTCGAAAATGTGTCTTACTTGAAAGGCATAAGGTGAAAATTCCGTACCATCATTTCGAAGATGTATGCCTTACTTGAAAGACAAAAATTCCTCAGCTGCCTTTCGAAAATGTATGTTTTATTTGAAAGGCAACTAGGCGAAAGGTCAGTAACTGTCTTTCAAAAATGAGTGTTTACTTGAAAGGCAATAAAGCAAAAATTCCGTAGCTGTCTTTCTAAATATATTTCTTTCTTGAAAGGTATCTAGGCGAAAGACCAGTAATTGTTTTTCGAAAATGTATGCCTTGTAAAAGGTAATAAGGGAAATACTCTTTCTAAATATATTTCTTTCTTGAAAGGTATCTAGGCGAAAGACCAGTAATTGTTTTTCGAAAATGTATGCCTTGTAAAAGGTAATAAGGGAAATACTCCGTAGTTGTCTTTCGAAAATGTAAGAATTGCTTCAAAGCAATAAGGCAAAAAAAAAACAGTATCTGTCTTTCAAAAATACGCGATAAGGCAAAAAAAATCGTAGCTGTCATTCGTAAATACATGCCAAAAAGCTGTAGGGCAGAAAATGAGGGCAGAGAATGTGGTAAAAAGACAGCTGCATATGAAAAAATGATTGGAAAAAGAGGGGTGAAAAAAGTAATATTTTTATAGTGTTTTTTCTTGTACTTATTTCCTGTATATCCTTAGTTTATTTATTAATAAACAAACTGACTTCCTGTAAATTTATTTCCTTCAAGGTGTTATGAGTCAACGTTAAGAAAAAAAACTAGATTTTAAAGCCGCTAATCAGTTACGGCTTGATACAGTGTGTGAAATCCGAGAAATGTCGTTTTGCTCTTTGGACGCTACAATAGCGACAGCCGGGTACGTGCAGTATTTTGACGGCCCCGGCTTTTGTCCCAGCCCAGCGCATAAAACAATAAATGAACTGCGTGACCTTGAAAACACGAAGGTGTGTACTGCCGCTTGACCTTCGGTTATGAGGTAGCTTTCGGTCCATTTAAAGCGGCTTCGATGGTTCCTAATCCGAACAGTGTTGTCAGTGACAGATTCAGTTTAGAGTGTTTAATGGATAATAAAATGATCCTGGAAGCTGTTCTGTATAATAATAACAACAGTACATTCAGAACAGTTGTTTTATATTCTTGCATTATACAGAATACGGGTGTTGTGAAATGTGAGGTGTTCCTGTTTTTTGTTTGTATGAATGAAAAGATAATTTTCTAAAAGTATTTGCCTATTATTTTTCTTAATATTTGTAGTAATAAATACACGACATACCTGTGTAGGGGGAGGGGGAAATACAAACACATAATATTGACGATTATTTTTATGAAACTATTTTACTCCGTAATTATTTATAAAGATATTATACAAACGTATAATTTTCTTACATGAGCACACATACAAGAAGTTAATATGGTTTTTGTGTGTGTTAATTTCCTTGTTTAAGTTTTGACAAACAATATTTTAAAATTATTTTATATTTATATTGTAATTTTATTAAAATATAGTTTTCTGTTATGTTGAATAAGAGTGTACAATACCAAGTGCATAGTGGTACAATATATTACAATAAAAATATTGGAAACAACACCAATACCACAAAAATAACCTAATCTATCAAGTATCACAAAAGTCAGTACCGTTTGTAACTTATTGTTTTCTAGATTGTAATTTTGTATTAAGACCCTCTGATAATGATGACATGGTAATAGAAATGTACTTAAGGGTTTAATCTTAGGTAACTTGTATTATCATTTATTTTTTATTATTTTTGTGGTATTGTGGTGGTTTTCAATGTTTTAATTTAGTAGAAGCATACATTGTACAACTGTGTTAGCAGCTTTAGTAAAAAAGCTAAAGCTTACCCGTTGTTATAGAATCTGTAATTCTTTGCTTTAAGAAAAACTCAAGTTAACTAAGCTATTGGTTAAACAAATATTCTTTGAGCTTAGCTTGTGAGGTTATGTTAGAAACAAATAAAAACATGCACAAAACTCACAAATTAATCATTTATTTACTCATACGCTTTTCAATGACCAAGTCATCATCATCAGTGAGTGTTATTACTACAAACTCTAACTTACAACTATAGTTGTAAGTTAGAGTTTGTAGTAGTAACACTCACGGATGATGATGACTTGGTCATTGAAACGCGTATGAGTAAATAAATGATTAATTTGTGAGTTTTGTGTATGTTTTTATTTGTTTCTAAGCTATTGGTTGTTGGGATTATTAAATTAGCTCGCTTTAACAAAACAAAAAAACTGTTTGTTATGTTTAGTAAAACAGCGTACCAACATTACGGTGATCAAATAAAATATGATCTCCCGAGGTAAATGTTTACAAAATTTCATAGGTTTCCTCCCAAATGTTTTCATTTGGAGTTTTGAAGTGAAAACGTCTATAGCGACGGATACAAAACTCAAGGATGATTTTCGCCAGGTTACGCTTCCAGTTACCTCAAAGTGAACTAAATGGTAACATACGATTTCATATATTAGCTGATTTTATGTTATACGTTATGTTGTCAAATACCTTTTTCAAGACTTAGCTACGTGTTGGCTAGGTTACATTGAACATTGTTAAGGAAAAATGTTATAATAAAATAGTTTTTATAGTTTTAATCGGTTAATAAGTGTATTAGTTTATTTAAATTTTGATAAATCTCAATACAAATAATTCAATATCATGATAATAATCACTTATGTATTTTTAATCCAGTTTTAAACACAAAATTTTAGGCGCGTCTGATACTTTGTAAGAACTGATTTCAATTGAATTTCTTTAAAATAAATTATATACCGTAAACATCCCCCGAGTGCCACAACTAATTTTTTTTACATGCAGCTTTTTTCTAAACAGAATCTTCTTTTTCAGGTGACTCCTATAACCCTGTCCCATAACTTCCTACAACGATGTCGATGCGCCGTCTCACGAAGTTCCTGTACGACAAAGTACTACGTCGAACCTCGACAATGTCTTTGTCCATAATACTGGCGTCGTTTATTTTCGAACGCACGTTCGATGTTGTCGCGGACAGCATTTGGGACAGTCTGAACAGAGGGAAGCAATGGAAAGACATAAAACACAAGTACGAAGGCAACGATATTGTATGGGAAGGAGGTAGTAATGGAAGAAGCGAAACTGATGAAAACGCTACCGCAGGAGGAAATGGTGGAAATGGGGTAGCCGTAAAGGACAATGATGGAAACGGAGTTGCCGTAGAGGATAATGGAGGAAACGGATTTGCCATAGATGATAATGGAGGGAACGGAGTTGAAGTAGAGAATAACGGCAGAAACGGTGTTGCCGTAGAGGATAATGATGGAAATGGTGCTGATAAAGAAGGTAATGGAAATGGAAGATATAACGGAGGCAGTGGTATGGACGACAAAGAGTACTCGGAGGAAAATTAGCTAACAGAAAAACGCGCGCAGTTAGGACGTAAGCTTCAGTCCAGGCTTCGGCAAAAACTCTTGCACTGAGTTAATTAAAGTTAAATGACTTGCAAGATAAGATGTCTTGCTTATTGGGTTTATCTCTGTTGTAAAAAGTAAAAGTAATGATTTGATTCTGTTGCTTTGGTAATAAGAGTTTTTTTTTATTTTATTTTGTTTTAAAGTTTTAGTACATTTATAATTAAGACAAGTAGGTTTGCCGATTGGAGAATTGTCAATTTTGTTGCACATAGGAAAATATTTGAAGGTCTTTGATATTAATCTTTCATGGCCTGTCCCTCTTTCTGTATTCCTAAAATGATCGTATTTTTTTTAAAGGCAAGAAGTTAGAACTTACTTAGGTAAAATAAAATTATAGTGAAAATTGTGTTTAAAAATAAAACAGATGGCTAGTAGAAGGTGTCATGGGTTTTTATCAGAGAAGAGAGTAAAATCTAAAAAGTGTACACAAATTGTAAAGATTTTAGATACGATGAAATAAGGAAAAGCATACAGAAGTGCGACAACCACAGAGAAGAACGTAATAATCAGAAAAGCTGTTAGCTAGAGTAGGTATAGCAATTGAATCTTCGTGATCATAAAATAGAAAAGAATCTAGATGTATATCTACCTACTGATTCTGGTCTGGGGAGAAGACAGGCTCGAGCGCATATATTGTGGCTTTAATGTAAAGAGAACGGAAAACAGAAGAGATCAATGAGGAAACTGTATTGAATTAAAGGAGAAAATGTTTAACATCAGAAATAAAATAGCTGCTATTTTGAATCTGTTAAATAAAATAATTATTATAAAAATATATGTCGGCAGTACAAAAAAGCTCACACATTGTTGACTAGAGTTTTTTTCATTAGTGACTTAGTTTTGAAAAATAATACACTAACTTTAATGAAAGTATACCTCAAAGGAGAAATGAAAACGGCAAAAGAATAATAGAAGCTTTTGTTTAGTCCAGCGATTAATAACAGCCTGGCTGAATTCTGTAATTATTTACGGGTGGTGACTTAAATTCCCAAGAAAGTTGGATTGACTAATTATACACAAATAATGGAAATTCCTGTTATGTAAAAACATTTTTTGCCACAGAATAAAAAAAGAAACCCCTGGACTAAGATAAAACTAAAATTAAATACTGTTGTAAGAAGTATAAAAAAAGGTTGATGGAATTAGATTAGGTTCAGGGAAGGACATAATTTACCTCTGGTGTTGGGGATAGGGGAAAAGTATGGCAATCGTTATGTGTACCTGTAGCTGATGTGGTCTACTTCGTCATAAACAAGGAGTCATGACTTCCATGGTTGAGCTCTGATGGAGACCAGAATAATTTGGCGAATACTATCTTAAAAGTTTGAAATATATCCATACAAATAAAATATCAGCATGCCAAGTGGAGTGAATGCAGTGTTTACATCTGTAGATTTTTTTAAAACTTATAGGTTACTTATTCTAATTAAAAGAACTCTTTTAAATGACCTGTGAATTGCGGTCACAGCCAAGCGGTTGTGCTAATATAATCATATATTTGTACTGAAGTTTCATATTAGCGTTATTACACATACGACCAATAAAACTGGTCGTACTTTACAATGTACGTAAGGAAATCAAAACCAAGACGTGATCAGGAATTGTGGGACGTCGGAGCGAGAACGCGGTCTGATGCGATGCGCGCATGCCCGGATTCCTGAGAGACATTGGAATGTGAACCCTCCCCCCTCCTAACGCCACAGCTTTGTGTTTTTTTTATGACCGATTGAAACAGAGCGTTCTTTACTTCCGTCCCTATTACAAAGTATACTGCAATTGTAGACGAAATATGGCAGGCTGTGGTTAAAATTGATCTACCGGCCGCGTAAAACAGTCTGCCAATATTGGTGATAGTCATGTGATTAAATATTGTAATCTGTGGCCTCTGGAGCGTTGTCAGGAGAGGTGTGCCAATATTGGTGATTAGGCCATCTGATTAAATGTTGTAATCTGTGGCCTCCGGAGCGTTGTCAGGAGAGGTTTGCCAATATTGGTGATTAGGCCATCTAATTAAATGTAGTAATCTATGGCCTCTGGAGCAATGTCAGGAGAGGTTTGCCAATATTGGTGATTAGGGCATCTAATTAAATGTAGTAATCTGTGGCCTCTGGAGCATTGTCAGGAGAGGTTTGCCAATATTGGTGATTAGGTCATCTAATTAAATGTAGTCATCTGTGGCCTCTGGAACATTGTCAGGAAGAGGTCTGTCGTTGACAGACGTGTCCGCTAATAAGTGAAGAGCATTTGACAAAGAAAGATATACTGTAGTAAAAATACTTCCATCTTTTGATAAGTTTATCGAAAATCATTTACTTGACTTCACTTAACGGACTTAATTATTTTTTTTTTTTTAGAAGGTACGCAAAATGATTATTGCTATATTATATGCGTACACATTTATCTTTACTTCGCTTAACCGACATAATTATTTATTTTTTTTTTTAGAAGGTACGCATAATGATTATTGCTAGGTTATATGCGTACACATTTATCTTTACTTCGCTTAACCGACATAATTATTTTATTATTTTTTTTAGAAAGTACGCAAAATGATTATTGCTATATTATATGCGTACACATTTATCTTTACTTCCCTTAACCGACATAATTATTTTATTATTTTTTTTGAGAAGGTACACAAAATGATTATTGCTATATTATATGCGTACACATTTATCTTGACTTCACTTAAGCGGCATAATTATTTTATTATTTTTTTAGAAGGTACGATAATGATTATTGCTAGGTTATATGCGTACACATTTATCTTTACTTCGCTTAACCGACATAATTATTTATTATTTTTTTTTTAGAAGGTACGCAAAATGATTATTGCTATATTATATGCGTACACATTTATCTTGACTTCACTTAAGCGGCATAATTATTTTATTATTTTTCTAGAAGGTACGCAAAATGATTATTGCTATATTATATGCTTACACATTTATCTTGACTTCACTTAAGCGGCATAATTGTTTTATTATTTTTCTAGAAGGTACACAAAATGATTATTGCTATATTATATGCGTACACATTTATCTTGACTTCACTTAAGCGGCATAATTATTTTATTATTTTTGTAGAAGGTATGCAAAATGATTATTGCTATGTTATATGCGTACACATTTATCTTGACTTAACTTAAGCGGCATAATTATTTTATTATTTTTGTAGAAGGTACGCAAAGTGGTTATTGCTATGTTATATGCTTACACATTTATCTGGACTTCACTTAAGCGTCATAATTATTTTATTATTTTTCAGAAGGTACACAAAATGATTATTGCTATATTATATGCTTACACATTTATCTGGACTTCACTTAAGCGTCATAATTATTTTATTATTTTTCAGAAGGTACACAAAATGATTATTGCTATGTTATATGCTTACACATTTATCTTGACTTCACTTAAGCAGCATAATTATTTTATTATTTTTCTAGAAGGTACACAAAATGATTATTGCAATGTTATATGCTTACACATTTTTCTTGACTTTACTTAAATCACTTGATTAATTTATTATTTTTTAGAAGGTACGCTAAGGGGTTATTGCTAAGCTATATGCTTACACATTTATCTTCACTTCAATTAAGCGGCATAATTATTTTATTATTTTTCTAGAAGGTACGCAAAATGATTATTGCTATCTTATATGCTTACATATTTATCTTCACTTCAATTAAGCGGCATAATTATTTTATTATTTTTCTAGAAGGTACGCAAAATGATTATTGCTAAGTTATATGCTTACACATTTATCTTGACTTCACTTAAGCGGCATAATTATTTTATTATTTTTCTAGAAGGTACGAAAAATGATTATTGCTATGATCATGCCGCTTAAGTGAAGTCAAGATAAATGTGTAAGCATATAATATAGCAATAATCATTTTGCGTACCTTCTAGAAAAATAATAAAATAATTGTGTCCCTTATGTGATGTCAAGACAAATGTGTAAGCATATAATATAGCAATAATCATTTTGTGTACCTTCTCAAAAAATGTTAAACTAATTATGTCAAGTGAACTCAAAATAAATGTGTTCGCCTATAACCCAGCAATAACCACTTTGCGTACCTTCTAAAAAATAATAAAGTAATCAAGTGCATAAGTAAAGTCAAGATAAATGTGTAAGCATATAACCTAGCCATAATCATTTTGCGAACTTTCTCAAAAAATAATAAATCAATTATGTCCATTAAGTGAAGTCAGGATAAATGTGTAAGCATATAATACAGCAATAATAATTTTGCGTACCATCTAGAAAAATAATAAAATAATTATGTCCCTTAAGTGAAGTCAAGATGAATGTGTACGCATATAATATAGCAATAATCATTTTGCGTACCTTCTAGAAAAATAATAAAATAATTATGTCCCTTAAGTGAAGCCAAGATAAATGTGTAAGCATATAATATAGCAATAATCATTTTGCGAACTCTCTCAAAAAATAATAAATCAATTATGTCCCTTAAGTGAAGTCAAGATAAATGTGTAAGCATATAACATAGCAATAATCATTTTGTGTACCTTCTAGAAAAATAAAAAAATTATTATGCCGCTTAAGTGAAGTCAAGATAAATGTATACGCATATAATATAGCAATAATCATTTTCTGTACCTTCTAGAAAAATAATAAAATAATTATGACGCTCAAGTGAAGTCCAGATAAATGTGTAAGCATATAACATAGCAATAATCATTTTGTGTACCTTCTGAAAAATAATAAAATAATTATGACGCTTAAGTGATGTCCAGATAAATGTGTAAGCATATAACATAGCAATAATCATTTTGTGTACCTTCTAGAAAAATAATAAAATAATTATGCCGCTTAAGAGAAGTCAAGATAAATGTGTAAGCATATAACATAGCAATAATCATTTTGTGTACCTTCTAGAAAAATAATAAAATAATTATGCCGCTTAAGAGAAGTCAAGATAAATGTGTAAGCATATAACATAGCAATAATCATTTTGCGTACCTTCTAGAAAAATAATAAAATAATTATGCCGCTTAAGAGAAGTCAAGATAACTGTGTAAGCATATAACATAGCAATAATCATTTTGTGTACCTTCTGAAAAATAATAAAATAATTAAGACGCTTAAGTGAAGTCCAGATAAATGTGTAAGCATATAACATAGCAATAATCATTTTGCGTACCTTCTAAAAAATAATAAATTAATCAAGTGATTTACGTAAAGTCAAGAAAAATGTGTAAGCATATAATATAGCAATAACCACTTTGCGTACCTTCTCAAAAACATAAATTAATTATGTCCCTTAAGTGAAGTCAAGATAAATGTGTAAGCATATAACCTAGCCATATTCATTTTGCGAACTTTATCAAAAAATATCAAATCAAATATGTCCCTTAAGTGAAGTCAAGATAAATGTGTAAGCATATAACATAGCAATAATCATTTTGTGTACCTTCTAGAAAAATAAAAAAATAATTATGCCGCTTAAGTGAAGTCAAGATAAATGTATACGCATATAATATAGCAATAATCATTTTCTGTACCTTCTAGAAAAATAATAAAATAATTATGACGCTCAAGTGAAGTCCAGATAAATGTGTAAGCATATAACATAGCAATAATCGTTTTGTGTACCTTCTGAAAAATAATAAAATAATTAAGACGCTTAAGTGAAGTCCAGATAAATGTGTAAGCATATAATATAGCAATAATCATTTTGCGAACTTTCTCAAAAAATATCAAATAAAATATGTCCCTTAAGTGAAGTCAAGATAAATGTGTAAGCATATAACATAGCAATAATCATTTTGTGTACCTTCTAGAAAAATAAAAAAATAATTATGCCGCTTAAGTGAAGTCAAGATAAATGTGTAAGCATATAACATAGCAATAATCAATTTCTGTACCTTCTAGAAAATTAATAAAATAATTATGGCGCTTAAGTGAAGTCAAAATAAATGTGTAAGCATATAACATAGCAATAACCACTTTGCGTACCTTCTAAAAAATAATAAATTAATCAAGTGATTTAAGTAAAGTCAAGAAAAATGTGTAAGCATAATATAGCAATAACCACTTTGCGTACCTTCTCAAAAAAACATAAATTAATTATGTCCCTTAAGTGAAGTCAAGATAAATGTGTAAGCATATAATATAGCAATAATCATTTTGCGTACCTTCTAGAAAAATAATAAAATAATTATGCCGCTTAAGTGAAGTGAAGATAAATGTGTACGCATATAACAGCAATAATCATTTTGCGTACCATCTAGAAAAATAATAAAATAATTATGACCCTTAACTGAAGTCCAGATAAATGTGTAACCATATAACATAGCAATAATCATTTTGTGTACCTTCTCAAAAAATGTTAAACTAATTATGTCAAGTGAAGTCAAAATAAATGTGTTCGCCTATAACCCAGCAATAACCACTTTGCGTACCATCTAAAAAATAATAAATTAATCAAGTGATTTAAGTAAAGTCAAGATAAATGTGTAAGCATATAACCTAGCCATAACCATTTTGCGAACTTTCTCAAAAAATAATAAATCAATTATGTCCCTTAAGTGAAGTCAAGGTAAATGTGTAAGCATATAATTTAGCAATAATCATTTTGCGTACCTTCTAGAAAAATAATAAAATAATTATGACGCTTAAGTGAAGTCCAGATAAATGTGTAAGCATATAACATAGCAATAATCATTTTGTGCACCTTCTGGAAAATAATAAAGTAATTATGACGCTTAAGTGAAGTCCAGATAAATGTGTAAGCATATAACATAGCAATAACCACTTTGCGTACCTTCTCAAAAAATAATAAATTAATTATGTCCCTTAAGTGAAGTAAAGATAAATGTGTAAGCATATAATATAGCAATAATCATTTTGGGTACCTTCTAGAAGAATAATAAAATAATTATGCCGCTTAAGTGAAGTCAAGGTAAATGTGTAAGCATATAATTTAGCAATAATCATTTTGCGTACCTTCTAGAAAAATAATAAAATAATTATGACGCTTAAGTGAAGTCCAGATAAATGTGTAAGCATATAACATAGCAATAATCATTTTGTGCACCTTCTGGAAAATAATAAAGTAATTATGACGCTTAAGTGAAGTCCAGATAAATGTGTAAGCATAATATAGCAATAACCACTTTGCGTACCTTCTCAAAAAAACATAAATTAATTATGTCCCTTAAGTGAAGTCAAGATAAATGTGTAAGCATATAATATAGCAATAATCATTTTGCGTACCATCTAGAAAAATAATAAAATAATTATGACGCTTAAGTGAAGTCCAGATAAATGTGTAAGCATAATATAGCAATAACCACTTTGCGTACCTTCTCAAAAAAACATAAATTAATTATGTCCCTTAAGTGAAGTCAAGATAAATGTGTACGCATATAACAGCAATAATCATTTTGCGTACCATCTAGAAAAATAATAAAATAATTATGACGCTTAAGTGAAGTCCAGATAAATGTGTAAGCATAATATAGCAATAACCACTTTGCGTACCTTCTCAAAAAAACATAAATTAATTATGTCCCTTAAGTGAAGTCAAGATAAATGTGTAAGCATATAATATAGCAATAATCATTTTGCGTACCTTCTAGAAAAATAATAAAATAATTATGCCGCTTAAGTGAAGTCAAGATAAATGTGTACGCATATAACAGCAATAATCATTTTGCGTACCATCTAGAAAAATAATAAAATAATTATGACCCTTAACTGAAGTCCAGATAAATGTGTAACCATATAACATAGCAATAATCATTTTGTGTACCTTCTCAAAAAATGTTAAACTAATTATGTCAAGTGAAGTCAAAATAAATGTGTTCGCCTATAACCCAGCAATAACCACTTTGCGTACCATCTAAAAAATAATAAATTAATCAAGTGATTTAAGTAAAGTCAAGATAAATGTGTAACCATATAACATAGCAATAATCATTTTGTGTACCTTCTCAAAAAATGTTAAACTAATTATGTCAAGTGAAGTCAAAATAAATGTGTTCGCCTATAACCCAGCAATAACCACTTTGCGTACCATCTAAAAAATAATAAATTAATCAAGTGATTTAAGTAAAGTCAAGATAAATGTGTAACCATATAACATAGCAATAATCATTTTGTGTACCTTCTCAAAAAATGTTAAACTAATTATGTCAAGTGAAGTCAAAATAAATGTGTTCGCCTATAACCCAGCAATAACCACTTTGCGTACCTTCTAGAAAAATGATAAAATAATTATGCCGCTTAAGTAAAGTCAAGATAAATGTGTAAGCATATAACCTAGCCATAATCATTTTGCGAACTTTCTCAAAAAATAATAAATCAATTATGTCCCTTAAGTGAAGTAAAGATAAATGTGTAAGCATATAATATAGCAATAATCATTTTGGGTACCTTCTAGAAAAATAATAAAATAATTATGTCCCTTAAATGAAGTCAAGATAAATGTGTAAGCATATAACATAGCAATAACCACTTTGCGTACCTTCTCAAAAAATAATAAATTAATTATGTCCCTTAAGTGAAGTAAAGATAAATGTGTAAGCATATAATATAGCAATAATCATTTTGGGTACCTTCTAGAAAAATAATAAAATAATTATGTCCCTTAAATGAAGTCAAGATAAATGTGTAAGCATATAATATAGCAATAATCATTTTGCGTACCTTCTAGAAAAATAATAAAATAATTATGCCGCTTAAGTGAAGTCAAAATAAATGTGTAAGCATATAACAGCAATAATCATTTTGCGTAACTTCTAGAAAAAAAATAAAATAATTATGCCGCTTAAGTGAAGTCAAGATAAATGTGTAAGCATATAACATAGCAATAATCATTTTGTGTACCTTCTAGAAAAATAAAAAAATTATTATGCCGCTTAAGTGAAGTCAAGATAAATGTATACGCATATAATATAGCAATAATCATTTTCTGTACCTTCTAGAAAAATAATAAAATAATTATGACGCTCAAGTGAAGTCCAGATAAATGTGTAAGCATATAACATAGCAATAATCATTTTGTGTACCTTCTGAAAAATAATAAAATAATTATGACGCTTAAGTGATGTCCAGATAAATGTGTAAGCATATAACATAGCAATAATCATTTTGTGTACCTTCTAGAAAAATAATAAAATAATTATGCCGCTTAAGAGAAGTCAAGATAAATGTGTAAGCATATAACATAGCAATAATCATTTTGTGTACCTTCTAGAAAAATAATAAAATAATTATGCCGCTTAAGAGAAGTCAAGATAAATGTGTAAGCATATAACATAGCAATAATCATTTTGCGTACCTTCTAGAAAAATAATAAAATAATTATGCCGCTTAAGAGAAGTCAAGATAACTGTGTAAGCATATAACATAGCAATAATCATTTTGTGTACCTTCTGAAAAATAATAAAATAATTAAGACGCTTAAGTGAAGTCCAGATAAATGTGTAAGCATATAACATAGCAATAATCATTTTGCGTACCTTCTAAAAAATAATAAATTAATCAAGTGATTTACGTAAAGTCAAGAAAAATGTGTAAGCATATAATATAGCAATAACCACTTTGCGTACCTTCTCAAAAACATAAATTAATTATGTCCCTTAAGTGAAGTCAAGATAAATGTGTAAGCATATAACCTAGCCATATTCATTTTGCGAACTTTATCAAAAAATATCAAATCAAATATGTCCCTTAAGTGAAGTCAAGATAAATGTGTAAGCATATAACATAGCAATAATCATTTTGTGTACCTTCTAGAAAAATAAAAAAATAATTATGCCGCTTAAGTGAAGTCAAGATAAATGTATACGCATATAATATAGCAATAATCATTTTCTGTACCTTCTAGAAAAATAATAAAATAATTATGACGCTCAAGTGAAGTCCAGATAAATGTGTAAGCATATAACATAGCAATAATCGTTTTGTGTACCTTCTGAAAAATAATAAAATAATTAAGACGCTTAAGTGAAGTCCAGATAAATGTGTAAGCATATAATATAGCAATAATCATTTTGCGAACTTTCTCAAAAAATATCAAATAAAATATGTCCCTTAAGTGAAGTCAAGATAAATGTGTAAGCATATAACATAGCAATAATCATTTTGTGTACCTTCTAGAAAAATAAAAAAATAATTATGCCGCTTAAGTGAAGTCAAGATAAATGTGTAAGCATATAACATAGCAATAATCAATTTCTGTACCTTCTAGAAAATTAATAAAATAATTATGGCGCTTAAGTGAAGTCAAAATAAATGTGTAAGCATATAACATAGCAATAACCACTTTGCGTACCTTCTAAAAAATAATAAATTAATCAAGTGATTTAAGTAAAGTCAAGAAAAATGTGTAAGCATAATATAGCAATAACCACTTTGCGTACCTTCTCAAAAAAACATAAATTAATTATGTCCCTTAAGTGAAGTCAAGATAAATGTGTAAGCATATAATATAGCAATAATCATTTTGCGTACCTTCTAGAAAAATAATAAAATAATTATGCCGCTTAAGTGAAGTGAAGATAAATGTGTACGCATATAACAGCAATAATCATTTTGCGTACCATCTAGAAAAATAATAAAATAATTATGACCCTTAACTGAAGTCCAGATAAATGTGTAACCATATAACATAGCAATAATCATTTTGTGTACCTTCTCAAAAAATGTTAAACTAATTATGTCAAGTGAAGTCAAAATAAATGTGTTCGCCTATAACCCAGCAATAACCACTTTGCGTACCATCTAAAAAATAATAAATTAATCAAGTGATTTAAGTAAAGTCAAGATAAATGTGTAAGCATATAACCTAGCCATAACCATTTTGCGAACTTTCTCAAAAAATAATAAATCAATTATGTCCCTTAAGTGAAGTCAAGGTAAATGTGTAAGCATATAATTTAGCAATAATCATTTTGCGTACCTTCTAGAAAAATAATAAAATAATTATGACGCTTAAGTGAAGTCCAGATAAATGTGTAAGCATATAACATAGCAATAATCATTTTGTGCACCTTCTGGAAAATAATAAAGTAATTATGACGCTTAAGTGAAGTCCAGATAAATGTGTAAGCATATAACATAGCAATAACCACTTTGCGTACCTTCTCAAAAAATAATAAATTAATTATGTCCCTTAAGTGAAGTAAAGATAAATGTGTAAGCATATAATATAGCAATAATCATTTTGGGTACCTTCTAGAAGAATAATAAAATAATTATGCCGCTTAAGTGAAGTCAAGGTAAATGTGTAAGCATATAATTTAGCAATAATCATTTTGCGTACCTTCTAGAAAAATAATAAAATAATTATGACGCTTAAGTGAAGTCCAGATAAATGTGTAAGCATATAACATAGCAATAATCATTTTGTGCACCTTCTGGAAAATAATAAAGTAATTATGACGCTTAAGTGAAGTCCAGATAAATGTGTAAGCATAATATAGCAATAACCACTTTGCGTACCTTCTCAAAAAAACATAAATTAATTATGTCCCTTAAGTGAAGTCAAGATAAATGTGTAAGCATATAATATAGCAATAATCATTTTGCGTACCATCTAGAAAAATAATAAAATAATTATGACGCTTAAGTGAAGTCCAGATAAATGTGTAAGCATAATATAGCAATAACCACTTTGCGTACCTTCTCAAAAAAACATAAATTAATTATGTCCCTTAAGTGAAGTCAAGATAAATGTGTACGCATATAACAGCAATAATCATTTTGCGTACCATCTAGAAAAATAATAAAATAATTATGACGCTTAAGTGAAGTCCAGATAAATGTGTAAGCATAATATAGCAATAACCACTTTGCGTACCTTCTCAAAAAAACATAAATTAATTATGTCCCTTAAGTGAAGTCAAGATAAATGTGTAAGCATATAATATAGCAATAATCATTTTGCGTACCTTCTAGAAAAATAATAAAATAATTATGCCGCTTAAGTGAAGTCAAGATAAATGTGTACGCATATAACAGCAATAATCATTTTGCGTACCATCTAGAAAAATAATAAAATAATTATGACCCTTAACTGAAGTCCAGATAAATGTGTAACCATATAACATAGCAATAATCATTTTGTGTACCTTCTCAAAAAATGTTAAACTAATTATGTCAAGTGAAGTCAAAATAAATGTGTTCGCCTATAACCCAGCAATAACCACTTTGCGTACCATCTAAAAAATAATAAATTAATCAAGTGATTTAAGTAAAGTCAAGATAAATGTGTAACCATATAACATAGCAATAATCATTTTGTGTACCTTCTCAAAAAATGTTAAACTAATTATGTCAAGTGAAGTCAAAATAAATGTGTTCGCCTATAACCCAGCAATAACCACTTTGCGTACCATCTAAAAAATAATAAATTAATCAAGTGATTTAAGTAAAGTCAAGATAAATGTGTAACCATATAACATAGCAATAATCATTTTGTGTACCTTCTCAAAAAATGTTAAACTAATTATGTCAAGTGAAGTCAAAATAAATGTGTTCGCCTATAACCCAGCAATAACCACTTTGCGTACCTTCTAGAAAAATGATAAAATAATTATGCCGCTTAAGTAAAGTCAAGATAAATGTGTAAGCATATAACCTAGCCATAATCATTTTGCGAACTTTCTCAAAAAATAATAAATCAATTATGTCCCTTAAGTGAAGTAAAGATAAATGTGTAAGCATATAATATAGCAATAATCATTTTGGGTACCTTCTAGAAAAATAATAAAATAATTATGTCCCTTAAATGAAGTCAAGATAAATGTGTAAGCATATAACATAGCAATAACCACTTTGCGTACCTTCTCAAAAAATAATAAATTAATTATGTCCCTTAAGTGAAGTAAAGATAAATGTGTAAGCATATAATATAGCAATAATCATTTTGGGTACCTTCTAGAAAAATAATAAAATAATTATGTCCCTTAAATGAAGTCAAGATAAATGTGTAAGCATATAATATAGCAATAATCATTTTGCGTACCTTCTAGAAAAATAATAAAATAATTATGCCGCTTAAGTGAAGTCAAAATAAATGTGTAAGCATATAACAGCAATAATCATTTTGCGTAACTTCTAGAAAAAAAATAAAATAATTATGCCGCTTAAGTGAAGTCAAGATAAATGTGTAAGCATATAACATAGCAATAATCATTTTGTGTACCTTCTAGAAAAATAAAAAAATTATTATGCCGCTTAAGTGAAGTCAAGATAAATGTATACGCATATAATATAGCAATAATCATTTTGTGTACCTTCTGAAAAATAATAAAATAATTATGACGCTTAAGTGAAGTCCAGATAAATGTGTAAGCATATAACATAGCAATAATCATTTTGTGTATCTTCTAGAAAAATAATAAAATAATTATGCCGCTTAAAAGAAGTCAAGATAAATGTGTAAGCATATAACATAGCAATAATCATTTTGTGTACCTTCTAGAAAAATAATAAAATAATTATGCCGCTTAAGAGAAGTCAAGATAAATGTGTAAGCATATAACATAGCAATAATCATTTTGCGTACCTTCTAGAAAAATAATAAAATAATTATGCCGCTTAAGAGAAGTCAAGATAAATGTGTAAGCATATAACATAGCAATAATCATTTTGCGTACCTTCTAGAAAAATAGTAAAATAATTATGACGCTTAAGTGAAGTCCAGATAAATGTGTAAGCATATAACATAGCAATAATCATTTTGCGTACCTTCTAGAAAAATAATAAAATAATTATGCCGCTTAAGAGAAGTCAAGATAAATGTGTAAGCATATAACATAGCAATAATCATTTTGCGTACCTTCTAGAAAAATAGTAAAATAATTATGACGCTTAAGTGAAGTCCAGATAAATGTGTAAGCATATAACATAGCAATAATCATTTTGTGTACCTTCTAGAAAAATAATAAAATAATTATGCCGCTTAAGACAAGTCAAGATAAATGTGTAAGCATATAACATAGCAATAATCATTTTGTGTACCGTCTAGAAAAATAATAAAATAATTATGCCGCTTAAGAGAAGTCAAGATAAATGTGTAAGCATATAACATAGCAATAATCATTTTGCGTACCTTCTAGAAAAATAATAAAATAATTATGCCGCTTAAGAGAAGTCAAGATAAATGTGTAAGCATATAACATAGCAATAATCATTTTGCGTACCTTCTAGAAAAATAGTAAAATAATTATGCCGCTTAAGAGAAGTCAAGATAAATGTGTAAGCATATAACATAGCAATAATCATTTTGCGTACCTTCTAGAAAAATAATAAAATAATTATGCCGCTTAAGAGAAGTCAAGATAAATGTGTAAGCATATAACATAGCAATAATCATTTTGCGTACCTTCTAGAAAAATAGTAAAATAATTATGACGCTTAAGTGAAGTCCAGATAAATGTGTACGCATATAACCTAGCCATAATCATTTAGTGAACTTTATCAAAAAATAATAAATCAATTATGTCCCTTAAGTGAAGTCAAGATAAATGTGTAAGCATATAATATAGCAATAATCATTTTGCGTACCTTCTAGAAAAATATTAAAATAATTATGTCCCTTAAGTGAAGTCGAGATAAATGAAGGTACACAAAATGATTATTGCAATGTTATATGCTTACACATTTATCTTGACTTCACTTAAGGGACATAATTAATTTATTATTTTTTAAGAAGGTACGCAAAATGATTAGTGCTAGGTTATATGCTTACACATATATCTGGACTTTACTTAAATCACTTGATTAATCATTATTTTTTAGAAGGTACGCAAAGTGGTTATTGCTATGTTATATTCTTACACATTTATCTTGACTTCACTTAAGGGTCATAATTATTTTATTATTTTTCTAGAAGGTATGCAAAATGATTATTGCTATATTATATGCTTACACATTTATCTTGACTTCACTTAAGGGTCATAATTATTTTATTATTTTTCTAGAAGGTATGCAAAATGATTATTGCTATATTATATGCTTACATATTTATCTTGACTTCACTTAAGGGTCATAATTATTTTATTATTTTTCTAGAAGGTATGCAAAATGATTATTGCTATATTATATGCTTACACATTTATCTTGACTTCACTTAAGGGACATAATTGATTTATTATTTATTGAGAAAGTTCGCAAAATGATTATGGCTAGGTTATATGCTTACACATTTATCTTGACTTTACTTAAATCACTTGATTACTTTATTATTTTTTAGAAGGTACGCAAAGTGGTTATTGCTGGGTTATAGGCGAACACATTTATTTTGACTTCACTTGACATAATTAGTTTAACATTTTTTGAGAAGGTGCACAAAATGATTATTGCTATGTTATATCCTTACACATTTATCTAGACTTCACTTAAGTGGCATAATTATTTTATTATTTTTTCAGAAGTTTCACAAAATGATTATTGCTATATTATATGCGTTCACATTTATCTTGACTTCACTTAAGCGGCATAATTATTTTATTATTTTTCTAGAAGGTATGCAAAATGATTATTGCTATATTATATGCTTACACATTTATCTTGACTTCACTTAAGCGGCATAATTATTTTATTATTTTTCTAGAAGGTATGCAAAATGATTATTGCTATATTATATGCTTACACATTTATCTTGACTTCACTTAAGTGGCATAATTATTTTATTATTTTTTCAGAAGGTTCACAAAATGATTATTGCTATATTATATGCGTTCACATTTATCTTGACTTCACTTGAGCAGCATAATTATTTTATTATTTTTCTAGAAGGTAATGCTAAATGATTTGCTACATTATATGCTTACACATTTATCTAGACTTCACTTAAGTGGCATAATTATTTTATTATTTTTTTAGAAGGTTCACAAAACGATTATTGCTATATTATATGCGTTCACATTTATCTTGACTTCACTTAAGCGGCATAATTATTTTATTATTTTTCTAGAAGGTATGCAAAATGATTATTGCTATATTATATGCGCACACATTTATCTTGACTTCACTTAAGGGACATAATTATTTTATTATTTTTCTAGAAGGTACGCAAAATGATTATTGCTATATTATATTCGTACACATTTATCTTGACTTCACTTAAGGGACATAATTATTTTATTATTTTTCTAGAAGGTATGCAAAATGATTATTGCTATATTATATTCGTACACATTTATCTTGACTTCACTTAAGGGACATAATTATTTTATTATTTTTCTAGAAGGTATGCAAAATGATTATTGCTATATTATATGCGTACACATTTATCTTGACTTCACTTAAGGGACATAATTATTTTATTATTTTTCTAGAAGGTATGCAAAATGATTATTGCTATATTATATGCGTACACATTTATTTTGACTTCACTTAAGCGGCATGATTATTTTATTATTTTTCAGAGGGTTCACAAAATGATTATTGCTATATTATATGCGTTCACATTTATCTTGACTTCACTTAAGCGGCATAATTATTTTATCATTTTTCTAGAAGGTACGCAAAAAATTTATTGCTATATTATATGCGTAAACATTTATCTTGACTTCACTTAAATCAATTGATAAATTTCTTATTTTTTTAGGAGGTACGCAAATTGATCATGGCTCTGTTATATGCGTACACATTTATCTCGACTTCACTTAAGCGTCATAAATATTTTATTATTTTTTTAAAAGTTGAAAAATGATTATTCCTATGTTAAATGCGTACACATTTATCTCGACTTCACTTAAGCGTCATAAATATTTTATTATTGTTTTAAAAGGTACGCAAAATGATTATTCCTATGTTAAATGCGTACACATTTATCTCGACTTCACTTAAGTGTCATAAATATTTTATTATTTTTTAAAAGGTACGCAAAATGATTATTCCTATGTTAAATGCGTACACATTTACCTCGACTTCACTTGAGCGTCATTAATATTATTATTTTTCTAGAAGGTACGCAAAATGATTATTGCTATATTATATGCTTACACATTTATCTTGACTTCACTTAAGGGACATAATTATTTTATTATTTTTCTAGAAGGTACGCAAAATGATTATTGCTATATTATATGCTTACACATTTATCTTGACTTCACTTAAGGGACATAATTGATTTATTATTTTTTGAGAAAGTTCGCAAAATGATTATCCCTAGGTTATATGCTTACACATTTATCTTGACTTTACTTAAATCACTTGATTAATTTATTATTTTTTAGAAGGTACGCAAAGTGGTTATTGCTGGGTTATAGGCGAACACATTTATTTTGACTTCACTTGACATAATTAGTTTAACAGTTTTTGAGAAGGTACAAAAAATGATGATTGCAATGTTATATGCGTTCACATTTATCTTGACTTCACTTAAGCGGCATAATTATTTTATTATTTTTCTAGAAGGTATGCAAAATTATTATTGCTATATTATATGCTTACACATTTATCTTGACTTCACTTAAGTGGCATAATTATTTTATTATTTTTTCAGAAGGTTCACAAAATGATTATTGCTATATTATATGCGTTCACATTTATCTTGACTTCACTTGAGCAGCATAATTATTTTATTATTTTTCTAGAAGGTAATGCTAAATGATTTGCTACATTATATGCTTACACATTTATCTAGACTTCACTTAAGTGGCATAATTATTTTATTATTTTTTTAGAAGGTTCACAAAACGATTATTGCTATATTATATGCGTTCACATTTATCTTGACTTCACTTAAGCGGCATAATTATTTTATTATTTTTCTAGAAGGTATGCAAAATGATTATTGCTATATTATATGCGCACACATTTATCTTGACTTCACTTAAGGGACATAATTATTTTATTATTTTTCTAGAAGGTACGCAAAATGATTATTGCTATATTATATTCGTACACATTTATCTTGACTTCACTTAAGGGACATAATTATTTTATTATTTTTCTAGAAGGTATGCAAAATGATTATTGCTATATTATATGCGTATACATTTATCTTGACTTCACTTAAGGGACATAATTATTTTATTATTTTTCTAGAAGGTATGCAAAATGATTATTGCTATATTATATGCGTACACATTTATTTTGACTTCACTTAAGCGGCATGATTATTTTATTATTTTTCAGAGGGTTCACAAAATGATTATTGCTATATTATATGCGTTCACATTTATCTTGACTTCACTTAAGCGGCATAATTATTTTATCATTTTTCTAGAAGGTACGCAAAAAATTTATTGCTATATTATATGCGTAAACATTTATCTTGACTTCACTTAAATCAATTGATAAATTTCTTATTTTTTTAGGAGGTACGCAAATTGATCATGGCTCTGTTATATGCGTACACATTTATCTCGACTTCACTTAAGCGTCATAAATATTTTATTATTTTTTTAAAAGTTGCAAAATGATTATTCCTATGTTAAATGCGTACACATTTATCTCGACTTCACTTAAGCGTCATAAATATTTTATTATTGTTTTAAAAGGTACGCAAAATGATTATTCCTATGTTAAATGCGTACACATTTATCTCGACTTCACTTAAGTGTCATAAATATTTTATTATTTTTTAAAAGGTACGCAAAATGATTATTCCTATGTTAAATGCGTACACATTTACCTCGACTTCACTTGAGCGTCATTAATATTATTATTTTTCTAGAAGGTACGCAAAATGATTATTGCTATATTATATGCTTACACATTTATCTTGACTTCACTTAAGGGACATAATTATTTTATTATTTTTCTAGAAGGTACGCAAAATGATTATTGCTATATTATATGCTTACACATTTATCTTGACTTCACTTAAGGGACATAATTGATTTATTATTTTTTGAGAAAGTTCGCAAAATGATTATCCCTAGGTTATATGCTTACACATTTATCTTGACTTTACTTAAATCACTTGATTAATTTATTATTTTTTAGAAGGTACGCAAAGTGGTTATTGCTGGGTTATAGGCGAACACATTTATTTTGACTTCACTTGACATAATTAGTTTAACAGTTTTTGAGAAGGTACAAAAAATGATGATTGCAATGTTATATGCGTTCACATTTATCTTGACTTCACTTAAGCGGCATAATTATTTTATTATTTTTCTAGAAGGTATGCAAAATGATTATTGCTATATTATATGCTTACACATTTATCTTGACTTCACTTAAGGGACATAATTATTTTATTATTTTTCTAGAAGGTATGCAAAATGATTATTGCTATATTATATGCGTAAACATTTATCTTGACTTCACTTAAGCGGCATAATTATTTTATTATTTTTCTAGAAGGTATGCAAAATGATTATTGCTATATTATATGCTTACACATTTATCTTGACTTCACTTAAGGGACATAATTATTTTATTATTTTTCTAGAAGGTACGCAAAATGATTATTGCTATATTATATGCTTACACATTTATCTTGACTTCACTTAAGGGACATAATTGATTTATTATTTTTTGAGAAAGTTCGCAAAATGATTATCCCTAGGTTATATGCTTACACATTTATCTTGACTTTACTTAAATCACTTGATTAATTTATTATTTTTTAGAAGGTACGCAAAGTGGTTATTGCTGGGTTATAGGCGAACACATTTATTTTGACTTCACTTGACATAATTAGTTTAACAGTTTTTGAGAAGGTACAAAAAATGATGATTGCAATGTTATATGCGTTCACATTTATCTTGACTTCACTTAAGCGGCATAATTATTTTATTATTTTTCTAGAAGGTATGCAAAATGATTATTGCTATATTATATGCTTACACATTTATCTTGACTTCACTTAAGGGACATAATTATTTTATTATTTTTCTAGAAGGTATGCAAAATGATTATTGCTATATTATATGCGTAAACATTTATCTTGACTTCACTTAAATCAATTGATTATTTAATATTTTTTTACAAGGTACGCAAATTGATCATGGCTCTGTTATATGCGTACACATTTTCGACTTCACTTTAGCGTCATAAATATTATTATTTTTCTAGAAGGTATGCAAATTGATTATTGCTATATTATATGCGTACACATTTATCTCGACTTCACTTAAGCGTCATAAATATTATTATTTTTCTAGAAGGTATGCAAAATGATTATTGCTATATTATATGCGTACACATTTATCTCGACTTCACTTAAGCGTCATAAATATTATTATTTTTGTAGAAGGTATGCAAAATGATTATTGCTATATGATATGCGTACACATTTATCTCGACTTCACTTAAGCGTCATAAATATTATTATTTTTTTAGAAGGTATGGAAAATGATTATTGCTATATGATATGCGTACACATTTATCTCGACTTCACTTAAGCGTCATAAATATTATTATTTTTCTAGAAGGTATGGAAAATGATTATTGCTATATTATATGCGTACACATTAATCTCGACTTCACTTAAGCGTCATAAATATTATTATTTTTCTAGAAGGTATGGAAAATGATTATTGCTATATGATATGCGTACACATTTATCTCGACTTCACTTAAGCGTCATAAATATTATTATTTTTCTAGAAGGTATGGAAAATGATTATTGCTATATTATATGCGTGCATATTTATCTTGACTTCACTTGAGCGACATAATAATTTTATTTTTTTTTAGAAGGTATGCAAAATGATTATTGTGATTTTATATCCCTACCCATTTATCTTGATTTAAGTTAACCGGCCAAATGTTCACTAACTTATTACCTTATAAAATGTTCAAATAATTCATACTTAAATAGGCCTACTCTTCATTGAAGTACTTACCGAACTTTCAACGAAAACCTGTTGTCTCATTTATAAATATTGTAGATTGTGAAAATGGGAATATAAAGTTTGATTTTAAAGCTTCGTAATGTTTTGCAAGTCTTGGATTACGCAATTCCGACGTTTTCTGAAGGTGTGTAGGCATGGCGCCGGCCTAAGTGCCTTAACCTCACTCGGTTTGCTCCTTCCATTATTTTTGCACCGGCTGGTATAGACGAATGTTTCAGGAGAGAGCCCTGCTAGCCAAATGTTTTGCATCTTTCAATCCCCCTCCTCTTTCATTTCTCAAGACCATTCCATTCGGCTAGCTAATAACATGCGGTGTGGCCAGATGAAGGGCATCTATATTCATAACATTGCATTTACCTTTGTATGTTTCTTTATTTCTGTGATGCGTACGAATGATGAACGATTTTTTCTTCTATTTCTCCCGATGTTTTCTCTTTAGGTCACATATATTGTTTTAACTAGCTTCCTCTATGTCTATCAGAATTTTGTTCTGTAATTCACTGTATATAGAACTATATTCCGGAGTAGTGGTTTGATAAAATCTTTGTCCCCGGTAGATTGCAATATGTAGGCCTAGTGGGTCTATTATACATCTTACTATTGCCGCAGTAGCGATCGTGTCAAGTCGGAAGTGTTTCATATATCGACATTAATGATGCCTTTTGATGCAGATTACCTCTATAGGCAGACCCTCGTAACATATATAGAACATGAACCTGCCCAAGAAAGCCATAATATTCTTCCAGTACCGATAGATCAAGGTAAACCTCCTTAATTACAAACATTTCTTCTTTCCCGGGGGTTTAAAAAGAAACCGCCGCCATAAAACCCGCAAGTGTGCGATCCATGACTCGTCAATGTGCCTATAAATCTAGATAGTGTTTTGCTCATCCTTTTTTCCATTGTATATTCATAATATGAAGCATGTTTACTTCCGGCAAGCAACTCCTGCCCAAGAGGTGCTACAATTTTCTACCTTCTGAGCACTAAGGGATCAAGTGCCCTTTCCTAGGCTATACCTAATTTATCTACCCTTCCGTATTCTTCTTCTTACAGTGGATATTTAACAAATAGATTTTTTTATCGTCCCGATAGAGTTTAGGGTTACTTCAGGTACGCAACCTTTCACGCTTGTGGTTATACTTTTCCCTTTTCTCAGCATTATGAATCCTTTCCCCATTTCCTACGTCCTATGTAATTCCATTTACCCTCCATAGTCCTTGTTATAAAGGATAGACAATTCTTTATGGTTTAAACGTACTTCCAGGGGATGGTTTAAATTATTCCCAGAGTAAGGTTTCAACCTATCTTAATGTAAACGTTTCTTCAGGGGCTGGTTTAAACCTATGGCAAGATAATGTTTAAACATGTTTCCAAGGGATAGTTTCAATCCATCACTAGGGGATGGTTTAAAAGCATTCCCAGTTTAAGGTTTAACATATCTTATTGTGGGGTTTAAACATTTCTTCAGGGACTGTTTAAACCTATGGCAAGATATCGGTTTAAACGTATTTCAATGGGATGGTTTAAATCCATCACTAGGGGATGGTTTAAAAGTATTCCCATAGTAAGGTTTCAGCGTATCTTAATGAGGGGTTTAAACTTTTCTTCAGGGGCTGGTTTAAACCTATGGCCAAATAATGGTTTGGACATGTTTCCAAGGGGAGGTTTTAACGTGATGACTTTTGTTACTGATTTATTGATATCGCAACGAAATTGGAACTTAATATACAAGAAAGTATTCCCTACAAACAATTGATTCTTTGTAGCCTATAAGCTGGAACTATGATACGATTTCAAAAATAATACTTTCGAAAATAGAAGAGTGTATTATAAAATAATTAAATGTGGGCTAAAATTGTTTCCATCATTAAACGTATGTTAAACTGTTAACCTTAGAGGTGGAGCATGCAGAGCTCGTATGTAGACCTACTATGTATCTACCCATCTCCGTGCCCTCTTTGACATTCGTTGTCCAGATCTGATTGTTGTCAGATGCTGTGGCTAATAGAGCTTTTTTGAGCTCTATTTTGTTTACTTATATGGTTCCATTTTTGTTTACTACTGGTTCCTTTTTCGGGGTATTTATCTAGTGATTAAATCAAATCTTTCTATTTGTGCTATTTAAATTCTGAGAAAAATATATAGCGCATATCTTACTACTTATTTGAATTTAATCACTTAAACAATAGTTTATGACTATCCGAACTTTATATTTAGTAAATTTGTTAAAACTTACTGAGACAGAACGTTTTCGATAGCTATGTGCCGATCTTCATCAGTCTTCTGCTTGGAGTCAAGCGGTGACGGTTTTAAAGGTAGGTTTTCGATAGTATCAAAGAGTATGTGTGATTTGTATTGTGTTTGTTCGTTTAATATGTTTGTATTTTGTGTTTTTGTGTGTCTGTAAATTTCATGTTGTTCTAGTGTGTTGAGATGTGGCCCTTTTTTGTTGATGTGTAGGATTTTTAAATTATGATATATGTCTGTGTTTTTGTGACCTGTTTCTTTTATGTGATTGTAAAATGTTGAGTTCTGTGCCAATATCTGTGCCAGTAGATATGTCGATGATATCATAACACTATACAGAGGCAACTCCCGTCAATGTGAAAAACTCCTCACCTACACTAATAAAATACACCCAAAACTCCACTTCGCTTCAGAAATTGAAACCAACCGATCCCTAAACTTCCTCGACCTAACCATAACAAAAAGCCACACACAAAAACACAGCTTCAACATTTACAGGTTTCCCATAACAACAGACACACTTATCCACAACACCTCAAACCACCCTATCCAACACAAACACGCTGCCTTCAGATCCATGCTCCATAGACTTAAAGAAGTCCCAATAACCACAGAAATCATGAACAAGGAACTAGACACAATTAAATATTTAGCATACACAAATGGATTTAACACCACAATAATAGGCAAACTATGGTACAAAATACAAAAAAACACTAAAATTAACACTACAGACAGGGAAAACAAATACATCACATTACCATTCATAAACAAAACTACAAACAAAATAGCCCGCAAATTTCAAAAAATAGGTTACAAAATAGCATACAAAACCAATAAGAAATTACAATACAACATACAACACAACACCAACAACAAAGATGAACTACAAGCACCAGGCGTATACAAACTAAACTGCGACGAATGTAACAAATTCTACATTGGACAAACAGGTCGCAGCTTTAAACAAAGAGTCGAAGAACACAAACATAACACCACCTCAACATTTTACAATCACTTAAAAGAAACAGGACACAAATAAACAGACATTTATCATAATTTAGAAATCCTACACATCAACAAAAAAGGGCCACACCTCAACACACTAGAACAATATGAAATTTACAGTCACACAAAAACACAAAATACAAACATATTAAACGAACGAACAAACTAAACTGCGACGAATGTAACAAATTCTACATTGGACAAACAGGTCGCAGCTTTAAACAAAGAGTCGAAGAACACAAACATAACACCACCTCAACATTTTACAATCACTTAAAAGAAACAGGACACAAATAAACAGACATTTATCATAATTTAGAAATCCTACACATCAACAAAAAAGGGCCACATCTCAACACACTAGAACAATATGAAATTTACAGACACACAAAAACACAAAATACAAACATATTAAACGAACGAACAAACTAAACTGCGACGAATGTAACAAATTCTACATTGGACAAACAGGTCGCAGCTTTAAACAAAGAGTCGAAGAACACAAACATAACACCACCTCAACATTTTACAATCACTTAAAAGAAACAGGACACAAATAAACAGACATTTATCATAATTTAGAAATCCTACACATCAACAAAAAAAGGGCCACATCTCAACACACTAGAACAATATGAAATTTACAGACACACAAAAACACAAAATACAAACATATTAAACGAACAAATACAATACAAATCACACATACTCTTTGATACTATCGAAAACCTACCTTTAAAACCGTCACCGCTTGACTCCAAGCAGAAGACTGATGAAGATCGGCACATAGCTATCGAAAACGTTCTGTCTCAGTAAGTTTTAACAAATTTACTAAATATAAAGTTCGGATAGTCATAAACTATTGTTTAAGTGATTAATAAGATTCACCGAACGTAATGGACTACAAAATTCAAGAACTTATTTGAAGAATTATTTAATTAATTAATGTTCTTTGTTTGTTTTAAAGATTATTTAATTAGTTTCTAATTAATACTAAAGTTATAAAATTATTTTTAATATTTATACTCATTGATTGTTCAAGCGATTATCCAGTTTAGACTTACTAGTTACTTCTTTGGTTTATTATTTTTTTATACTTTTATGTTTACGATTTTGTTAACTCTTTTGGGGATTCCTATTTTTGGGTTTTTTTTAGTAAATAAAGCAAGTCGTTTTATTTCTTCTCTTTAAATTTTAAGAAACCTCTTTTAGCGCATATTTCCTAATCCAAAAATTTATTTTTCGCTCTGTCTTTCGGGCGACAAAATTCTTAGTTTTCACCTAAAAATTGTTAGTTTTTTATTCTTTTCTTTCGAAGTTAACGTAGGTACATTCAACATTTTAAAGTTTTCGTGCGTGAAATTGGAATATTGCGAAAAGATAAGAATGGTATTTGGGCATCACGTTACTTGGAAGGCGGTGGGGGGGGGGCCTCCCATTCTATGTGTCTTGGAATGCGGCCGACCTTCAGCAAGACCCCTCCCCTGGACGCACGCACTTCACACTGCTCGACTATCTATATAAACAGAACAGCTCGTCCTTTTAATTGCATATAGGAAATGGAACGCTGGACGTAGTTTCTAACAGTGTTGCCAAATTTGTAAAATTTCCATATGTTCCTCATCGGTGAAAATGGTTCAAAATATTTTTCAAGTGTATTAAGTTTCCCCTCTTGTAATTAATTAAAAAATAAAATCAATCTGCCTTGAGATGGGCTTTTAATTGAAAATTTCTGTGAAGAAATTTTATTTAATGCGGGAAACAAAAATTAGTTTGTTTTTTTATTGCCTCTGAGCATTTGCAACCGAAATGTACTTATATTTAATCTAGAATTATTGTAGATAAAAGGTGTTTGTGTGTTATTTATTATATATGTTAAATACTTTACGCAAAATGTGAACTCCGTTTTAGAAAATGAGTTCAATAATAAATATTAAAAGGGAAAATATGATTTTTAAGTAAAGTTTTAAAATAAGTAGGAATTTAATTTTTTTTAGAAAATATTGAGTTGTATTGAAAGGCTTGGTTCGTAAAAGGGGGATCCTTTCTAATTATTTTCTAAGAAAGGGTATTAGTACTGACCCGAAACTGAGATGACACCCGACAGTAACCTGTGTAGCCTGGGTTCCAGGGTGGAGTTACAAAAGGTTCTTGACCTTGGATAGTTTAATTAGAATTCCCATTACGTTTCCAATTGACGAAAGAAAATTAAATAAATTCATTCACCAGGTGTTTTCAATAACAGAATTAGTTTTTCACAATATTCTCCGTTACTCACCTCTGGCTATATTTAAATCTGAACTTCTATTTCCTGTTATTATTGGAGCATCGACGGTCGTGAGGTTTGAGAGCTATGGATTTTATTCGCCGGTAAATTATAGACTTTCGTTTTCACGATACCGTTGCGAGCGTATTCTGGCCAGTTCTTTGTCACGCCCGTACTTCCCTTTGCGTGCTTTGGAATTACATGAAATTAATAGTACCTTAATTTTGTTTGAGCGTGCTTGTTCTATCACTCCTCAATAAATGTTGCTGTGAATCTGTGTTTATATATATATATATATATATATATATATATATATATATATATATATATATCCTTAAAAGATTGTTTTAATTTTGTTCTCATTGATTATTTGCTGAAGCATTTGTGTGCTTTAGAATTATGTAAAATTAATGATTCCTATATATTTTTTTTTGAGTGCATGTTCCATCACTACTCAATAATTGTTGGTGTGATTCTATGTTTACATATATATCCTTAACAGATTGTTTTAATTTTTTTCTCATTGTTTATTTCCTGAAGCATTTGTGTGCTTTAGAATTATGTAAAATTAACAGTTCCTTTATTTTTGTTTGAGCTGGCCAGTTCCATCACTCCTCAATAAATGTTGCTGTGAATCTGTGTTTATATATATCCTTAACAGATTGCTTTGATTTTGTTCTCTTTGTTTATTTGCTGAAGCATTTGTGGGCTTTAGAATTATGAAATATTAACGGTTCCTTTAATTTTTTTGAGCGTGCGTGCTCGATCACTCATCAATAAATGTTGCTGTGAATCTGTGTTTATATATATCCTTAAAAGATTGCTTTGATTTTGTTCTCATTGTTTATTTCCTGAAGCATTTGCGTGCTTTAGAATTTTATAAAATTAACGGTTCCTTTATTATTATTATTATTTTTTGAGCGTGCCTGTTCCACCACTCCTCAATAAATGTTGCTGTAAATCTGTGTATAAATATATTTTAAAAATTGTTTTAATTTTGTTCTCACTGTTTATTTTTCGAAGCATTTGTGAGCCTTAGAATTATGTGAAATTAACGGTTTTTTTTTTTTTTTTTTTTTTTTTTGAGAGTGCTTGTTTGATCACTCCTCAATAAATGTTGCTGTAAATCTGTATTTATATATCCTAAAAAAAAATGATTTAATTTTTTTGCCAACGCCTTTGCGTGCTCTGGATTTATGTGAATTTAATAGTCCCTTAATTTTTGTTAGTGTGTGTGTGCGTGTTCGGTCACTCCGCAATTAATGTTGTTGTTAAAATGTGTTTATATATCTTTAAAATAGTTGTTCTATTTTTTTTCTTTTATGCTGAAGTCTTTACGTGCTTTAGAATTATATGAATTTACAAATTTTCGAGGAGACAATATTTTATTAAGACAAGATTAGTAGTTGGTATTTGTTTGTCTTGTTGAATAAGTATCTTTTTGAATTAATTTAGGTCGATTGATACGGAAGCGGTGGTATTTAAACTATTTTCAGAAATTGTTACGTCGACTTTAGTGATATGGTATTATAGCAGCGCTGGTAAGGTTCCTTCTGGAGAGGGTTTGGATATTCTGAGGAATGAAAGCTCATTTATACTAAGAAGGCAAAATTTTAAAAATAATTTATCATTTCATGCTACTCTAAAGCAAAGAATTAGACACAAGTTTAATTGTTAGCGTCTGCTGGATTGCAATTTGCTCATTATATATTTATTTGTAATCATTAATAATTATCGCATTATTTAACTGTTTGAGTTTAAGCGTAAACAGAATTTTAAAATTTTTAAAATAGTTCCTCTAAGAAGGTTTTAAATGTCAATAAAACCAAATATAAAGCAAATTGCTTACTCATCTGATGTCACGCCTCGCCCGACAGTGTCTGACCATCGGAAGTGATTGTCACCCTTCCCGGTGAGCAAGTCGTTCAGGAATTTCTCCAATCCGTTCTTTCATCAAGGCCACTTCCAAGAAAACCAATCTAAGATACCGGCGAATTAGTCTCATAGTGTTTTTTTTTCTTAATCAGAAATATTTGATCGGTCGCCAAGCCAGGGGTGTAACTGTAAACTGACGAGAATTTCCGTTGCCACGTGTGTACGTCTTGTCATGGGTTATCCTAGGAATATGGTTCGATGAGTCGAGGAATGCCAGCACGGGTTAGTCATTGAATCACTCATAGTTTCTATTAAAAATACCAATATGCCCTAAGCAGTGCGTATGTTTTCAGGAAAGTTGAATCTCTATGAAGGTTGTGCTTGAGTTGCTGTAAATGGACAGTTCTTTGGCCTGAAACACGTTCTTGTAAGTGTAAAAGTGTATAAAAACATTGGTTTAAAATTTAATAAAAGGTTAAATTTGTTACAATAGAAATACATTCCTTTTCGATAACAGATTGAACTTCGCTAACGTCAATTTTTAATTTTTTTTCTCAATTTTTCTAGTATTATTCTTTATCTAATGGAAGAATTTAAAAAATGTATATACTTTACCCTTAACGTATATTGTGTTATAGTATTTTAATACTCTCCAAATATAATTTTTATAATTAATTAAAAAAATTGAAAATGTTTTAAAAATTTTTCAATTTTTTCTACTGTTAAGAAACTTGATATTTTTAAAAATCAGGTTACTGCAAACAACTCTCTTCAACCAATGCTTGAGTAATGACTCCTCCCTACCAGATGCCTAAACGTATCCTCTTTATATAGTTTGATTTGAAATAGAATAGGATTCTGCGTAGGTGAAATCGACCAGAGGGAGTGGGGATTACAGCCGTCTGAGCTAATAAAAAAATCACATCTTGCTGCATGGGTGAGCCTTGTTGCCAACTCGACGTTAAACTTCCGTTCATCGCTCAGTGTCATCGTAACTGTGGTGGAGTGATTTAATAGTGATGTAGCTTGCTTCGTTCTGCAATTTCAGTCGCTGGCATTAGCGGGTTGATTGTCAATCGCAAGTTCGAACTGGCAACATCGCATCCCTACCCTGCCACAGACCCATTCCTATTCTACTTTAAATCAAAGTATACACGTGCATGTAAATGGTGAACACTTCCCTTTAAAGAATACACGAAAGATGCGTACACGAGGAATATTGCGAAAGATGCGTACACGAGGAATATTGCGAAAGATGCGTACAGGATCAAGTTTTGACAGATGACGAGGGTAAGCTATGACGTCAGAACATTGTGACAGGCGAAAAATGCGTACAACGTTTAGGAGAACAAGGATCTTTTTAAATTATTGAGCTACATAAATGAGTTTACCTCTGAGCTAAACATAGATATCGCTTAGTTTCTCGGGGCTGAAAATGCTTTAAAACTGTTACAACCTGATTTCCATCACACTTTTCCAGGCTTTGGACTGGAAGTATGAAAAAGATATCTTGCGCTATATTTTTGGCGAGTTTTAAATCAGCTTGTAGCCTTGATAAGTTGTATTTTATGTTTTTAATTTTTCGTTTTACAGAATTTTTTAAATTTTAATTTATATTATAACCAGACCAAATTTTTTGATCTTACTCTCTGATTTCTTGGGTCTAATCCAATCCATTTTTTGGATGTAGAAAAGAGATCTTAATCAAGACATCAGTCTCCAGTTTCTAGGTATGTTTGACTTTTTCTTCTATATACTTTTGTCCAATTTAAAATGCTTTGTTCTTCTTCTCTTTTTTTCTATGTGTAACTCAAGGCTCATGTGCATAGGAGTTGAGGTTTCAGCCTCTTTTGATAAGTCTCTTTCAATTAAATCGTAATTATCGTCTCGTTATTTAAAAGCAAAATGACCACTGACAAACGGGAAACCATTGTTTGACCCATTTTGACTGAGAAAATCCAAAATCTTGAAAAGTTATTAGCAAATAGTTTATGGGTAAATGACCTGGACTGACAACTGGAGCCTAGTTTGTACGCTTTTTTCGCTTGTCAAATTTGTGATTGACCCTCGTCAATTTCTACTGTTTCCTCATGTACGCAAATTTCGCTGTACGCATTTTTCGTGCCACCCCTTTAAAAAACCTTGCACACACAATGTCAAAATCCATCCCCTAAACCACAGACCAAAGGGGATAATTCCAATCCTAAATTATCCTTCGTCGGCAGTAATACTCAACTTGAACGATTCTTTCGCAAAAACGGAAATAGAAATTAAGTTTAATATTTAGTAGTTTTTAACAAATCGCGCACAAAGCTAGGATTATACTACTTCGAATCTCTTTATTCACCGATGTTACAATCATCTAGGGTAAAATCACCTCATGGCCCTTTTCAAGGCTACGATTGTACAAACGGGTCATATATTTTGAATTTCTAAAACCACCCTTTGTAACAACAAAATGAGCTTGTAAAACAATATAAACTTGAACAGAATTATGAGAAAAAATAGTATAATGTATTTGTTTATAGCGACTAATCTAACCATCATAACATAAAGGTTATTCAGTAGACGGTTAGCTTCGTAAATGAAACGAGTGTTTCGAAACGCGTCAGCACGTAGGTTCTAAGGTATTCACTCAGTTATGCAATAATTACTTACAGGTAAATTTTGTACCTAACAGCGGTCGGTTCAAAAAATTCTAATCCCAAACAAGTTTTTTTCCAACTGAATATCGTTTCAAACAAATTCTTTTGCATGGGCTACGAATGCCTATAACACCTGGCATTTCCAATTCATGACTTCGGAGAGAAATATTTCCTGTTGACGCAACGGAAAGCTTATCAGTATGTCACATTTAGATAAAAAACCAATCAAGTGTGCCAGAAAAAGAGGGATAGCTATTTGCCGAGTTCGCCTGTCGCACCAGTTGTCGGCTATCTCAAGAATTTTATCTCCACCAAACCCATTTACTTAGCGACAAAATTGTCTGTCTACGAGGGAGAAAGGCAAGGTGAGGCAAGGTCCCACTGCGAGAAATTATTCCGATCCTTCAATAAACTTAAAAATGCATTATACTTATTATTATGCATGTTTTGTTTTCAGTTCTTGTAGTAGCTTTATATATATATATATTACACTTTAATGTGTACTGAAACAAGAATCTTAATTAGTACATTTACGAGTCGACTTTCGAGAGCTCATCATTTCAATTACCGTGCTCTCGTTTATTATGTGTTATAATAAAATAAATAGATGGTACATTTTTATAAATAAAAATCTCTAACATATTAAATATTTTTGGTAAATTATAAACAATGAATTTCAGAAAATTTGGGGTAAAAATTTCTTTACAGCAATGTAAATCTTTTAAGGGGTACAAAATTTAATTTTTTACTACACTATACAAGATTTTTTAAATAAAAAATAATTTTAATTTTAAGTATAATATATAAATTAACGTTTTTTGCCCTAAAAATAGACAAGCATCATAGAAACATGGTAATGTGAAATTAATTTTTAAAAAACAATAATCTCTACATGGAAAAAGTATGAAACATATGTAGAAATTATAACTTTTGATTTCCAGTGGTACAAAATTAATAGTAGTCATAGCATGTAGGATACATATAACTTTAGAAAATTTATTATAGGTTCTTAAAATAAAAAGTTTTATTTTAAAAAGTATGGATTGATAGGATTGAAACTAAATAAATATGAAAACACTCATTTCGGTGTTGTGAGGGACAAATTAATGAAACTGGGAAAATGTCATAATTTTGTAGGATAGTAATGTTACTAACTTGCATAAAAACGAAAGTTTGAAATCTCAGCTCCAAGATGTATATATTTCGATGCATTTAGCAAAATTATAACAAATTGATTTTTTTAATATAAAAATGAGAATGTCGGAAACAGTAAAACATTTTGTGGTTTTCGAGTCAACAAAATATCGGTTGCTCAGGTATAGGGTTAATAAATTAGCAAAATTTCCATATCTAACAACACGATAAAATGCTGCGGAATATACACAATACCACATTTTATCATCAAGATTATTTGAAATTTTTTTACGTTGTATATTAGTGTAACAATATTTCTTCTTATGCCTGTCTTTGTAAGCTTCATCGTTAAAAATCTTTAGTTTAGGCCTATATATTAAAAATGTGAATTATGATATACTTTGTTTTATTCTAAAAATTCTACTTCACCCTCGTACATTACTAAACCGGTTAAGAGCAAGAATCCTTCATGGAAGCGACCCTGATGGAGTTCTATTATGGTCCTCCTATCATAGGCAGATGATACGTTATTAACGTTTATATTTCATTGAACTCCACGGGTCAGCAACAAGAGACAGTCATTTGCCAAAACTTCAACAGAGTGTGGGTCTACTACTTAAAGTATGCAATTGTGAATAGGTAAAAAAGATTCTCTACTGCCCAACAGTTCAAAGGCCTACAACGTAACACTTTAAACGTGGTTAGGTTACTACCACAATGTGGAAATCTGTTCCTTCCACAGCGAGGAAACTGTTCCTTCCACAGTGTAGAATCGGTTTTTTTCACTACGAAGAATAGTTTCCTTATGAAACGAGAATAAGTTCATTCTACAATGTGAAATCGGTTCTTTCACAAAATGGAATCGGTTTCTTCCTTGAGGAATCTGTTCCTTCCATAATGTGAAATCGGTTCTTTCACAAAATGGAATCGGTTCTTTCCATGTGGAATCTGTTCCTTCCATAATGTGAAATCGGTTCTTTCATAAAATGGAATCGGTTCCTTCCATGTGGAATCTGTTCCTTCCATAATGTGAAATCGGTTCTTTCCACAACAAGAACATGGTTCTTTCCATAGTTTATAATCGCTTATTCCACAATGAGGAATTGGTTCCTTCTTGAAATTCTTCCGGGGCTGAACGTTGGCTATTCCGAGTGGAAACGACATTTTAGTTTCCACCATATTCTCTATCCCCCTACATTTCTTTCCCCTTTTAGTCTTCTCTGAATTACCAGTATTTCTCTGCTGTCAAAATGTTGGTAGTCAGGTTCATCAATTGGATCTTCCTGTCGCTGTAAACCAACTCAAGTCTTTCATCTGGCGTTCCGGTCTTTAGGTAAGGCCATCCTGGAATGGATAAATGTACATTTCCTACGTATCTGGACCGAACTAAAGAGCATAAAAACCCAGGCGTTCCACAAGTTTTACCTTTACTGCGTAGTTCTGGAAGCGTAGTAATATTTGCCTCTAATTGGCGTACTTGTCTCGTCCTGTGGTTGGACCGTTGACTAATCACAATAAGCAAAATCTCCAGATTGTTCCATTCCGGTAACACGGTTTTGTGACGCCACCACTTCCGAGTGCTTGGGTTGACACACGGTGTTGTGACGCCACCACTTCCAAGTGCTTGGGTTGACACACGGTGTTGTGACGCCACCATTTCCAAATGCTTGGGTTGACACACGGTGTTGTGATGCCCCCACTTCCAAATGCTTGGGTTGACACACGGTGTTGTGACGCCACCACTTCCAAGTGCTTGGGTTGACACACGGTGTTGTGACGCCACCACTTCCAAGTGCTTGGGTTGACACACGGTGTTGTGACGCCACCACTTCCAAGTGCTTGGGTTGACACACGGTGTTGTGACGCCACCACTTCCAAGTGCTTGGGTTGACACACGGTGCTGTGACGCCACCACTTCCAAGTGCTTGGGTTGACACACGGTGTTGTGACGCCACCACTTCCAAGTGCTTGGGTTGACACACGGTGTTGTGACGCCACCACTTCCAAGTGCTTGGGTTGACACACGGTGTTGTGACGCCACCACTTCCAAGTGCTTGGGTTGACACAATCACCCGGTAGCGAGAATCATTAGTTTGAGGTCTCAGTGTGGTTTCTTTAACATAATATAGTAGATTATCGTCTTCCCATCGAAGGCAACTTTAATTCTGTAAATACAATTATAGTCATGTCTATCTATCTACTTTGTCGGCTTCACAAACTGAACGATTTCCGTATTATGATCCTCTCATAAAATGATTCTTTTTTTTAGTGTATGTAACGCGCATCGTTTCCCATGAACACCTCTACATTTTCCATACACAAAAATATTCATCACGGTTTATGATAACATAGAATCTTGAAGCATTTAGCTTACGAATGGCTTTGCTCAAAAAATAGTGCAAGATATAAATCAAATGAGGCGTTGAACTCGAGGCTTGAACAGAAGGTTTCGTTACTTCACAGAAGAAGCTCAAATAGTTTTTATTCTTGTTTTTTTTTGTAGTATTTTTGAAGGAAACTGGGTGAAGTTGTAATTCATTAAGTGTATTTATTTTTATTTAAATAAAAGCGTTAAAGTAATGTTTTCTTTCTGTTGCAGGGTTAGGGCGTAACTGTCGGGATGTAGGGTGGCATGCAGCATGCGCAGTAGCACTGTGAGTGCCCCTGTGGAGTCTTGCAATCTCGGCCAAAGCCCTCCGCACTCCCGATTCGCAGCTGTTCAACTTCTCACTAATCAGTTACTTTATTTCATCGTTGAGGTAAGTTTAAATTAACATATATATCTAAATATATCATAATTAAATGCGGTGGTGTTCTACACGCATATTTAATTTTGAAAATTTGTTTACTTGAATTGCGTTGGGAAGTAGGCGTGGCGTAAAACAGTAGAGGATGTCACGTGGTGGGCGTGGTTTTTTACTTATTTCCAGATTCAATAATCAAGAAGAAAACTATCCCAAAGTTTTAAGCTTATATTAATAGAACAGGTAATGATTAAAGTATAACGAATAGAAACTCACAAACAATAATTTATTTCTCATATAAATTAGTGTTCATTATTATTTAAGTAAACTATTAAGTTATTTATGCTGTTACTCGATTTATCCCTATCAAACAATACATAGACTGGTTTTTACATCGTAGACAATGAGATAATTTGTTTTATGCTGAAACAAGAATAAAATTGTTTTGCTTTAATTGCCTTAATGTTTTGCTTTGTGTTTAAAGCCTCAATCTGAATTTCTACAATCTCTGTGGGTTTTTTTACACATTTCTAATTTTCACATTTTCAATTTATAATTTACATGATCTGAATTTCTACATTTCGAAAATAATGTGAAAATGGATTTTATTAGAATATACAATATCAACAACACGTTCTAATTGCTTAGTTTTGTTGCTAGTCCATGTTATTGCAATTATGTACTCTTTCTGTATATTATCAGATCTTTTTTTTTATTCCACCTAAACATTCTGTTACCTCCAGCGTGTAATTTTTTAAATTTAAACGAGACGAATATTCTATCTTTAAAAATCCTAAAAACGTTATCCAAAACGTCTGATGGAATAGTTTCATAGCTCTCAGATACTGTATGAATATATTTATTGTTAGAAAGATAAAGAAATTTAAGATGTAGCCTATAAACAGAACTTTTGAATAAAGAGGCCTACTTAATTTCATAATTATTTTTACATCTATTAAATCTCCTCAACTATTAGAAACGGTTTAAGTAAAACTTTTCAGAGTTACTTCTACATTCAACCTAATCATTGACTCACAAAACGATGCGAAAACTTTATAAATAAAACTACATTATTAAGAAAGTTAGAATTTTATAAAAGAGGAAAATAGTGAATAGAATTTGACCAACATTTTTTAATATATCATACAAATATGTAACAAATTACCACCTGGCTGTTACCAAACGTTTGAAGCAGTTCCTTATGAAATGGAAATCAAATTGCTCCACAAAACGTATTTTACAATGTTACTGAAAAAAAAAATCAATTTGTTTTTACAGTATTTTCGAAATATTGAGGAATTTTAAATTTTTGTCTAATACTTCGAAGAACTTGAGAAAAGAGAAGCAGGTGTCCTATTAGGATATAGTTGCGAAAGGTTCTCTCTAAAAAAAATCAGATTTTACTCATTTATATGAAGGTCTGGCCTTAGTAGTACAACTTTTATAGAAGTTTGTTGGAATGTACTAAATATAAAAGAAAATCGCAAGGTATTTAAAATGACTAAAAAGGAATCGCGTTGTCCTTGAAAATAGCGAAATATCTCCTTGTGCCAGTTGAAACTGTGGTCTAATGTCCGTAGGCATATTGTATCTATAGACAAAACCCCCCACTGGCATCCGTTTTGTGTTTATGAGAACAATGCATTTTTATATTAAACTTTGTACGCTGTAAAAGAGGTCAGGGTACAACCTTTGAAGTGGTCAAGTGTTGCCTTTATGGAGCTGCAAAGACAAATTGCATTGATGTTTTCTGGGCGTGTAGTAAGCTAGGAATGCCTACCCGCTCAATCTTCGTGGTCTAGAAGTGTCGGGTTCGTCGTATGTCAGTACAAAATCTTCCGTTTCCCATTTCGATATTTTATGGAGCTTATTGTTCGTAAAACAAACAGAAATATAAGACTTCTTTAATAACTTTGTTTTAAAAAAATGGTTATCTCATATTTGTAATGAAAATTACAGTTTTCATAAATATCTGACCTTGAAACTTATATTTTTAACATAGTACTTAACATATATTTTTAACATTTTTTTATAATTACTTCAGTTTTTACGTTTATGAACTCTACCGTAGCCGTATGAAACCCAAAAGGAATTTAAAAAATCATTGAAATCAAAATCGAACGAGAAATAAGTAGTTTTTTTCTTTTTTTCATTTGAGAGTTAAAAGCACGATAAATTTTAATAAAAGTCTGACCGATTTTATCTGCTAGTTTTTACTAAGGGCTCGATCCCAAATGAAGGCAATAAATTTATTTCGATCAAAGATAAGGATGCAATATTTATTGATTGAAAAGTAAAAGAGGTACTTAACCTACCTGATTATATAGTCGTTATTATTGTTTTTTAAATACATTTTTTAAACTAAAACGTGAACGCTAACATTCGCTAGATTCTATTTTCAGACGCAAGTTTTGTGGCTATTGGCAGGGAAAGGTTGTACATACATATATAAGATTGAGGCAGGGAAATAAAACTCCTCATTCATGCAATCGATCCTGCCCTCGTGATATATTATTCGCAGAACAAGAGAATTATTATTTCCTTGACTTAATCCTACCTAACCCCATCTCTTCCTTATACTCCGTCCTACAAGGAGTAAACGGCTGTCTAACTCTTTATAATCCCGATAGGAACTAGGCCTCCTTTATGTTCGCGTTTTTGCTCCCGTGGTGCCATGACTCCAGGGTCTCTTATGTCTCCTGGAATATTTCCCCCCCCCTCATAGATGAAAATCATACATTCCGATGACCTTAAAACTAAAAAACATTATGTATAATAAAAATGTCTTTGTTGGAGAATGTATGCCGATTTCATAGCAAAACGTGGTCAGCTTCACCAGTCTGAAGTAAATCTACTCTCTTGGGCGTCACAAAGAAGTGTCTACTCGGTATTGTGAAGGTTAGAATGTGAACGCAGGTTAGAAACAAGTGCTTTGCGATTTCTTGAATCTGGGAATATGGCGAAATTACGAATGGCAGAGTTGGCATTCTATTAGAAACAAGTAATAAAAAAATCAAGTAATTTCTTATTAAGGTTAACAACAATATATATATATATATATATATATATATATATATATATATATATATATAGAGAGAGAGAGAGAGAGAGAGAGAGAGAGAGAGAGAGAGATTTTTTTGGACTAGAAGACTGACAGACTTACCTTGGTAAGAGTCCACTCTGTAGTCTTGAAATAGAAACACATAAAAGCACTTAACCAGTGATATATTTCAACCACACAGTGGTCTTTGCCAATCAAAGAGAAAACACAAAAAGAGTATGAGAGAATGAAATAAAATAAATATAAGTTGTCAACTTGTTGACTACAGTGTGGACTCTTACCAAGGTAAGTCTGTCAGTCTCCTAGTCCAAAAAATCTAAATAATCTTTTCCAACCAAAACTAACCTAATATATATATATATATATATATATATATATATATATATATATATATATATATATATATATATATATTAGTTAGCGAGAAATATAACTGTAGGTATTGGAAAGGCGCGCTAGAATTTGGACATGCAGATTCTCAGTTCAAATCCAGCTAGATCCCACAAATTTTATAATTTAATTATTGAATTATTATTTGAAAAAACTGTATTAGCATCATTTGTCATCCACTATGGGTTTAAAAAAAATATATATTTGAACTTGATTGGATGAATAGAAGTGTATTGTATTAACGATTGAAAGTTCTTACAAGATATTTATCAGGAGAGTGTGAGCTACTAGAAGGAATTTAATAATGTAAATTTTAAATCAGATATAATCTAAAATCTCATATACACGCTTCTGCATAACTTAATGAAAATTAAATTCAGAACATATTATACGGATCGTTACAATTTCTCTTAGCTGTTAGTTTGTATTTTAATCTTCAAACATTAAATTCTCTGATTCTGCTTCCGAAGAGGAATCACCAGCTGGTCTATATGCTTTATTTTCTTCGGCGCACATTCTTTTTTCATCAAACCTACCATCATCCCTATTCACGTATTGAGTTTCTTGACTTTCTCCATTTAAAACATTTTAATATCTTTATTTCCTTTTACTAATAAATCAAATCCTTGTATTTTTTATTAACTCTTCTGCTATATTTAAATCATAAAATAAAGTAAATATTTATTAGTACTTCATTGATAAAGGGATAAGAGTCTCATTTATGATATTGTGTGGTAAACATGGCAACAATTTAAGGCTATGCAATAGAGGTTTCGACGACCACCAGATAAGGGGAAAAAATATTGATATACATCTTTGAGTATATGTCTATGAAGTCTATGAATATGAAGTATATTTCTAGCTATGAAAAGGCTGGCTCAATGCTAAAGCGCTAAACTATGAAGATACTTAGTTCGAATCTGACCTAGATCCCCCAAATTTTTGTAAATTAATTATTGAATAAATATTTGAAAAAACTGTATGAAGATCAATTACCATCCACTATAGATTTAAAAAAATGTATTTGAACTTGATTGGATGAATGAAACGTATTTTATTAACGATTGAAAATTTGAAGATATATATCAAGAGAGTGTGAGCTAACAGAAGGAATTTATCAAAGAGAAGGCCGACTTCCTACCGAGACAGAGCTACAGAACGAAACCTCGTATAATATAGTTTTTTCTCGTATAAAGTAACGCTGCGGTTGAGCATTAAAAATTATACAAATACAAAGTAGCTGATAGTAAAGCCCAATTTAGGAAAGTGTTATTTGTTTGGTTGCGGAGTTCAAACTTCACTACGTTATTTCAAATATCAACACATTAGTGCCTACTTTTACCATCTACGTTCCTTGTTAGGGAATTCAATTAAACTTCTGTTATTTTTCTGAGTAGGCGAGCGAAATGTCATACAAAATTCGATATTTATGATTGTTTCGAACAGCGCTTGAAACTCGCTACAGGAAATCGTTTCGTGGGAGACAAACACACCCGCACAAAGCCATTGGTATTTCGCCTACAGTTCGACCAGACAACTACATTGGAACGGACTTTGATAGAGTGGAAGCAGCGTGATATCGATTTCACCGTAATGTTTTCCGAAATGTCTAGCAGGAGTCGCACACACACACACTCGATGAATGCAAGCTGACTGTAAACCTAGAATAAAACAGGTTAGGTCAGAAGATGGCGCCAAATTATTCTTCCGGTTTGATGGATGTGCTCACGGGCTGCCTAATTAGGCCGGACGGAGGTTTCTACAAATCCGTGGCAACTGGTTGACGCCTCGAAAGCAACTTTCGATAGCACTGACTTCAATTCATCGATATCGGCGCAGGTGTTTTTCTAAAATATACAATAAAATCGAGTCCATTGATTTTGTGCGTTGATGCCGAACTGTTTCATAGACTTTTCCGTCGGTTTAGATGAAACAAGGTTAATTTTGCTTGAAACCCCTGTTCCCCAGACAAGAAATCCTTTCTGGGGGTAATTGACGTTCCGGGAAGACTAGGAGTTTACTTTAAAATTTTAAATTCCATTTTATGCAGATCATACACTTAAAATTAAGTAGCCTATAAGTTTGTGAAACAAGTTAAATAAAATATCTTATTTTAATTACATTCTAAATTTAAAGAATACTTATTGGTCTTCAATTTTATCTACATGTAGTACAGAATATTATTGATTTCAGAAATCACTTACAGGTTTGCAAGAAATAACAAAGGTTTTGAAATTAAGGTTGGTTTTCACAATCTACAATTTTACAAAGAAATATAGAGCCTACAAGTTGACTTTAAAAGTTCATGAAAACGTGTTCTTCTTTTTCAACGATTCTCTTTTGACTATAAGTTATAGCTGACCATGTAGGCGCTCTTTAGAAGTTGGACTTCTCAAAGATGAGTCCCTCGCCCAACGAAGCTACGCACTTTGAAGTCTTACACGGACTGCGCGTATTTCTTAACACCTCTCGGCCTACTCTCAACTCTTATTGTAAAACTGTCTTGAAGTTATATTTAAATTTCTTTATGAGTTACCAAAACTTTAATCTTGTGAGTACAGTAATAATTAAACAATAACGAACACCCAACTCACAATCAATAATTTATTCCTCAGACGCGTTTCAGCGTTAGGCCCATTATCAGGTGAGTATAGCTATTACATCTAAACTACACATCAAATATAGTTATTTATAAACCGGTCAATTTAAAACAGTTTTTTATCCTATAAAAGATTAAGAAGAACCAATCGCCTCGTCGTTGCATCGCCGCTATGACTCATGGTAGAAATGCTAAACCAGTTTCTAATCAAAGAAAAATTACCGGTCGGAACATTTCTCTGACTTCATTAATTGTGTTAAAAAATTTGAAATCTGAAGGTATCTAAATATTATCCTTCTTTTCAAAGTTCGTTACTTTCTTAATAATAAAACTAACAAAATAAATATGTGTATTGCATCAAACGCGTTTCAGTGACCAAGGAAATCTACAATTTAAAAGGCATCATAGCAACTTAGCTCTAATCAATGTAGTCATGCCTTAGTAACCCAATAGCTTTTGCTGTAATGAATATATTAAGGGTTAGTTTTTTCAAACTATTTATTCCTTAAATTGTTGAATGGTCGAATTAAAATTAAAAAGGTATTGTGATGTCGACCAGATGAGAGAACTGCTGGGCGTGGTGTTGTAACTTTCACATTTCTAACGAAAGACTGAAGAGGAAAGCTAGTGACGAGAACACTGATTGACGAAACACGTAAATTAGAAATTTTATAGGCATCTGCAGTGTTTGATTGGACGAAAGCGTTGTTGATTCTCCTGCGTACTTTCCATCTTTGCTACAGAAATACTTTTTTAATTTTAACTCTCATAATTGTTTACGAGTATTTTTATCTACGAGGGAATGCGTAAAGTATACTTTCAAAACAATGAGGAAAATGTAATTGACTAGTAAGTAAAAATCACAGGAAATATAGTTTGTAGATGCTAGTTGACCATCTTGTTAATGCAGTTTTAGTAATTTTGATCGGTCTTGTCGAAATTAGTTTAAAAATAAACTAGATCCAGTACTGAAGCGATTTTATAAACTCTCCACTGAACGTACTAGCATACACGTTCTCCTTAAGGCCTGAGAGATTGGGTTGAAACCTCATAGTGTATAGTAATAGACCTCTATACTTCGTAACATATATAGGCCTACATGTACAATTGTTAATAAAGCCTTTATACTACAACTACTATATACTAATAGATTTGGGAATTTTGCGTATTTAAATACAGGTCATGAAAGATTTACTGCTGTTTCGGATACTTCGTCCATCTTTAGGTGTCAGTTAAAATAATCAGAACTGACATATGATAAATCAATATGATGTAATAATATTATGATGTAATAATATGATAATATTGATGTAATATTTTATACTTTGCATTGATAGTAATTATGTTGCTTCATAGCGTCTGTCATTACAGGTAGGCTATTGTGTAGCATATTTTTATAATTACTTCCTCACTTTAAGGTTATTCTCTCAAACAGAAATTTTCTAATTAAAATTATTTACAATATGAAATATCCGTTTTATGTTTACTTTTTCTCTTCAAAACATTTTCAATACGTTCATTGTTCACGATTACTACTGACATCAAATTGCCTACACAGCGCCGTGATTTTACTGTTTGAGTCTGCAATGATATATAGGTAGATATTCGGTAACGTTTACCATTAGGTTTGTTTTATAAATCCTGATTTTCTAATATTGAATCAGCCCATGTGTGATATTTACAGATGTGTTAAAATATATTAATATATATATATATATATATATATATATATATATATATATATATATATATATATATATATATATATATATACATACATATTACTACATTCACAGTTACTACTGTCTTTAAATTCTATAAAGAATTTGTTTTAGTAATTTGTTCCGTAAATTTGTTTAGAACTTCAGTGGCTTAATTTGTTTTAGTGTGCAGTTTATATAGTCACCTTTACTATAATTTTTGTTGCATAAATATTAATAGTGAATAAGCAAGTACATAAATTATGTTTTAAATATTCATGTATAATATATTTAATATTTAATATGCATTATATATATATATATATATATATATATATATATATATATATATATATATATATATATATATATGATGAATTGTTATTATCTGGAGTACATCCATTGATTTTGCGGTGCATAAAATCGCAGTTCCGACATTTCAACTGACTCACTCAATTTCTGACTCGCTCTTCAACTGTTGTTGGTTTCACCTCGTCAATCCTAGATCAGATTCTAGCGAAACGTCGGAATTGTGATTGTATGCACTGCAGACTGAACGGATGTACTCCAGATAATAACTATTCATCATATATTTCCATCTGTGAAAGAATGCGTATCAGCATGTATATATATATATATATATATATATATATACACACATATATCAGGATGTTGATGATGTTGGTATCGTTTACCAACGAAAAGCTTTGAATAAAAATGTAATAAATAATGCTTGTATTTGAACACATGAATTGTTTTGATTATTATACAAAGAAACATATTTTGTGTTTGTGTGTGTGTGTGTGTGCTTGCTGGCTTATGTATGTATATGTATGTATATATATATATATATATATATATATATATATATATATATATATATTCTTGATATTTAACATTATCCATTGTTTTTCCGTTGCACTGACTTTATGAAGTTAATATATTACTATTTTTGAGTAATTTTATCCACCATTAAGTGCAATAATTTTACCTTGAGTGATGAGGCACCTTTCGGTCTTTGACCATTGTCGAATCACTGATTTTTCTCCTTTTGGAGAAAAATCAGTGATTCGACAATGGTCAAAGACCGAAAGGTGCCTCATCACTCAAGGTAAAATTATTGCACTTAATGGTGGATAAAATTACTCAAAAATAGTAATATATTAACTTCATATATATATATATATATATATATATATATATATATATATATATATATATATATATAACACTAAATACATACCATACCAAACCAAATAGAAAATATTGAAGTGTTAATTATTGTATTACAGATTAATCGTTATAAATATTTTGGCTTGATTTTGTAAAAAAATACTCAATTTGTATTATTAAAAAATTTCAAGTATTATTATGGCATAAGAGTTCTAAAAACAAAGGTAACAAACACCAGCAGGCATGGGAATACTTGTTAGAAACTTCAAACCATTATTTTGAAAAACACAAATTTTTTTCTTGTTTTTTTAAATGTCCAACTGTAGTGGCTTGTATTTAATTGTTTGTATTTTTTTCAGCCGAAATCAAGAACAAAAGAGTTGTACTCGCAAACATGCTCACACCTGGCGGCTCAAGGAATGGCCGACACAGGACTCTTCGGCCTGTCAATCGTTTCAGGTGAGTGGCGTCACTTGGAATCATGAGTAACTTAAACCCTTCCCTCGAGTCAGTTACCAAGTGACGAAATGTATCCCAAAAATAAGGAACACTGTCTCTAGATATTCTTCCTACAACTCATTACTATTTTATTTAATTTATACATTCAAGGTATTTTTTTTATTTATAAAAAAACCATTTGGCTGTAAATTCGTTATTTAACGGAATAAGAGAATCCGCGCACAAGGGTTTAAGCAGTTGGGGGTAAATTCATAAAATATTGTCAGAAACAAACGAAATAATACTTTTTGGTTTGAGCTTACTTTTAAACACAGAGCTTACGCCCTCGGGGCCGGTAACAGAAGATTAATCAGCGTTCAGGCAGGCGAGGTTTTTGGTCGTGTTTTTGTGTCGGCGGACGACCTCGGTCGTACGGCCTTGTCGCTGCGGCATTCCGCCAGATGCCGACACTAGCTGCTGGAAATAGTTGGTATAGCTGGCACATAACTTTCCAAACTACTTGAAAAAATAAATGCAAATGGAGCATTACCATCAAATTTGATTACAACTTGGAAAAACGATGTCATTAAAAGATTTTCAACCATGAAAATCAAAACGCCAGTGTTTTGAGATTAAGGGATCATTTAGGGAATGTTTTATATAAACTTAAAGGTTGCGTCATTTGTTGAACTTCATCGTACTTCTTTAAGGTTTAACGTATTGCCTTGCTTTGCAATCATTGTTACTAATTTCTTTTTGTAGAAGGCACGTTTTTTGCGTGCCTTGAAAAACGAGGCCTGGGCGGTAAATATATGGGGAATATTACCCTATACGAAAATATAGGGAGTCCTATTATTAATAACACTTAATCAAAAAAATCACCTGTAAAAATACACATAATTAGTATTCGATAATTATTACGTCGCATATTTCAGTACCGCCTTTTGTGCCTCACGCTACATGTATGCAGTCGTTTAACGGAAAAAAACATTTTAAAAGGAACATATTGTATTTTGTAAAAATAAAAATGATTGACGAAGATTTTTTAAGGAGTAATGAATCTGCATTTACTTCAAATTTGATAGCAATTCGTGCAGGTTTATCCAGGTACGCTTCAGAAATTTGGTTATTGATGTGATTACTTTTTTTCTATTAAAACAAAATTACCAACCAGTTGCCGCCCTATGTCTCCCATGGGACCTGGGACGGACCGTCGCCCCGCTCTCACTTTGGCAGGCCACTGGAGAAGCCTATTGTTGATGAAGATGAGAACTTTGAGACTTCTCTATAACTTAGAACGGCGAAGCTTGCATGTCACTAAGGATTGGAATTATGAGCAACATCAGAGACATATATTGTTGACGTAATAAGAAAAGAATTTGTTACCTTGATATAATTTTAAAATAATAATAAAACATTTGGAGTTTAATGACGAAAATGTTAAAATTTTCTCATAACAAGTTTATGAAATTTTTAATTAGTTTAGCGTTTTAAAGCAATTTAGAGCTACTATGTGCTTGTTATATCTATTATAGGCTCTACACGAAAGACGAACAAAATGATGCTAGAGGAGAAGGAATGGCGAAAGACGTTTATATCCTGTTATATAGTGTTAGAATATATTATAAGAGGTTTATAAAATCAAACATTATTCGCTGTATAAGTTTGGATGAGGGACTACCTGGGGCCACCCCTAATATCTCCGCCCTCGACTCGGGACTGGCCGAAGCTATTACGCCAATAGGTCTCCTTGTTATCTTACTACGTCGATATAATATTTTTTTATTAAACGTATTGCTTATTTTTATCAGTTAATTGAAATTGATTTTTAAAAAAAAGTTATGGCTGGCGATACGAAACTCAGCGCCATTATGTCTTAAAATTAACTTGTTTCCCTATGTGTTATTAAGAAATGTATATTCGCTTCCTTTACTTAAATAATTGATTGATTGACCTGAGAACGTTGTCGACTTCACATACTCTGCTCCAAGCGCTTACTGGCGGATAGTCCGTGTCATTTGTTCATAGATATTGATTTACAATATTATTACTAAGAATGTTACAAAATAGTTTCTTTGAACGAATTTCGTAAACATATATTGTTTGTGAACACAATCGTTTCAATATGTCTTAGGTTAAATAACAAGAATGCATTGGAAGCTCTACCGACGGTGGCTCTACCGACGGTAGCTTTACCGACGGTGACTCTACCGACGGAAGTACTAATTTAAATGATTTAATTTAGTAGTCAAATTACGATTTTAAATCATCCAAGTCTTTAGAAAGTTTATATGTAACATAACCTTATTTATTATTATAGTTTCACATTTTTAATTTCAATCATACAGTTTTGTCTTGTTTATAAATTTAATTAATTATTCCTTATGAATCGAACTTGATAAATATAGCTGACATCAGTATATTATATAAATACATTTACTGTTAACTTGAGCCTATTACGAAATAATATAACATTCCTTAGTCATACACTTCGACTTACTGACAATGTGCGTTTCAAAACTTAATCTAACCCGACGTGTAATTATAACAGCAGTTGTATGAAGTGTACCGCATACAAGTATGTTACTTAAATGTTCATAACTTCAATATAGCTTTATAAAATACACGGTATGTCTGAACATATTCTAAATTGCATTTGAAACAGCCTCAAACAAAATCCAAGTGAATATCTTCGGAACAAAATTCGTTGATCTCCGGAATGTTGCACATTTTCTTGGAAATTCCCAATAGATGTCACGTTTTTTCGATTCGATCTCGTCTAGATATTTTATTTACTGTTCTCCAAGAAGTTACACTATAAGTGTAAAAGCCTATATCATATATTTCAATGTAAGTAAAGAAAATAAACATGTAATACCTCTTTAAATGAATGTATTCTACACCAATATACTTTTTTGAATATACTTGTATGCCAATATATAATGTATACCAATAATGTATATACTTATAACTGTATGTAGCAAAAGGGACGTAAAAAAAATGTATATACTTGTTTGAATCTATATATCAAATTGCCGTAAATGCATAAAAAATTTATTTTTAAAATGTACGAGGGGATAAGCCTATGTGAGTATCACATTTTAGAAGAACTTAAAATTATTCGAATTTGTTTTAAACTTGTAACATCCGAAATCCACCACATATTTTATCGCTCAGCGCGCATTACTACAACTTCATATAAAACAGATTTTTGAAGATTTATGCAGAAATAAGTTGAAGTAAAACTTGTTATGGATTTTAAAAAAATAATGTTTTGAGTGTGACTTCAAAAATGTTTTAATATTTTTTTGACTCGGAGATTTCAACAGTGGTACAGATAGGTTGCAATGTTAAAGATTTTAGAAAATGCAATATTCTTTGGTTTAATCTTGTATACTCTGTATGTGGGTAACTTTCATTCGTTTGAAAATAAATGTTAAGACAAGAACTGTAAAAATTAAGGTGACAACCTCTGTTGAGAAACAAAATATAAATTGTAGCCGCTCTTTCTGCTTGTTTTGAATTATAGCCGTTTAACGTACTATTTTTATTATTTTTTTAAGAAGAATATATTAAAACGTGAAAGGTCGTAAATTACAGCCACCTTCTCTAGAAGCCATTTATCTGTATGGTTAAATTATCCTGTTTTGAATCTATTTCACCTGGAATGAAATTATTGTCCATATTTATACCAGGTTGCCTGGTTTCTAGATAGGTTCGGTAATTGTGATGAGCCCGGGCGTCCGCCCGGAGCAACTTGAGTCACACAATCCCCCCCCCCTTCCATCTTGACCACAAAAACGCTACTGTACACTTCAATCTAAAATAAATCAACTTTTATCCCGAGGAATTCCTCAAGGGCAAGTGCTGGGACTGATTCTATTCATATTCATGCCGGTAGAAAACGCATTACAGGTGATATGTTTATAGGCTTACATAAAGTGTGTCTGGTATGCAATTAATAAGATTTAAAATTGATTTTATCATAGTTGTTATACACGCACACATCCTCAATGGAGGAATTTGACGTACGTCGGAGGAAGGGAGGGAATATTGCTTAGTGTTGTTAATTGTAAACTCACGTATAAGTATAAACCGGGTTTTTGTTTTAAATTAAACCTAACCTATGAACATTCCTGTGTGAAAAACGCGTCTTCTGAAACTAACCTATCATAGTTTTAAATTAGTTAAATATAATAAATGTTTAAAATATTTTTTGATTTAATATTTGTTTAATTTTAATTTTTTTTATTTAATTTTCACGAGATTTGTTAGTAACCATATTCTATTTAGGCGAATAAAATGCGATAAATTCAACACAACTTTTAAAAGTTCCTATAAATTACTAAAGAATTTAATGCTGACATAACATGTTGTCTTGACAAATTACAAACAGATTATGTTATAATGTTATGAAATAATTGCGGTATTTCTTCTAAATGTGCCTTTAAAACATTTATATTAAGTTATTACTTAAGTTATCATAAATATCGACTGAGATATTTATAGGTTTGGGATTAAATATGCCTATAATGAAACGATTTTTTGTTTTAAGGCGAGAAAATACTCGTAATTAAAGAATTCTTTAGAGACATAGAGACATAAATAACAAGAAGAAAGGTATGAATTTCTTCTGCTGTTAGGAGATAGTAGGCCTACAAAATTGCCTAGTGAAGAATTATACAATTGTTTATATTATTAAAGATCTATATTTTTAATCTAACAAAAGTAATGTTTAATCTAGCTATTGAAATATTACGGGGATGGTTAAAATTATTTTAATCAAATGTTTATAAAGAAAATTTGTCATATACTACTTTATTCATTGTATGACGAATAATCAGTGCATGATAAACTCGTTTGGTATTGAACTCCAATTATACAAAACTTATATAATTTGAAAATAGAATAATGGAGATTATAATTTAGAAGTAGATGTAGAGTGTGACGAATCACGAGGAATAATTTATTTTACTCTTCTGAACTTGGGTGACTTTAATGCTTGGATAGAAATGATTGCTGCTTCAAATTAAAAAAAAAGAATTAACTTACCCCTTCAACAAATTTAGTGATACCAGCCGTTCAGAGAAGTTCGATTAACGAATTATTAAGTGACAGTTTTTGTTATTATTTCTGACAGGTACTATTTTTAACGTATTTACGGCTTATGAAATAACGCACGAGATGAAATAACACAGATTTATAAATGTTAAAATTTATTCACTTTATGAGCATAATTATACGGACCTTTAATTGCTTAACACCCGTTTGTACATCGTTCCATGTTACAAACTATGTTGGTATTATATTTGCATTATCATTAGAAGAGATTTTAACGCGGGTAATACGAGCCACTTCGCCCCTCGAGAGTTCGGCAGTCCAATGGCCCAAGATCCAAGCCCAGTCCTCTACTCATGCAATTTCTCCAACATTTCTACAAGCTACTGTTTACTGGCCCGACCTCTCCGCGCATTCCATTCTCCCTCTCTCTCTTTCTCCTTGATATTTTATTACCCAGCTCTCGCGCCGGGCCAAATCCTAACAATTATACCTGTTCCAATGTATGCTTACAATTTTAACAGTACATTTCAACTTAGGCTCTTTTTCGGCGTGCGTGCGTGTGTGTGTGTGTGTGTGTGTGTGTGTGTGTGTGTGTGTGTGTGTGTGTGTGTGTGTGTGTGTGTGTGTGTGAGTGCGTGCGGTCTCGTGTGTGTGTGTGTGTGTGTGTGTGTATGTGTGTGTGCGTGCGTGTGTGTATGTGTGTGCGTGTGTGTGTGTGTGTGTGTGTGTGTGTGTGTTTTTTTTTAAATTAAGGAGTAAATTCCACTCTCTTAATACAAGAAAATAAAAATAGCGTTTTTAAATAATAAAAACTTCAACGATAAATATTTTTTTGCAATTGGTTAAACGAAAAGATTTCTAGAGTAAATTTTTATTTATCTTTGCGTAGGCCTATGTTCATGAATTTTGAAATAATGCGCAGCTTATTGATTTTATCATACGTAAAACACAAACATCTGTTTTGATGTTTATATATTTGTGTAGCAACTTGGTACTAATTTCTTTTTTTCTCGAAAAGTATTTCGCATAATTTATGGGCTTTTAGAAATAACATTATATAAACACGTTTTACAAGGGAAACAAATAACAAACAATATTCAACAGTTTACTTCAAAATTCCACAAACATAACGATTATAGGATTGAAAAGTATACGCTCAGTTAAAACCATCTGTTATGTGGTATGTTGCACGCACTCAGAGTATGTCTGTTTAGTTACGACCCTGCTGAAGTAATGCCATGACCCTTCCTGTATCCCTATTTTTTCCTATATTTCTTTGGCTATAACAGTCAAACTGTCATCGCCATAAAAACTACACAAGGCCATTATGAGTTTTCCTTTTGTTCTGAGGGAGTTAGATCTTCATTCCAGCACCCTTCTTCTAATGTCCTGAAAAATCCTCGATGGAGAAAACGTTTACTATACTGCTTGAACATTAATTTCTCTTTTAACTTAAACCAGAGTTTTTATGATTTTTATTTATGTTTGTATTCATCGTCCTTCTCAAATTCTTCATAGACAATAAAGTATATAAATTTGTGACTCATCTGTTGGGTTTTACGATTTGTTTATCGCTTTTTTATGATTAAAAAATCTCAGATAAACAGATGTCTATGACTTCGATAGGTTTCCTGGCGGCTCACATTTCTATAATGGCGGAGGGTGTAATATAAGCTTATTACCTTTCGTTTAAAACTTAAAAATCTCAAATTACCAAATCCGAATGTCACAGATGTTTTAGTCAGTTAGCCAGTTACGTAGAAATACCCGAAGTATTGTATCTGTTCACTACCATTTCGTTTTATAAAACGAAGTAAATCCAATTAAATATTTAACTCTATTAATTGCTCTTGAACACTTTGATATAGTGTTACACCGTTGGTACCGCGGCGTACAAGTCTCCCATCTACATATAGCGCACCCTCTATATTAGCTTGGCATGCCGCCGAGTATGATATAACATTCGGTGCTTTTTTGTTAAACTTTAAGGCGATCTACCACAGTATGACTGTACTAGTATTATTGCCTATAAAGAATGGGAATGAGTTTTGAATTTAATTAGGATTAAAGTAGGGACAAAAACCCCTGGTAGAGGATATGAGAGATTTAGAAAGAGACCTATTCTCTAATGGCGCCAGTAGGGGATACCTAAACGTAACAGCCCTTCGCAAAAACGTGGTAATAAAGAGTAGGTGGAATTAGGTAGATCTAAAGAAAGGTGTGGTAGTGTAAGTTACTAGCAAAGTACGCGACAAATAATTCTCAGACATCACATTTTCTTCAGAAGTTCACTTACATATAGACTGTAACACTATAATGTGTTTTAAATACAAATCCCCTTTACCGCAAAGCAAATGGATTAGTTACAAAATCTGAACATTTCGCTAACACGGCATCATCACAGGACTACAACTTAAATGATTTGTTATTCAATAACAATTGTTGCCTTTCAGATATTTGTTGGTAGTTTTAAGGCGATTAGTCCGTATGGCCATTGTCACATACCAAGGATAATTGCGAATCTCTAGGTGTGCTTAAGGTAGGTAGATGATTTAGAAATGGGCGTAACGTTTGCAAGGTCACGCACCTGAAGTTTACCTACTCTATAAAGTACCTACAAGTTAATGGTCCTCATCCCCGCGATCCCCTAGCTTATCCAAGCTTTAAAAACAAAATAAATATGAAAGCGTGAGAAAATTATTTTAAAATTTTGTGAATTGTAGGACTTGACTTAGGACTAGAATATTTATATACAAAAAATGTGTGTTTTCCGTGAATATTTACATATTATTGTTTGTTAATAAAAAAGTACGAGTAATTATATTAATGTGTTTATTTTCTTTATACACTAAGTATATACCTTAGTCTAATACTTTATAAGTAGTAATAGGTTGAATAAGGTTAAAACTTGAATTTTTTAGCTGTTTAATTTTTTCGTATGCAATGCCTTCACGTCCAGCACCCCCTACAAACTCTCATACAGCGCCCGAAAAAGTTACTCGCTTGAAGAATACTGATAAAGATGAGATTAGGTAGCCAGGACGTAGGAAAGGACGTTATGATACCCTCGTGCTGACTTCGGCCCGGTGCACATGAGCTTGAAAGTAATCGGGACGCAGAAATAGTTTTCTATCTGATACCTATCGGAGTTTCAGCGCACATGAGCTAGAATGTAGGCGCGCGTCATTTCTAGCCTATTTTTTTTATAGTTATTTTCCATGTTGGGGACTGGCTTCACTCTATGTTGCTTCTCCTACGAGATGGATCATAAACAAGTGCAAGTTTACAAAAAGAAAGTTGTGTTTTCGTTCTTAGTGTACAAATATATAAATAAAATGATTAGTAACTATTACAGATTAATATTTAAAATTATAAATCATCATTGATATTAATAACAAATTATCAACCTAATGAATATTAATGTTACACATTGATGTCAATTGGTTATTCAATCATATTTAAAGTTAAACATATAAATAATATGAAATTAGTAATTATATTATCGAAATCTTACCTGATAAAATGGCGCAGATAGAAAGTAAGCTGCGGTGCATGTGCACTGTCCCATTACCAACTGTGTACTTGTGGAACGCTGGCGATAGAATTGACGCCAAGATAGGAGGAGAAACCTGCGTCAGTCCTGTACCTATCTAGATAGGCCGAGGGTATCCGATAGCTATCGGCGTCCCGTGTGCGTTGCCCCATTATTCCCAATGTACTTCTGCCTATCCAGCTTGAAAACTATCTCTGCGTCCCGATTACTTTCAAGCTCATGTGCGCCGGGCCTTAGGTTACAATTCTAAAATCCTGAGGGCCTTAACTGAAATAGGCCTGCTCCCAACCTGAGTGGAAAAAGATATCTACCACGTTTCAAGAAAAGTAAATTAATTTTAATAATCACTGAAACCAGTGTTGATAAACTACGATATATTTAAGTAATAAATATACCAATACGGGTATTCATCTCCCAACATAACGAACAAGTAAAATATAGTAATTAAATAGTGTGCGCTTACAAATAGAAAAGTAGAACAGTATTAAAACAAATTGAGTAGGCCAGATATTAAAACTGTAATTGTTATAACTATTTCAAAGAAATTATGGTCACTAAAGTTCAAGAGTTAAAGAATTATATTGTAAGGAAATGAACATATGGTGTCGCCCAAATTAAACTTGTTATAATACTCTGGTATAAACTCCTGTCTTTTATTCAGGTTTCCTAAGTGCACTTTTAAATCTTGGCATTTTCCCTCCCCCGTTTACGCAAACTAATAAGCGATTACTTGCGGCAAATATATATATATATATATATATATATATATATATATATATATATATATATTGTATTATAACTTTTACTCGTGTGGAAAAAGTACAACAAAATATGTTATTAAGAAAACACTACAGATTTATCTTGTAGCATGTACTACTCGTATTTTCAAAATTCCATTCCTCTCAAAACAAAGATTTGAGCGCTTTTAACTTAGATTTTACAAAAAACGGAAGTACCTCGTCGGAAACGAGTTCACAAAGCCAACAATAACACAAAGACCAGTGGCATTGCTGCCTGCTAGATCCGTAGCACGCTCTGCCTATCTCGCTCTCTGTCGCACGCAAGCTCAGCACGCTCCTCCGGCTATCTCCGTCTTTGTCGCACCCTAAAGCCCAGTAGTCAGGCGATATTATAAAATACAATATCCCCCCCTCCTCTCTTAGACCCTTGTCTATTATTTGCCTTGGCACGGGTACAGTCCGTTCCGAAAGTATCCTCGCGTCTTTAATTATTGGTAGACTAATTTGGTGGGAGAGGCTGAAGATTCTTTTCAGGCCCTTTGTGAGAACGTTTTTAGTGAATGCATATAAAGTTTGTAATATTAAAGCGCAGTTTCAGAGAAACTGTCATCAGGTGATGAGCACACGTCTTAAATTGAACAATGTGCTCAACAACTTTTTATTAATTATTTTACTACTTATAAGTCATTCTTTAAATTTTGGTTACCATTTAGTTACGTAGTTAAGATCATAAACATAACTTTTCTTAACATGGTAACATTTTTAAGGAAATACGTAAAAACTACTTTTCTGGCCAGCTTATTAAATCTCCTGACCAACACAAGAAGCAATGACCTTGAATTCAACTCACCTCAATTCCAAGATTTTTAGTTTTGATATCCATCGTGTGGATTGTATTTACAAGGGTGACTTTGCCTCCCATATGATCTGCATCGTAAGGCATGATCATCTCAGGAACTTTCAGTGGGTCAATGCTTCCCAGCTCCAGTTGTGGTATTCCTCCTGCAAACAACATCAATGAGAAAAATAATAGAAATTCTAGGAAAATAGCTCGTGTTACTGGTTATTTTATTATATACTATTGTGGTATTATTTCCTAAAGGTTGTTTAAAATTGTTCGTAATGATTAGAGAATAAGTAAGTAACATTGTGTGTGTGTGTGTGTGTGTGTGTGTGTGTGTGCGCGCGCGCGCGTGTGTGTGTGTGCGTGTGTGTGTCTGGGTGTGCGCGCGCGCGCGTGTGTGTGTGTGTGTGTGTGTTGGATAAATAACATTCACATAACGGGGGAATTTACTCGCTGTAATGATGATTTCTCTGATGAGCTGACACGTAAGAACAGTTAACTTGTGGAAGCTCACCCAACTATAATGCCAGTCATTATTTATCCTTGTTATCTCCCTATAATTAACAGAACATTAAACAAATTTTATTAAAAATAGTAGATTCGGGATTTAACAAAACGTTTATAATTTATATATGGCGCTTTATAAGTTCCCTCTTATGTCCCGTATGGTATGAGCGGAAGTTGGGAACATTAACCACCACAAGTAGGTGCGCGAGTAATCTCGCTGGCGTCATCACAGAGATAAACATAACCTGAGTAAAGAGACAGTTTACCGAAGTCTACTCATTACCGAGAAAACGTAAACCATAGAATTTTGACAATTGAAGGACTCTAACCCTTTACTGTTATGCAACGGAATATCATTGTCCATGATTTTGTTGACAAATCTTCACAAATATACCGTCGTAAGTGTTACTGCCGAAAAGTGTTTTCCAACGATATGTCGTTGCGTAGGCCTAATAATTTTCCCCATTTTGTTTTCGTTAAATTAGCGTAACTATACACCAGTTGATAGAGAATTAAATTGCCTCCTTGAAAAAATTACAATTACAGCGCTCTTTTACGATTCTATGTATTAGGCGTTCGAATAACATCGCGATTGCTAGTAAGTCCGTAAGTTACTGTTTGCTTATTTTATTTATAAGTGGAACATATTTGGACAAAATCTGATACAATTTTCAGGATTTGTACTTTTTTTACATAATTATAGACTACATTTGTTTACTTTCTACAGAAACTACAAAAAGAAAATAAAAAAAATATTGCATGTTTCATCACTCTAAAATAAAAAAGGGTTATAAATATAATTAATAACATTAATTTTATACTTTATTTAGGGGCTAGACTATATTTTTTTCTTAAAGACTATTTAATCAGATAAAGAACAAAACTAATTTCAAGAAAAATTACTATTTTCAACAAAGTGGCAATTTTTTAAGTAATAGCCTACGATGGAAAAGGCCATTTCGAGGTGAACGTTTTTTTGATAAGTAGGCTAACATATATTGAAAATTATCAAGTTTTTTTGCTGAACAGCCAAAGGGTTAAAGTTGAATAACCTAATTTTGATTGACTTATTCCTGGCGTTAAAATAATTTCACCTTATTAATTACCTCAGTTTATTTTTTACATATTGACAAAATGCCAGTGTAAAAATATAGGACAGTTATAGATGGTAGAAAGAAAAAGAAACACGGACGGAGGGCCTAAAATTATGGCGGACCAAAATAGATAATCTACGTCATCATGTGAAAACTACCAAAATGAATTCTTCTTAAACCTGATGACTTCTAGCGTCGGTTACAAACACGGGCTTGGTGAAGACATTACTGTATGAGCTATAATGGTCAACTGCCCTCAATAGAACGTGACAAGTAGTCTAACCAGAGTCCACTGTTGCGACAGCTTTTCCAGAACTTATGAAGAGTACCTTCAGAATGGCCGATTTTTAACCTCTAAACAACCTTCCGGTCCAGAGGCTAGTTTGGTCCAGATACATGCGAAATAGATCCTTATCCAGTCTAAGATAGCCTTACCTAAAGACCGGACAGTCAAAATTACTACTTGCGTTGGATACGACAGATCACAGACCAACCTGGCGTGTGACATATGCCTGAAAGAACTCTTTGATAAATATGCCAGAATGAAATGAAAGACAATAGGAGAATTAGAGATGTTGATAAAAGGAAGAAAGACAGACGAAGACCATATAGATCTGAGACCTTTTGTCTACAGCACAAAAATAGACCCGATATTTTGGATTATGTAGGAGCATGGTGTGAAACCACTGCCACCAAAAATGCAACCTCAAAAACGTGAGATTTGTTATAAGATACCGTGGTACCGTTATGTAAGAGTAGGAAGCATAAAAGGCTCAAGTGGTTAGGGTAGGTTGCCAGAGTGGACTAGGAGAATTCTACCCGCCGATATTTGATTTGTTGAATGTGTTAGTCTCACCCTTTCAGGCCCTTCCTTACATCAATTTTCGGACTACCATAGTCTGTATGGTTTTGATTTTTCGCTTAAAACACAGTTTTTTATATCCATAGTACATTTTCTATTGGGATAACCTCTATAGAATTATTTCAAACTGAACACGGAATTGTGTACAGGGTGGTTTAATAACCGCAATCTATTTATACGAGAAGAAAAACGCGCGTATAGCGTCCAAAGTGCTTTAGTAGAAACAATTTATACGAGAAAAAATATGCGCGTATAGAATCAAATGTTGAAAAAGAAATAAATTAAAAACTAATATGGCTGTCGCAGTCGGCGGCCTTCTGCGTACAAACTACGAGAGGTAGCTGACGTCCCATTTCACAGACAGGATACTTGGAAAGGCATAATGCAATAAGAGTAAACAAAGTCTGCAATAAAAATAATAAAATAAATGCTATCCACTCAATTAAAATAGCGCAGGCAACTATGCAATGCCAGAAAGTATGTGGCATTTGAAAGTATGCGATCACTGTACTAACCGGGTCGAAAACATACGGTGAAATGTTTTCAAGTTGAATAGTACTTTTAAGTAATAACAGTATTGGCGCTTTTTTATTATACTTGACAGTGAAGTGACGAGGATAAAGAAAACATTTCAGACATTGGGCTAAATGTTTCAATTTGCCTTCGAAATATCCACGAGTGCAGTGTAAACTCTCACATAATTCCGTTGTTAGTGAAACTGGAGTTCGTAAAAGCCGCTCTATTTCTGGCCAGTGTAGACTGCATTCTTTGCACGTTTTCGAGTATTTTCTGATGATGTACTGGCAGATACCTTATGGAAGAGCTTTCAGATAATTGTTAACGTTTTTGTACTCAAACATAACTCAGAATTAATTTGGGAGCAATAATTGTTTTATTTATGAAAGTTTCTGCAATTTTCATTTGTTCTGGTTTTTTTATACGTATAGTTTTTTACGTATTTCAAATCTATATCAACACTTTAATCCTTGATGTAAGTTTTTTTCCTATATTTTGTAAATTCCATATTAATTTATTCATGTTTGTTGCTTTGTTTTTGCTTTATAAGGTGACGCTAGTAATCTCCCTTTACCAAGATTCAGACCGCCTCTCTAACTACAAATAAGCTTCTTGGCTACCCGTGCTATTCTATTCCCGATCGGGTAGACATTTTTCTAGGATTCCTACAGGATTTAGATATGTTATCCCTGCACACGTGATTTATTCTTCAGCATTCCCTAGACTATATATTCCAACCCAGCGAGTTGTGTTCCTCCTTTTTCTCGATCAGTATTTGCAATCCTTTTCTATCCTCCACTTGCAGTAGTAGGTGCACCAGATTAGGTTTGGTTAGAGAAGATTACTTGAGGTATTATAATGCTTTAAAACGAAACACACACATTTTTATATTATAATTATATATCTAATGACGACTTGAATTGTTTTCAATTTTATTAATTTTTTTTTGTTACCCGTCTATATTCGTATCTCTTCGGATTTCATATAAGCTAAGAATTTGTTTAATATTTAGCAGTAATAATAATAAAAAACACACCCAGTTAGGTCGGGTTAGAATATTTTAGGTAAGGTATTATTATCTGGCTGGTTGTCTGAAAATCGTACACAAAAAGTTTTATATTATATAATTGTACTTTAATTTTTACTAACTTTGTTTTTTAATTTCTATATCTGTGTTTTTTTAAATAGTCTTTTTTTCGCAATTATTATCAAGGCTTACATGATCTCTTCCTTCTGAAAACGTCATCTGCAAATTTTATATTTTTAAAGGTAATGTTTAAAAGATTGACTGGTTTAGGTTAAGCTAGTTAGAGTTGGTTTAGGAAAGACAGTCCTCTGATGATGGTATGGTCGATATCGAATACTACTACTGCTACCACACACACTAACACACACACACACACACACACACACACACACACACACACACACACACACACACACACACACACACATGCACGCACGCAAATATATATATTAAATATGGTGATACGTTTTATGTAATAAAGAAATTTTGTTATATTATTGTTTTCCTGAGGATGCTAATACTTATTTTATTGGCGAAAAGCTTTGAATAATATATAATTTAAATGATTCTTGTATTTGAAATATTTTTATTCATTATATATATATATATATATATATATATATATATCGTAATTTTAGACGATTTTCGACAATCGAACGCCTATTGCATCATCACGAGAAAAATCGTACTTGAACATTTTGGTCAACTGACGACGACGGAAATACTCGTCTGGGGTGTGAATGAGATTGATTGTAGAGAAATGCACATATTAGCAAAATTTATATTTTTCATAAAAGGTAAGCTGTTCTTCAGGGCCAAATAACAGATGATGTAATAGACTCTACTTTTCCTCTAACCCATGTTCTCTCCCAAACCTTCACTTCTAACTGGTCGTGCTATTTCAACGGTCAGCTATGCAAACCATCTATTTAGTTTAAAAGCTTATTTGTATTTTTTTCTTGATGTGCTATTTTTATACGTTTTGATGTATTTCTTTTTTTTTGCAGACGGCGAATATCTGTTTGTTGACCCCGACTATAAGTTATCTAAATACGCTCCCAAAAATTGGAGATCGTCGTCAACCAACGTAAGTATTTCTTTGTTTTCTGTACAGCTAATATAAGATCTGTAAACTTCGTAAAACCATGCGCCCAATGAAAATAGCAGTAGTGATCTGAAAAGCGGAAAAACAATGAGAAATACCTTTTTAGAGGTTTAAACTTAAACATATATGTTCTAGCTCTAAAATGTGTCGTTCAGTTTAATAAACATGCAATAAACAATGTCAGAGATAAGGGATCTATTACATCGTGTCTACAAAGATACGTTAAAGTTGACAGTTGAAGAACTTTGCCTGGGCCCCAATACTTTTGTTTATGACAATTAATAAGTTAGATAGGCTATAAGAAATTAACTATTACAGCCTCTGAAGACTTAGGCCTATATTTCTTATCATTATAATTTAGTCTTGTTAGTGGCCATAGGAAACTGTTAATGGATGAAACATCGACTGTAAAAAACTTGAATTAAATAAATACTATGGTTTTGTAGTGTTCATTACAGTCTATATACATCTTGATTATCTGTCACTGAACATCGTTGGCAAATCATGTCTGGCATTAAAATCTCGAGAAAAATATAATGAGGGTTATTTTATATGTAGTCTATATTACTGTAAACTAATTTAGAGTCCTGAAGTTATATAATGTAAGATTTGTAAACTTAATGGAAACATGCATGCAATGAAAACAGCAGTAGGAAGGCAATTGACGTGAAAAGCCGTAAACGTCGAGACTTATCACGGAATATTAAACTCAAACAGCGATATTTTTCAATGCTATGTTAAAAATAATTCTTCTACTAATAATTTGGCTTTTTTCTGCATAAATGAAACATAATTGGCTTTTATCAATGAGAAATGTTTACTTCGAAAGGAGAATTTAACAACATCAGAATAAAAATACGAAATAATTGTTGGTTTGGCGAGGTGGAGAAGCGGCTTATGGTTTATAACAAAAGGCAAGAAATAAATTAAAGAAAATTTCCTTCATTTTCATGGAAATCTGAAACTGATCTACACCTAAATAAAATTATAAAGGTATTTTAAATATTGTATTGTATTAGGTATTGTAAAGGTATTGTATTACAAAAGGCTTTTTAAGTCGGCTGGGTGGCACTATGTATGAGCACTTTGTCATAATTCTGTGCGTGATACTTCACTTTTATTGTGAAGACAGGTCATATTTGTATACAGAATCTTAGCAACACTGTCAATCCCAATTGTGGAAGGCTGTTCCTGATTAGGTCAAAGCGAAGAAGGATCCCCCTCTCTTCGATTTGGGTGACAAAATACCTTTCTAATTTTTAACGTAGAGTATGTATTGAACGATATTTACATACAAATGTATAATACACCAAAATACCTATACTACATGCAATGTCCATAAACGCTTTACGTATAAATAGAACTTTTAGGGTAATGTTATTGTCGGGTGATAATATTATATTTTAAATAGACTATTTAAAGTGAGAGAAGTTTTGACGTTGACTGTGTGCTCTTAATCCCACCTATTTACTATGGTGATATTTGTTTAAATTTAATATTTTGATGGGAGTTTTGTAGAGATTAATGACAAGGTAACTGTTAACTACAGAAACGAAAAAAATAGAGAGAGACAGGCGTTTTTTACACTGAAAAGGTTCCTGTGGTTCGGAGACATTATATAAAGCAGAGAATGCGGACGATGCGGGTTCGTGTTTATCATACGGTGAAGAGGTGTGGACTTTAAAACTTTGTAAGAATTGAAGCATTTAGAATGCGGTGCTGTAGAAGAATGTGGTCATATCATGGTTAGATAGAATAACAAACAAATATGTGCTAAATACTGAATGTGCTTTAAGAAACTGTAAAAAAGATAATTTAGGTACGTGAGACTAATCATCAGGGGACAATAAATTCTAATTGAAGGTAACAGTACGAGGGGAAGAAAAGTATCGGAATTTAAGAGAATAACTTGGGTACAGCTTCTGAAGAGTGGGGCCGATTAGTTCTATGGATTTGCAAAATTATAAGTTGATTAAAATTGCATTTGTTTTCAGTGAAAGTTTCTACGTTTCGAATCTGTTCAAGTTAAAATTGAATACAACAAGTTCTTGAAAATGTATATATGTAAAAGAACCAAAACAATGATATATATATAGGCCTATATATATATATATATATATATATATATATATATATATAGGTTTTATTAGATAATTATTTTCCTGAAGATGCTGATACTATTTTATCGGCGAAAAGCTTTGAATAAATATATTCATTAAAAGTATTCTTTTTTTTGAAATATTTTTAATTTATTAATTATTATATATATATATATATATATATATATATATATATATATGTGTGTGTGTATTTATGTGTGCGTATTGTATTGTATTTATGTGTTTAAGCAATAATTTGGACAAAAGGTCATAACACTTAGAGTTTGTGGGATAAGACTAAGTCTTACTCTAGTCACATAACTGAACAGTGGTGTATACATTTTGAAAAAGCTGATAATGTAAATTAGAGAAAAGCTTCAATAAATATTAAAATGAAGTAATATATTCTTATTTATGAAAGTTGTCTTATTTCACCATATATATATATATATATATATATATATATATATATATATATATATATATATATATATATATATATATATATATGATATACAGTATTATCAATAACGTATCTCATTATATCCAAAAGTACATTTAAGTGACCTTGTCACCCCCTCATTAGGTGAAGAGTAATTAACCAAATAATTGAAACGTTTTAAAGTACTTGGGGCGACCGCACATACGAAATAAGAGTAACTACCACAGTTCCCAAACATTCATTCCAATACCTTCTATTAGTTCAGACTCTCCTTATATATACATCTTGTTCAAAAATTTAAATCGTTAATAAAATACGTTTTTATTCATCCACTCAAGTTCAAATACAGTACATTTTTTTTAAACTTGTAGTGGATGACAATTAATATTAACACAGTTTTTTTCAAATATTAATTCATTAACTGAATTTATGAATTGATTTGCGTTTAATATTGGAGTATATCTTTTCCCGAACGGGGCAAGGTATGCAAAATAGCTATTTCATCCCATTTGGGTTAAAATAAGTGATAACATATGATTTCATAAAACATCTGATTTTATGTTGGGTCCAATACGTTAAGTAGTAGAACAGCTGTTTTAA
>JBAIZL010000005.1:160231885-160281885 GCA_036971475.1 Prosapia bicincta
ATATATATATATATTTAATAAATTAAAAATATTTCATAAACAAGAATACTTTTAATGAATATATTTATTCAAAGCTTTTCGCCGATAAAATAAGCAGCATCTTCAGGAAAATAATTATCTAATAAAAAAAAAAAAAGATTTTTATTAGATAATTATTTTCCTGAAGATGCTGCTACTATTTTATCGGCGAAAAGCTTTGAATAAATATATTCATTAAAAGTATTATTGTTTATGAAATATTTTTAATTTATTAACTATATTAAAAGAAAACATATCACCATATTTAATATATATATATATATATATATATATATATATATATATATATATATATATATATAAATTAATACAGGTGATACCATAATATTTGCCCTACATCCTGTACCAAGAGTTTTCATGCCCCTACCTTTATTCACAACCCTTTACTATCCGTCACAGAGTATTACAGTAACTGGCTAATCGTTTTAAAACTTCAAGATATAAACAAACAATTATTGCCAATTTCTTGTGGCATTGAGAAACCCAACTTCAAATACCTCCCTACCTGCTCTCCACTATAACTGGACGCACATTCTACAGTTCTCCTTGATTCAAGAACTGATTAGTCAAAAAAACGGAAGTAGTTTTGCGTGCAACCATTTTTGCAAGTGAATCCGAGCCTATAACCTAAACTAGTTTCAAGCAACATTGATAATAATATTGTTTTAATAATAATAAATAAATCATTATATTAATAATAATTATTATAAAAAATATAAAATTTTATATATATACATATTCAATATAAATCAATAATTCTATTTTTTTTTTTTTTTAAATGTAACTAGCAATGATTAATTATAATTTATTTAAAATATTTAAAAAATAAATAATTCAAATAATATTAAACTTAAATAAAAATCTATAAATCTACTTTTTTAAATGTTAATAAAACTAATAATTTTAAGTTATTGAAATTTTAATTAAAAATAAATTTGTATATATTATTAAAAATATAATATGTAGTACGATTGTTTTTAAATTATTTTCTTAAACATCCAACTAATGTATTGTAAGATTTTATAAAGAAATATTTTTACGGTATCTCTTTTCAAAGTACTAATATGAAAGCATATTAGACCTAGGAGGGCTAAGTATTCACTCTGTATCCCTTACCCCTGTCTCCAGTGCGTGCATTATTATTTATTTTTTTTTTAATTTAGCATTATAAATAATTATAATTGATAGTTGTTTCTAATTGACACAAGTGCAGATTCTAACGTTATCGTACATACCCAACCCTTTCTTCATCCTCACTCTAGTGTAGTGCTGGTAAACTCGTCTGTAAGTGCCTGGAACTCAACCAAAGTTTCTCTTTCAATATCCTCACCCCAATTTGAGTGGTCCTTTCCAAAGGCAGATTTACGTATATCGAGAGATAATGTGTATGCCCAACTTAAAAAAGTACTAGTAAATTGTCTTTAGAAATTTTATTAATTAGAAATCATTGTGCTACTATTGTTGTTAGCCTCCGTGGCGCAATCGGCTAGCGCGTTCGGCTGTTAACCGAAAGGTTGGTGGTTCGAGCCCACCCGGGGGCGTTAACTTTTTTAATAAAAAAATGAATAATTATATTTAAACAAATAAAATACATACACCATACTCACAAGTTAATCATTTATTGACTCATACGCGTTTCAATGACAGAGTCGTCATCATCGTCAGTGAGTGTTGCTACAAACTTTAACTTACAACTGTTAGTTTTGTAGTAGCAACACTCACTGATGATGATGATTTTGTCATTGAAACTCGTGATTCAATAAATGATTAATTTGTGAGTTTTGTGTATGTCTTATTTGTTTTAACATAACTCACAACCTAAGCTCAAAGAATAATTGTATTATTGTTACTATCCGATTTCTGTTTAAAAAAAAATAATAAAACTACATTATTTGGGTCGATATTTAACTTGACCTATTAATTTAGACTTATGCCATTTTTACCGTTACATATAGTAGGACTTGATTTATGTATTTAGCATAGCAACATTTAGACCTAAAGTATGTTCTGCTTTAGGTTAGTATTTACACATTGGTATGTTATCATGTGTGGTGTGTGTGTGTGTGTGTGTGTGTGTGTGTGTGTGTGTGTGTGTGTGTGTGCGTGTGTGTGTGTGCGCGCGCGCGCGCGCTTATGCGTAGGTGTATATCTTAAGCATTAAACAAATTTTACATTATTAAAAAAAAACAATCTAACGTGACTTAATGTGATCGAGCTTTCGGAAAACCAGGTTCTCCAATTTTCAGGCGTAGTATTACGATGGAATACATTACCAACAAATGTTTGACACTGATAAGCGCATATTTTTAAATTCAAGCTGTTATGGTACGACAGCGAAAAATATATAGGTTTACAAATAAGAAATCATTGGCAGCCACTCCTCTGGGTTATGTTTTTAAAATTCTTTACTTTCAGTTCTTATCTCCGGTCATTTTATTTTGTTTAGAAAAAACAATTTACTAGAATTGTTTTAAAATAATTTATTACTTTATATTATGATTAATGTATATTTTAATTATAAAATTTAGAGATATATTTCAACAGTTCGCGGCTGTTCTTAATCTGTTATTTCTTTTACGTATACCTGCCGAGAACATATTTCCGGTGACAGTTTCCGTGCCGCCTAATAGGCCAATGTTTACGACAAAGGACTCGGGCTAGTCGGGTCCATGTAAGGTTCCTTATAAGGTGACGCTTGGAAAAAAAGGAGAAAAACCCCGTCCCGAACCAGGTTTCATTGAAGAACCCGGCGAGCTTGGAACTGCTTCTGCGCTGTCCGTGAAAATTGAATAAATTACGTTTTTGCTGTAAGACGAGCTGGTGTTTTGCTCCGCGCAATCGTAAACTAGTTTTAATTCATTGCTTGAAACTAGTTTTGGTTATAGGCTCGGGTTTACTTGCAAAAATGTTTGCACACAAAACTACTTCCGTTTTTGGACTAATCTACGCGTTCTTGAATCAAGGAAAACTAAAAAAATTGGCATCAAATAATAGTGGAGAGTAGGTTTACATCGCGTAGAGAGGTTTCTGAAGGTGGATATCTCCCTGCCACAAGAAATTGGTAGTAATTTTTCTTGATTTTTTCTAGTTTAATGCGATTAGCCAGTTACTGTAATACTCTGCGACGGACAGTAAAGGATTGTGAAGGTAGGATTAAGATAAGGGCAAAAAACTCCTAGTTCAGGAATTGGGGGGAGTATTATGGCATCATCTTTGCTGATTCACGTACAACATCTTTAAGAATCGCAAGGGCGTCCCAGTCCCTCGGAAAAGAAGGGTGAGGAATGGTAGATGGAATTATATGGGACCAAGGAAAAGACATTCCTCTGGTGGTGGGAATAAGGAAAATTACGTCATCGTTTGGCAGGTTCGCCGGTTTTTTTTTCTTTTTTTATTCCTGTACGTAAAAACATTAAAGGATATAACAACTTGATATTTGTGAGATCAAGTTGAAACTTAGTTAAAATCCTGAAAATTTCCTTTAAAAATTCAAAACTCCAAGGTTTACTAACTATCAGATAAAAAGGTTTGTTTCAGAGGTTGTCTCCTGTACCTGAAAATCCGTCGAAACAATCATTTCTTTGCATAATGTTTTCTATTTAATTACGTCTCCCTAATTTCAAAACGCTGTTGGCTAAAATTAGTATTTCCAAAATTTCCATTATGCAATCTCATTGCATATAAATTTAATTACATATTTAATTCATTTTTTTTTTAATTATGCGATAAAATCTTTATGAATACATGGTGTTAGCAGATACTTAACCTTCAATCACACGCGCCAACTACTCGGACATAAACACACGCGCGGGGTATTTTCCACCCCATTTCTTATCTTAAAAAAAGTTAATTATCACTAAATTTTCATCTTTATAAAATTGTGTGTGTGAATGTTGTTGTTTATAAAACGTTTTATAGTATTTTTATGGGTTTATCACTTGTAGATTTTTTTTGTAGTAATATAGTCTAAATGCACTTAAATTGACTTTATAAATTGTAACTTTATTTCAAATTAAAATTAAACATTTATTCATACATTTTAGTAAGTTGTAATGGCTAGATTCTTTAGAGGACTTTTCAAAAAGTTAAACAACATAAATACAACAATATGTTTATTTGAAAAAAAATTATGTAAATTCAGCTTGAAAATCGTCAAAATTTGTCACACTCAAAATTTAAAATTATTCGTCATAATGAAAAATAATTCTTATTACTATGCAATTTACTTCATATTTAGACAAGTAAACATTAGTAAATAACTTTTTACATTGGAATAAAATATTTCAAAAAATATACTCATTTTATTAGGTGAAAAAAAAATAGCTAAATTCATAACTGTGTACAGAAGTATTGGTTTAGAAGTAAACATTAGTTCAGTCCAAATTAAAAAGTCAAAAAAATTTAAAAAGTAAAGATTTTTTTAAATTAATATTTTCAAAATGTATTTTTTATTCAGGTCCACAGTCTTCACAGTATATAAAGGAATGTCCCTACAGAGTAATTTGTTGCAGTTGCAGCATAAAGTGGTCGTCTTCCGGTCTTTTTGCAGCGGGCAAACTTCGCATCGTCCAGAACTTCTTTTATTTTTATTTCTCGAGTTTCCTCAACACCACTTATGTGCTTCACACCTGCAAAGGTGTGCTTTATATGCAAAGGTAGTCCTGGCAGTAAGGCTCTTGATGGAATATGGGGTTTTGAAAGCTCTTGACCCAGAATTTTAATTTTTTTTTTATGACAAAAAAGACAAAATTACAACAAAAAAGATATGTTAAACACCAATAAAAGACTCACACTAAAAAATTATTCTAATTAAAAAACAATAACTTAAAAATGTACCAACAAAAATTTTTGGACGAGAACACACGCGCGGGGTCAAATTCACCCCGCACTTAAAACAACGATGTAAACACAATGACTGGTACGCCACAACGGGTTGACCTTGAGTGACAGTGTGGAGGAAGAAGTGATAAACAACTACCTAGGAGGGGAGCGAGAACAAAAATTTTTTTGAGTCGCCTCAGAGAGAAATGAATGGCGTGGGGTGCTTTACACCCCGGCGCGTGTGTTTGAAGGTTAAATAAGTTGAATATGGTTTATGAAATTGCTTTCAAAAGTATAAATGAACTATGAAAAAAATTGTACATATATTGGATAATGGTTTCCCCCCTCCACACACCTAAGAACGTACTGCGCTGATTAAAATTAATCCATTCAAAATTTTTTTTGTGATTGAAGAACTAACATCTTTTGGTAGAAATGTAGGACAGTACTTTTTTACATAGGCTTAACACCTTATTCCTTACACTCTCTGTGTATAAAAGGACAAGATGCACATTTGGAAAGCGGCCATGTGTAAACAAGATTAACGCTTCAGTGGTACAATTCTAGCATAAGTGTTAAACTCTGCATGTTTGTCTTAATGCCATGCACAAGCACAAGGAGTTTTATTGTTCCTTTTTTTATACTTGGTATTCCTTTGTGTGTGAAGGTTATTAGGCCTAGATTAACATTCTTTCAATTTCATAAAACTGAGTTCTGCTTAACAGTTTTATCTTTAAAAACATAAACAGAGATATTGTTATTTAAATTAAGGGGAACTGCTCTTGTTATGACAAATAGTTCTTTCATTCCATCAAATAAAATCTAGACTATCTTTGGAGCTAAAATTACACTATGAAAAAATTTATAGTTTTCTAAAAGTAGTTTTTTTTTAATTGAGAACCTCCATTTTTGGAGATGTGGCCCAGTCGAATACACGAATGAAGATGCGTACAACGAAATATGGGTACAGCAGGAATATTGCGAAAGATGCACACAGGGTCAGGTTTTGACAGATGACGAGGGTAAGCTATGACGTCAGAACATTGTGACTTTTAGGCAAACACAGATCTTTTAAAATAATTGAGCTACATAAATGAGTTTACCTCTGAGCTAAACATAGGTGTCGCCTAGTTTCTCAGAACTGTAGATCCTTTAAAGCTTTATCTATTATACCTGATTTCCATCATACTTTTCCAGGCTTTGGACTGGCCAAATGATAGAGATATCTTGTGCTTTCATTTTGGCGTGTTTAAAATAAGCTTGTAGCCTCGGTAATTTTGTTAATTATATTTTCAATTTAAAAGAAATTTTGTTTAATTTTACAGATTTTTTTTTCATTTAAATTTATATTACAACTTGACCAATTTATTTGATTCTACCATCTGATTTCTTGGGTCTAATCTTTGATTTAGGAATGAGATCTTAAACAAGACATTAGTTTGCAGCTTCTATGTATTTTTGTAGTTTTTTTTTTTAATTTTTTCGTTTAACTTAATATACTTAGTTTATTTTCTCTTTCCTCCAGTCTCATGTGTATATGAGTTGAAATCGAGCTTATCACCTCAACAGTTAAAAGCAAAGTGACCACTGACAATGGGGAAACCCTTTTTTGGCCTATTTTTATTGGGAAAATCCAAAACCTTGAAAAATATTAACAAATTATTTAGGGGTAGATAACCGGGGTTTCCAATTGGAATTTGGTGTATGCTTTTTTCGCTTGTAAAATCTATGACTTACCCTCTTCAACTGCTATTGTTACCTCTTGTACGCATATTTCGCTGTACAGTAGGCATCTATCGCTGTACGCATTTTTCATGCCACCACCCAGTCACTTAGAACTCTATTAGAAGTTCGCATGCTCTAATCTGACTGACAATGAGGAAGTGCTCTCGAAATATATCAAGGGTTTTAAGTCTTTTTTATGCCTATAGAAGACAAAACCCCAGAACTATTGTTAAGGTAAATCAGACTTTCAGAGTAACTCAATAAACCTCATATACATTCTCTGAGCTCTAAAAAGTAAATTCACTTGAAAGAAACACAGACAAAAGCATGTTGACAATATTGCAAAATATGTTAAACACATGTGAGGGAGAGAGATGACCAAATAATTTGTGTTGTTTCTTTCAAAGTCTCTTCATTCTTAAAATATTCTTTTGTAGCAGAATTTTATCTATTTTCAAACCAAATCCATGATTGTACTAGTAATTAAAATTTGATAACAATTTTTGTCCATGCTTTTCATTTTAAGTTTCTCAAACTCATGATTGGCTAGCACAACTGAAATGTTTTAAAAAAAAGACAGTGTGTTTTTTATAAATGTTTATTAAATTTTTATTTAGTGTCGTTATAACATAAAAGTTTCCAGCTCAAGAGTTTCAGCAAATGTCTTTGACAACAAATTGAACTAGTTAAAAACTAGATAAAACTGATTGGTAATATAGAACACTCTAGTTTAAATTTGCTGTTCGCTTGGCTACAAATAATTTCTACAGCTTTTGCTCAACAATTATCATAATCAGAAGGTTACAACTTTAGAATAATTACGACTAAGTTGTATGTGGAGTAATTATAATTGACTTGTAACCAAGATTTTCACAGAATAGTTACAACTAAGTTGTATGTGGAGTAGTTATAACCGAGTTGTAACCAAAATATTGACGGTAGTACTTGAAGGTTTTGTAACTACTGTATCTATTTTCTTTGAGCCAGGCAGTTTTTTTGTTTTGTATGAAACCGATCATTTTTAATCTTAAAGGCAAAGTAATAGAGATGACAGTGTTAGTAAGTAACTAGCAATAGTTTTTGTCAACTAGTCTGTTCCTGACGTTTCACTGATATAATTTTACTTTATAACATTATCTCTATGTTATTATTTTAAATTTGAACTTTTTGAACAGATATTTCATTTATTTTCACTATACTCAGGGTTTGTCAATGAAACAACAGTTTCAAAACACATCAGCACAGTAAATTGACTTCGTTTTTTTTCAAAATAATCACTTATAAATTTAGTCCATCACCAATAAAAGTTCAAGCTAAAGGAAATGTAGCAAAGGATACTCTTTTGGTCTTCTAATACTGTGTTCTATTTGAGTCATAAAAAAACTTAAATTGATTCAAATTTTCTGGGATTTTTTCACTGTTGTTGAAAAGTGTGCAGTTGATTTTGAATGCAAATATTTTATTTGCTCTCTCCTCTTAGCCTCTTATTTAAGCTTGCTTGTATTTTTCATTTATTGAACATTTCATTTTTGAATTTCCATCATCATTCTTTATGTTGTCATGAGTTGTCCAATACAGTCTCCTCCAAATCTACTTACCTCTGTTTGTCACCTTTATAATCTTCTCCACATTCTTTCAAACCTAGTTCTTTATTCTCACTCTGGCATTCATGGATGTCTTATTCTAAAAGCCACTTCTTCTTTGTCTAACACTATTCTTGATGTTTTGTTTGTTCCCAAATACTTCAACTTCCTAACCAGATAACACAGTTTCCTCCCATTCATTTGTTAGAATAATTTAACTATCTATATTAAAATGTGTTGGTAATTATCGCTTAGTGCAATCAAAGAAAATTTTATCTCATTAAATATTGCATAAATTTACTTAAAATTTAAGTTCAATGTTTAATGTTTCACCAACCATCATTTTAATAAAATCCAAGACTATATGTATAGAACAAAATACTATATATAATGAAGTGGAATAGAAGATTTATTTTAAATATGTAGAAAAAAAACTACCGGTAATTTCACAACATTTCAATTATGCTTCTCTTCATTTAGTGTTAGAAAAGCATTCAAGATATTTATAACACTCAAAATATTTTTAGAAGTCAAATATGATTTTTTGACCCTTAACTTACAGTTGAATGTTTCAGGGTTTGGACAGCAATGGAAAACCACTGCTTACATTCCATTTCAGGGTACAGTTCTATGTCGAGAGTCCTCTACTTCTCCGGTAAGTTTGTTTAGTTTAAAAGTTTTAATTTCATTAAACATAACCAGAATTTTTGCTTAGCAAACTTATAGCTTTTTGAAAGCAAACGTTATAATTAAATCATACAATCACCAACTCTCATTTAATAGTTTATTTTATCCAACATGTTTCAGTAATGATAATCATCATTCATTGTTACTGTCATCAATGATAATTACACAAGTCTGCAAAATAAATGTTTATTAAAAATATTGAGCCTAGTTAATATAGATGCAGTTATAACAATCAGTGATTTTTTTTACAAACTCTCTGATCCTTATTACTTCTATCATTATAGTTATTTACATTTCTAAACATATTGTATTTTTACAAAAATTAAGTGCATTTGGAAATATGATTCCTAAAATTGATTAAAAAAACAAGGTAATGAGTATCAAAGTGAATAGCAGAGATTCTATCATATCTGAAAGGAATTAAATGGTAAACACTTTTTTAAAAAAATTCGTCAAGGTTTTTAGGCTTAGCATTCTCTCTGCTGCCTGCCTCTTATAGAAGAAAAATCCATATCAAGAATAGTCAACAATAGAAGTGGACTATCTTCAAGAGAAAGTGGCCTTGGAAATTCTAAAGTTGAATACCATGAGAAAGACTACTTGCTAGAGATTTCAGTTATAAAATTATTTATCTCTTTCCTCATTTGATTCTTAAAATTTCTCACATATTAATAGCTAAACACACAAAATAAAACTTGATCAGCAGATGAAATGAATTTATTTACTATAACACTTTGATGGAAATTTCAGTAAATAAATTTCATTGTGGTTATCAGTATTTTTTGGTATTTAATTATTCCTAGTCCACAGTTGCTCAGTGAATAACAATTAACAGTAATAACTATCTTATTCTATTAATAAACTTCTATTTGAATTTTAAACAGGCAAAAATTCTACAACTTTTTAAGCAGGAACTGATATTTGATTATAAATGAAAACAAAAGAACAGAATTGGAATCCGTGCATTATATTGTACTATAAATGTTATTGGTTGTTACAGATAATAGCTTGGAATAATAAGTAATCATCTCAAGTATCTAAACAAGTTAACATAATAGATTAAAATGAAACTGTTTAGTGAAGATATTAAGAATATTCTTAATTAACTGATGTCATTCAGTTTACATTTCTTCCTCCATCTTTCCAAATTTGTATAGAATCTTGAAAGAAAAATATACTTAGAGTTGTATATGAATTAGCAAGCATTAATTTTGAAGAAGAAAAAATACAAGTTTTACTAAATAAAATTAATGTTTCAACCTTAGAAGAAAGTGTGATATGTTAAGGAATTACAGAATTTATTTCTACCTTAAACATCCTTAAGATTTAGTTTCAATGTGTACTAGATATCCACCATAATTGCTTTACTCAAACACAGATCATGGCATTTCCAGAGTAACAATTAGTCATCAAATAAAAAATGAAAATTAACAAAGCCTAATTAACCTAGGTTTATAAAAATAGCAGACAACCTGCAAAATAAGAAACTTGTGATAAAACATAAAGTTAGTAACAGGGTATGCATCTAGCACTAAAAACATGATAGAATCTAAAAATCAAATTCATTTTCCCTTTCTCCTAGTTGAAGTTGATTCAACAACATCTCTTAAAACATCTTTTAATAGTTTTTATTATACAAATTATAGCAAAAGTTTGTTGAAATAAATTACATAATCTGTTATTATAAGAATTGTTAAATAGAACACTTTGATATGAGCAGATATAAAGGTAGATAACGAAAAAATTCTCATTAAGGAGGCTTAATCTCAAATAGAGGGTAAAAATAGGTATTTGTGTAAATTGGATTAGATCTGAAATAGATCGAATTCATAGAGTAAACAGGTTCTCTTGTACTTATCATTGAATGATGTTCTACAAACTTGAGTTTATAGTACCCTACAATAACAAACAAGTCTACCTAAGGATTCTTCTTTCATTTTAAGAATTTTGTTTTCCAAGAGATGTAGCTTGGAAAGTACATTACCTAGAATTAACGTTCCTTGAGCGGGGTCATTTTTCTTTAGTTAAAAAGTCTTTCATACTTTGTGAACTGCTGCAGAAAGACTACCTCCATTGGGAACACTAATGAAACATAATGAATGGGCATTAAGTATTAAATGCATAAAAGTTACTGATTATATAAGTTTACAAATACAAATAATCTGATGGTTACTCAAGTAAAAAGCAGATCAGATTATACTGTATAAAGTTAACTTACGTAATACTCGTAGATCTGCCTTTGGTATTAACATTGTCCCATAATTATAAAAATTACAATTTTTAATCTCTCTACCCTCTCAAACAATAAAGCCCCATATGTTTTTATAAATTCTTCATATTTGAGGTAACTATTTTCTGAAAAAAATACAGTTTCCCTTATGTTTTAAAATGCATTTTACAAAATATTAAATTTTGTACTAGTGAGACTATTATTATATGTTATGGTAATGTTAAGATTGTCCTATACCATTCCATTTGAAATTGATATTGGTAAATAATTGCAACTAATTAAGTTTTAGAAACCGTTAAATATAATATTCAACCAAGTCTTAGAGCTATATTTTAATTTGTAGACACAATTGCTTTCAAGATGTGCATATTACAAAAACTGATTTTTTGTAGAAAGTCATATATAATTAAAAGTTTTTATTATGTAGGCCTATTAATTATGTATTAAATCCTCTTCAACAAATAAAGTTACATTTAGGTAACAACATGAGTGCAGTGTTGAGGATATATTATTCAAGATATGAAATAAACATAATATCTTAAATATAATGGTATTCCAGTGCTAATTATCAAGTACATTTTTTACTTTGCAAAAAAAAAACTCTTATAACATATCTTAAATTTATTAATTTTTTAAAAATTGTATTGTCCATGGCTGTTATAGTCTATTGGTGAAAGTTTAACTATTATATTAAACTAATTAATGGGTTGCCAAACGTAAAAATTCAAGTAAATTTATGAATAACTTACTTAAAGAGATATTGAAGATCACATAGTATGATTGAATTGTCCTCTTTTGCTCTATGGGAATCAGAAATATTGAGAACAGTATGAACAGATTATCTATCCTTTAGAGGTCTATTAATTACTTACACATAACCAAACTATTACTAGTAGAGATCGGATTATATGCTACATAAAAAGCTTGAAATATGCATGCAAATATGCATCAAAAATGCTTAAAATATGCATGAAAACCTTGTTATATGAATGTAATATAATAATAAATGATTTAATAATGTTTTTGATATTTTATTTCTAAATCAACGTAATAGTCAAATCACAATCACTTAATCAGTTTTTTATTATCTATGTATTAATTATTACCTGAATTAAAACATTCTACATTTTGCTACTATTGTAAATATAAACGATCAGGTACTGTTCCACATGTTCGGTAGTAAAGTTGTGTCTTCGATCGCTCAAAATATTTTTATAAACAGAAAAGGACTGTTCTACGTTAACTGAAGTAACTGGGCAGTTTTTTAATTTGGGTGTTATTTTGGCTATCGAAATGACTTCCAAACCTTGAGTTTTGCATTAAATATGTATTATCAATACTTTTTAGTTAAAATATGCAAAAACGGTAAAAAGTGGCTAAATATGCTATTGGATATGCAACATGCAAATGCATATAATCCGGTGATTAATTATTAGTAAATTGTCCGGATTAGTAGACTACTAGTCAAGATATTTTACTAGTAAGGTTTATATTGCATTTAAAATAGAAGAAAATAGTCAATCACTGCATGTATTAAATTGCATGTATTAAATTGCATTTCCAGGCTTCTGGAAATTTAATACAGTACATCATAATCCTGTAAGCAACTTTGTAAAACATAGTAGAATTGATATTGTCACTGTAATTTAGCGATAGTTGATAACCATTGTGCCATTTTTTTTCATTTTAATAATGTGATTTCTGCTTTTATAGGGATGAAGTCTCGAAACACCACTACTACTTGCAACTACGGCACAATGTGCTTACTCGGGGCCTCTTGCATGCTTGTGCCTCTGAAGAAGTCCTTTACCTCTTGGCTGGACTCGCTCTTCAAGCCGATTTCGGCGACTACAAAGACACAAACACCAACAATGCCTACTTTCAGGCTCGGGAATATTTTCCACAACAGGTGATTAAATATCTAAAAAACGTTTATGTAATCCCAGACAGTTTCTGTTAAAGGTTTGCAGTACATTTTTGTTAACTTTAATTTTAATTAAACCGTGTCAAAAAAACACGTATTCTCTACACATGTTTATATTACAGAATGTATTAATTTAAAACATAATATTTAAACTAGATGCCACAAGACATTGTAAAGGGTAATAATTTTGTAACTAATTATTATTAGCATTACTTCTTACCAACTTAACTTGAGAAAAAAACATATACTTTCTGATATTTTCTAGCAGATGCATTTCACACTTGGTCAGTACATTGTTCAAAGCTGCGAGTCAAGGGACTCGGCTCAGTCTAGTCAGACTAGAGTTTAATCCGTGTCTCGCAGCATTGAACAATGCACTAAGTGTAAAACTCATCTGCTGAGAAATATCAGTGACTAGTAGTTTTTTTGCCAAATTAAATTGATTGAAAGTTATCACTGAAAAAAACTCAAGATATACAATTCAATAATCACAAATTATAAGCCAATTTTGTGCATCAAAGTGAGCACTATATGTTACTTTCATGTTTATTTTTACTTAGAATTGTTTTACTGTTTTTAATAAAGTTATAATAACATAATACAATTTTGATCGATAATGTAATTATAAATTTGCAGGTATAATATTTTAAAGTCTGATAATAAAACATTGTCTTTATCAAGTGATAATTATTTACAGATGGCATGTACTGGAGCTGGTGAATCACGGATTGTTCAAACCGCTTCCAGTTTGCATCGAGCAAACAATGGCCTATCAAAGGGTGAAGCAGAGACTCAGTTTATCCGGGAAGCTTCATCACCAGACACATCCCCTCTAACACACAATGCACATGTATATAGGCTTAAACACAGAAAACAGGACCCTGGTCCTGGAAATGTCCTTTTAGCAATATGTACAAGAGGAATAGAACTTTATGAGGTAATTACTTTATTCTATGCATTAACATATTTGCTTTGGGTGACCTGCATAAGAGTCATTATTGTACAAGAGTAAACAACTTGTCATTCAATTGTGAGTCACACAACCATGTGCGTTTTTGTAATTTAAAAATAAGCCAGCTGTTTATATAGGTTACTTGCTCAATAAACAATTGTCTATTATATTACTACCAGTTATCATAGTAGGTTTTGTGGCAAACAAAATGAACAAAATGAGCCCTACCAGTAACTTCTACAATGCTATTAGAGGCAATACTGGGAAAAACTGTTTTGCTTATTGAAGAAAACAACTTGGATAAAATTATTTTGCAATTACCACTTTCGAGGCTCCAAGGCATGTCTCATTGCTCCCACAGAGAACTTGTTGAAAATGTCTTCCCCTATAACCTCAGGGCTGGGACTAAAAATAAAAATTACTTGATGTTAGAAAATATTATCAATAATTATGATTAAACTCCAAGGAAGTCGTCTCATTCGTTTTAGAAAATACGGGTTGTTACCTGTTTTTTGTTTCTGACATTCGGTCAATCTTGACAAATATGTTTCTAAATCAAGACAATAATTTTACACTTTTATAGTAAGAGCTGTAGAGCAATTTTGTCATACAATGTGCGTATAAAGAACGGATGGCATGCATAAATCTATTTTAGGCAATGTACGTACCTAGACAATTTAAAAGTTTTATATTTTTCAGTAAATAAGTTTAACTTTTGGAAATAAAATAACATTGATAGCTTTTGCTACCTTATTTAGAGTTAATCACAACCAAATGCTAAAAGAAGAGATTTTGTCCCTTAAAAATAAGAAAAAAAGTAAAGTAGGAAAAAAATATAGACGTCTTTTTGTCATACAAAATAATTTTTATTCTAATTTTGAAACAATAACCAATCTAGAATATATTTTTATTGTTTTGATTAACTTTATTTTAGTTTAAATTTTGTTGTTTTTAAGTAAATTTAACTTTATAGTTTTTTTTATAAATATGCGTTTGTATTTGGCTTTTTTTTACACGTGTTTTACTTTTGTTATAGTGGTATTGTTTTCATTTTTTAAAACTATCTAGTTTTATTTTTACTAGACATTCTGGTATCATTTTCCCTGTTTTTACATTTAAAAATATTTAAAAATTTGAATTGTACCACCTACCACCAATTGCAATAAAAATAACTACTCTAACAATGTCTAACATTTCATTACATGCTTTTATACAATTATTATTATTAACCAGCAGAAGTAAATAGTGTTTCTTTAAGAATAAATGAAACAACTCAGTTACTCCACATATTTTGTAGTGTTGATAAGATATATTTGCCTATAGTAGAACTTACTTTTTCAGTTTCTTCTATTAGCTCACACTCTCCGGATATATATCTTGTAAAAATGTTCAATCATTAATAATATAGATTTTTATTTGTAAAATGAAGTTCAAATACATTTTTTAAACCTATAGTGGATGACAATTGATGTTAATACACTTTTTCAAACATTTATTCAATAATTAAATTATAAAAAATTGGGGGACTAGGTGGGACTCGAACTGAATATCTTTCCCATAAATAGAAATGTACTTCTCAAAGATGTATATGCATCTCCCCCCCCACATCTGGTTGTTGTCGACATCCATTTCACAACCTTAAATTGTTGCTATGGTTACCATACAATATCATAAATAATGTTCTAGGATTAGAAATGAATGAAAAAAATAAAATAAACAAACAAAATGGATTACCTTACTTTAAAAACGGACAGTGGGCAAGTAAAGTGAAAAGAAACTACAACACAATGCATGCAATGAAAAAAAGGAAGCTTATAAATAGTAACAAAAAAATAATAGTCCAACAGACATAGAAAGGGATATGGAAAATTGCAAAAAATGGACGTAATTGACGACAAATGTAATGGACTACAAAATTCAAGTATACATATTTATATTAATTGTAATTATAAAATAAAAAGAAATTCATATTTGTTGATTCCATCTTCATGTGAGCTACTAGTTTTCACTAAACACTTGTAAATATTTACAAACTTGCCTATAGTGACTGATCAGTTACGGTCTGAGTTGACAATGGGACATATCTCCCGAAACGGCCGTCTTCAACAAATATAACAGTAACTGTTATACACATGATTATGCCTAAGTGCTACTATAGGCAAGTTTGTAAATATTTACAATTGTTTATAAGGAATTATAATAAAATTTTACTTTGATGATTTAAGTAGGAATTGACTTTAAAAGAAAATTATATTACTTGTTTCTAAATACAGATGACTTTTTCAAAAGATGTATCTCAGTTATTGTATTTCTACAAACTTATGCAGAGTGTGTAGGCATTAACTAGTAGTTCAGGTTTAATATGGAAACTAATAATCTGTCTTAATATTCATTTCTACATTTGGTTGAACAGAGAAATGTAGTTTAAAGGTACAGCATGTTTGCTATTTAGAGTAATATAGCCTTATAGATATTGATCCATCAAACTTTCTCTGTAATATGTCAGTCACTTCAAAGGTCTGTGTAGGCATATAATTATGTTTGGTGATATATGGTAATTACACTATATTAGAATTATTTTACTTGTTTTTTTGTTTTCATTTAAGTTTTATAATTTTAACTTTCAATAATATCATTACATTGAGTATATCTTTGCAGGAGAACTCTACGAAAGCATTAAGTGGAACTTTCTTATGGAATGATATCGGCAAACTTTGCTTTGACGTAAGTATTTTGTTTTCTTCTTGAAGTTAATGCTATGAAATAAACGATCTATGACAAGTTTGGCTCAGGCTCGATTTAAAGTACTGACAATATTCTTTGATGAGCTATGTTTTAGTTATATCTAGCTTTATAACTAGTGGCTCTTCAAAAGCCTAAAAGGATTTATAGGATTTATTTTAGGCTAACAATAGGTTAACCTATTTTTAATAATTCAATACATTCACAAATATATGACAAGTATAAAGTATATAAACAAAATATTCAGTACAATACTTAGAAATGTAAATTATTCAGTGCCCCCGCATTTTTTGAACTTGAGTCCTTTTAAGAAATGAAGGCAATTATTGGCTTAAGAAATGCATAGCCCAACTAAATAAGTCTCAAAATTGTTTCAAGAGGGAAGAGATTTGTGAATGTGTGACAACTCTACTTGGTGTTCCCTGATGTATTACCAGGAGAACCCCTTGCATGTTTTAGATTACAGACATCTTATAAGTAATACTGAACAAACTGTCAATGAAAAGTTATCATCTACTTTCACTCATGTTGTTAAAGAATTACTGTTATAGTACATCTTATTTTTAATGGTGGAAGAGGGCATTAATGAAATCATTTAATATTATCTATTTTATAAAATAACTTTTTGTTTGATAATTGCATTAGTAATATGTTCATCTAGGTTTTGTAAATAATTCATTTTCCTTGAAGCAAGGGATTTGCACAATTAACATTAAATTATTGTTTAATTTTTGTTCTATTGTTTCATAATTGTTTTAGTACATAGTTTCCTCTGATCAATTTTACAACAACCAAAGCATAAAATTTGTATAAATAAATACATCTGAATAGAAATATTTTTGAAATACTATACTCTGACAAAGCCATACCATTTTGACAGTTTTATCTAATAAATCCACTTATTAATGTGATAAGCTTATCAGTTTTTTTTTATACAGCGTTGTCACTAAAAACGCTATTTACAACACACCTTTCCAATCTTTACAATGTATCACTTAAATATTGTGCAACCAAATAATTGTGAAGCTGAGTAAGGAATGTTATAACAACTTTTTTATTTAAAATTAAGTCCAAATCGTTGAATTCACAAAACTATATATTTGTAAAATAACTAGATTAAAATGTTAAATTTAATTACAAAATAAATGATCTAAATTATGATCACTTTCAACAGCTTCTTTTTAAAAAAATATTTTCAATTTAATTTCTATATTTCAGCGTAAAAAATTCGAGATCCGAGCTTTGAACTGGCCTGCCTCTGGTGAGAAGTTGACATATTACACAAACAATGATGAGAAATCAAAACATTTACTGTCTCTCTGTCGGGTCACGCATCAGTTCAGCATGGCGATACAACCTCGCTTGGTTGAGGTTCGCAGAAAAGAAGAAGAAGGTATAAATAAAGCCATATCAAATGTTATTTCTGCTTGCAACAATTTAGGGTTCTCTAGAGATAAATCTATAAAAGGCCTCGCATGACTTTTGATAGAAGTCTATAAAATAGTAATTACTTTTCATTAAAGAGTCAGCTCAACTAACACTTGACTTGGAATTACAATGAACTAGTCCTTGTAGCTAATGTAAATTTATTAATATTTACTTATAAAATTTATTCCCTTATACTTTATAATGTACATTCTTTACTTACAAAAAAAGTACTTATTAATAAGGATATTATAAATGAAAAATAAATACCATGTAGAATCTTTTAAAGTATGTTATAACCTTTTTTTATAAAAGCACTCAATAACAAAGAAATGAATAGGGGTTAATTAATATGAGATGGGCAGAAGGCATAAGGGAGATGTAAAAAGGAAACAATTGAGGGGAGAATGCATGAGAAAATAAGGGGAATGGGCATAGTGGAAAAGAGTGGCAATTGCATGCTGATAAGAATAAATGGGTTAAGTTTTATTTTATCTTTCATTTATTCATTATCTACATTTAAAATACAATGAGTATTTTCTTTTTAAAATAAATGTTAAAATAAGACTGTAATAATTTCCAACATCATGTAAATTTTCCCTTCAAGCAGCAGTTTCAATCTTAACATGTTTAGTAAAAATTAATCATATTAATTATTATTATTATTCATGTGTTTAAGCTAAAGGTAGAAATAAGACTACATAAAGGATTCTAATTCTGAGTAGCGTATCTCCCATCTTTTTCCTTCCTTCATCTCCTGTTATTTTCTGTCTGCATTGGAGGTATACCTACAAAAACTGGACTGAGACTAACAAAATTTTTTCACATATTTACAATTTAATCATATCTCCCTTATTGTATTGCCCTCCTCAATATCAATATTGTGTTTGGCTAAAAATGTCTTCAATGATAAACCATTTTGAGCTGGGGCATTGTCCTGGTAATGACTTATTATCTACAAAACACTCTAATTTCTTTGTACAAGCTCATTTAGGGTAGACAGGATGAGCACTGTGTTGGGTAGTAATTCTTATTCACTGTTTGCGTTAGTGGCACCCAATCAATATGTACACTATCTTTGATTTACAAAAAAAAAAAAAAATGCCTTTCAATATCGATTTTTATCATTTGTGCTAATTTTGTTTATGAGAATCAAGGGATTTCCAATGCATCGATTGATATTTTCTTTAATGATCAAAAGTAAAAAATTACAAATCATCACAAATAATGTTTTCTAAGAAGGTAGGATTACTTTTGAGGTTTTCTATATGATGTCACAACAAACCATTCTTCATCATTCTTTCTGCTCAGATGTGACACTTTGAACAATTTTGAACCACACTGATCATGTTGAAGCTGTCATGAAAAATCTTGTTAATAGCTGTTAACAAATCTTTTCTTGTTAATAGCTGTTAACTCAGACATTGCAATGATATTCAAACGGTGATCTTGTTGAACAAGGTTACCAATTTTTTCAACGTTAGCATCCCTTTTTGATTTAAATCATTTAAACCACTCAAACACTTATGTTTATGATAAGCAATCATCACTGGACACTTGATGTAAGATTACAAATGTTTCACTTGCATATTTTTCAAGTTTGCAAAGAAATATTATCTTCTCATGTTGTCCTCGACATTTTTTTGATGCAGAGACAAAACATTAATTGCTTGTTACTCACACTATGGGTGGAATGAATGTGGGGGTTAGGTATAACTTGAACAGTGGGTAAGGGGGGCATGCATGGCCAATTATTCGATATTTAACCTTATTGCATTCATTTTGTGGCTATGCCAATATTAATTCATTTCCTTTCTAGCAAAACCTTGTGCAGCAGTTTACGAATACACCATGTTCCATGCCTCCTTTAAGGATATCATTACAATAGTTGGTGGCTAATAGTGGTAATAGACTTTCTCAGAGTAAAGCCCATATATACCCATATTTCCTTTTGTTTTAAATAATTTCGTTTATGTCCTATATTTATTTCCAGATACAATTCTTTAGATTAATTTTGTCTAGTGAATGTTAAAAATAACTTGAAGACATTTATTTATCGATGTTTGCAACTTGTTTGACATTTTACTGTCACAACAATATTATAAATATTGAATTAACATTTCTTTTAAAAATCTTAAATATATGGAGTAGTTATTTGTCTGATTGTCACACAGTTATAAAATTAAAAATTGTATTGCCTTTTCGATCCTTAGTGTGATGCCTGCATCTGTACCATAAGTTTAGACAATATGATTCCAAGGTACGTGTTTATGAATGATTCTGTCATTAACAGATGATGATTCTGTATACTAAGTTATATACTTTGATTTTTCAAAACTTATTTTTAGACCAACTATCTTATTTTGTTCTTCCAATATTATTATTATTTTGTAATATGATACCCATCATTTTGAAAGTAATTATCTTCTAATTAAGTCCATTAGCCTCTGTTACAATCTCCTGAGTCCATAGATTAGTTGGATCATTGTTTTATCAAAAAATATGAAAAACTTTATTAATATTAGAATTAATTTTACAGAAAGAAAAAGGTACAGAGACTGGGGAATGGAACTTTCAGGAAAACTTAGCAGTGGTCATTACAACAATCAAGTGTGCCATCGAGGAGATCAAAGGATATCAGTTATCTCCAGTACATCTAGTAACACTACAAGTGGAATAGTTTCCGATAGAGTGCACAGCCTAGATGAAAGTGAAGGTGAGAAGAAAGTATTGAGATTGTTACACATTCTTATATACTGCGTAAACTAATCACTTTAAGTAGGCTTTCTATGGCAATTAACTTACTTGCCACATCACTGAATTTATATCTAACTTATAAAATTATTTTCAAATGAAAAGGCCTGGTGTACAAAAAATATGTTTTCACAGGACTAAAAATTGTAGAGAATGTATAACGTAAATTAATATTATACTACAAGTGTTTAAATAAGTTTGAGCAGAGATTATAGTTTTGTTAATCTTTCCTTAATTAGTACAAATAATCTGATCACGTTAAAAAGACAATGTTTGGCACCTTTATTGAAAAATACATGTAGGAGTTCTTGATAACTCATTGCCTCTACTAGGGGCAGAACATTTGACAATTAACATGACTAAATTTTTTTTTAAAAAAAAAAAGTTCATAGCTGAAATTTCTTTTTTTATTTGAAAATTTTGATTATTCCCTAAGAAGTATGTGATAAGATTGTGACGTGTGAGAAGTGTGTGCATATTGTTCTGGATTAGTATTGTTTATAGAAATGGAGCCAACTATCTAAACTATTACAAGTAGAAATAACATTTCAAAATAGCAAAACTAAACTGATTATAAAACTGACTGGCATAATCTTCGGCTACTAATAGGATGAAAGCTCTTATACCCCTTTCGGAGGAATAAAATGCTTCTTTGGTCGTCTATGCTTTTTAGTTTCTTTTAATTTATAATGTATTCATAAATAAATAAATATATATATATGTGTGTGTGTGTGTGTGTGTGTGTGTGTGTGTGTGTGTGTGTGTGTGTGCATGCGTGTGTGCGTGCGTGTGTGTGTGCGTGCGTGTGTGTGTGTGTGTGTGTGTGTGTGTGTGTGTGTGTGTGTGTGTGTGTGTGTTTTGTATACATAGTTTAATATTGTTAGTCTTTGAATTAAGTGCGCTTTTCTAAATAATGCTGCTAAACAATGTATTTTATAAACTTTGATAATTCTCTGTACTAACGTAAGTTATGCCATTGATTTGTTTTCATATTAAAGCTTATCACTTATCTGCAGTACTAAATTATGATTTTATTTTTCTTTTCTGTTTATAATGTATCTTAAATCCTGTCTCCTTAATTTAAAATATTGCATAGCTATTAAATTTTAGAAGTGCCCAGTAAAATATTTAGTTTATCAGATCATAAATTTAAAATATTTACAGGTTTTATTGTCCATGATGATTTGACAAATTTATAGCTAATTACTTTTAAGGTACTGAGTGAAAACTGTAGCATCTCACTGTGCAAACACATTTTGTTACATTAAAAATATATACATCGTTAATACTATCGATGGCCTCTCACAATATCCGACAGTTTATCTAGTTGCAAGGTTAATCTCTCCTATCAGCCGACCAATACCGCCACAGTGAGGTCCAGTCAATTGACTTGACGTGCCAAGGATGTTAACTTTACAAAAAATAATAATTTACTATCTTTATTGTACTTTTAGAACTATATAAATTACAAGTTGATGAAATTTAGATTTGACAGACATTATATTCCTAACCTAAATAACAAACCAATTTTGGTTAGAAATGAAACCAACCAAAAATATATAAAAATGGAAATATAAAGTAAAGGACTGAAATAGTCTCTCTACAATTACAATAGAAAAGTTACTGAAAAATTAGTGGGGAAGCATTGAAAGTGGGATAACTTCTTTAAACAAAACGGATAAGAATTATTTCAGGAAAGCCTGCAAATTGAAGATTGTCGAAAATTTAAAATTGAAGAAGTATGATGCAGGGACTATTCAAGATACAAAAGTTATAAACAGTTTAGGAGCTCAAGATTGTTATTAACTAATAGCAGATAAAGGTTATACCATGGGCGGAGTTTAGGTGGACAAGGAGGGGCATTGTCTCCCTCCTCCACTTTCTGGACTGGTGTATTATTTTTTAATAATAGTGCTGACAAGAAGTATGCTGGATGAGTTCTGGGGTTGTACTTATTTTATTGTTTGAAAAGTGTAAACACTGTTTCTATCTGTGATAAGGCTTGAAGGTATAATAGTGTAATAAATAAGGGATTATTTTACCAGAATAGCTCCATTTTTTTTCTACTATGTGTGTAACACAACTAGAGCCAAAAATGCTCTTAATTTCATTAGACAGTAATACAAAAAATGGTTTTGCCCTTTATGGTCACTGAAATTATTCATTATCAAAAAAGTTTGGAAACAATGTTAGAACAGACATCATCGAAAGATACATTTACTTCTACTATGACAATAAATGGGAAACATGGATGAGCATGAGGTAGGCTGATTTGGTCTATTTCTCTTCATTGTCATGCTTGCTGAGAGTCATCTAACTCACTGTCAGTCTCGCTTTCTTAATCATCTTCTTCACTACTCATTCTCACTAGAACAATATAATAACTAATATAAACGTTAAAATAAAAAACAGAAAAAACTCGAATTACATTAGTAGACACAGGTGATTAATTTGACCCTTAATATGTTCTAAATATTTTACTATTGTCTTTAATATTTCTTCTGTTATTATATAAGCTGATTAATTTTATATTTTCAGATGATTTGGAGTTAGAAATCATGATAAACTCACCACCTGCCCCGTCAGTTGAGTCTTTGGCATTAGCACATCTTCAGGATACGTTAGGCAGTTGTGGCCATACAACTCCTTCACCTCATCCTGTAACTGAAATAAACCTTCAAGGTACTGACTACTTTAGTGTACATGGAGAGATTACACACACAAAACAAGAGCCATAGAATGTAACATTATATTTTTCTAAGATTTAACAGGCCTGTCTAGACTTCCATTTGATACTTAGAAATGTTGAGATTCTCAAAACTGATTATATATATATATATATAAATTAATCACCTGCACTTAAATGTATTTAAACCAGAATTTTACTTTTTATATTTTTGCAAGTCAACTTCCATGAACTATTAATTAAGTACTCTCATTTTCAAGGAAATATTTTCAAAATGAGACCACTTAAAAGTTCACGAAAGTCGACTCTCAAATATACCAAGTAAGATGCTTGTTTAAGTACATTAAAGTGTAATTAATATGTAAATACAATACAACAGTGTTGCAAATATATTTATTTATATTTATATATCATTAATATATATATATCTTATATAATATATCTTATATAATTATTGTAATTTTCATTCCTGATGATGTTGGTACTGTTTGCCAATAAAAAGCTTTGGATATAAATTAATAAATATTCTTGTCTGAATAACCTGTTATTTTAAATTATTAAACAAGAAAACGTATTTTATATTTGTGTATATATATATATATATATATATATATATATATATATATATATATATGTATATATATATATATATATATATATATATATATATATATATATATATATATGTATATATATATATATATATATATATATGTATATATATATATATATATATATATATGTATATATATATATATATATATATATATATATATATATATATATATATATATATATATATATATATATATATATACGCTGCATATTTCAATAACAAATAATCTTTCATGTATAAAAAATACATTCTTAAATTTCTTTTAGTTTAGAATTCAAATTAATCTCTTAATTATATAAAAGGAAAGTAAATTTAACTGAATATGGAAGTTATCCTGCATTTCAGACGAGGAATGTATTTTCAACAACTTAAACAATCTTCTATATAAATCAGTCTTCATGCTCTTAACCCTTTGCACGCGTATAACGTGATTTCTTGTAAGGCTGAAATATCTGCTAGCGCTTATTACAAGAAATCACGTATTTACAATATTTTGCTTATGGAAGTCCTAGTTTTTTGTTTAAAGTACATTGCAATGTGTGACAATGTTTGTTTGGTGTAAATAAACTCCTCTGCTACGTTTATTGTTCTTGGCCACGTGCTACCGATCCACATTCTGTTGTTTTAGCCACCAGGCGCCATTACGTGGTCTATGCATTACGTAAGACGGGTATTCTCGGCAGGACGCAGCGTCTGCCAACTGTCGTATTTTGTGTTGGTATTGTCATTCCTATATTTGTTTACTGTTTACGTGAGTGACCTTTGTTTGTACTGTAAGATTAATTTATTGTTTATGATTTGGTGAATAATAATTTTAGTTACTTTAATTTTATTTTAAATGGATTTATTGATATCTTGAATAACACGTTAGAAAATTATAAAAATAACTAGTTTATAATTTTTTTTGTTCAAATACATCTTTAGGAACTTGCAATTACGAGGGCAGTTTTTTTTCAACCTCCGATCGCACGCCATGATGGCTAGAAAGGTCACAGACCGGCCCTGTGCGCAGCAGTCGATCGCGCATCTTCCCCACTACAACTTTTGTCACTCCCGAGTTCAAGTAGCCAGTTTGCGCTTAGCTGCAGTCGGGTAAACATGGCCGCGTCTATTGATTCTCCTGCCAAATGTGAGTTGAGAAGTGTTATTCGTTTCTTGCAAGCAGAAGGGAATAATGCAGCAGAAATGCATCGGAGAATGTGCCGTGTTTACGGAGAAAACATTATGAGTGAAGGTGTTGTGCGGGAATGGTGTCGTAAGTTTAAAACTGGCCGAACCGACGTGCATGATGAAGGAGGTCAAGGACGCAAGTCTGTCGCTACAGACGATCTTGTTGAACGAGTTGACAAAGTGGTTAAAGAAAACCGTAGATTCACAATAAGTGCTTTGTCTTTGGAATTTCCAGAAGTGTCGAGATCTTCTCTGTACTCTATTGTTTCTGAACATTTAGGCTACAAAAAGATTTGTGCTCGCTGGGTGCCAAAGATGTTGAGTGACACCCACAAAACTCGCCGAATGGCTTCAGCTTTGACATTCCTTGAACGTTATCGCAATGAAGGAGTAGATTTTTTAAAATCAATTGTAACCGGAGATGAGACCTGGATTCTTCATGACACACCCGAAACAAAGCAACAATCTCAACAATGGATGCACACAAATTCACCGAATAAACCCAAAAAATTCAAGCAAACTTTCAGCAACCGAAAAGTTATGGCTACGGTCTTTTGGGACCAAAAAGGTCCGTTGCTTGTGGAGTTCATGCAGCCTGGGACCACAATTAATGCAGCTGTTTATTGCCAAACTTTACGACGTTTGCGGCGAGCCATTCAGAACAAAAGAAGAGGCATGCTGACATCAGGAATTGTTCTGCTGCATGACAACGCCCGCCCTCACACTGCAGGTGTAACCCAACAACTTCTTGAACAATTTAAGTGGGAAATTTTCGACCACCCACCTTACAGTCCCGACCTAGCACCGAGCGACTTCCATCTTTTTCCTGAACTGAAGAAATGGCTTGGAGGTCAGCACTTTCCGACTACTGAGGAACTTCAAGACACTGTCAAGACTCATTTAAATTCACTGGCGGCAACATTTTATGAAGAGGGTATTGGAAAGCTTGTCCACAGGTATGACAAATGCCTCAATCTTCAGGGTGATTATGTTGAGAAATAAGCATAAGTGTACATACATTTTGGTAATAAAATAATTTTGTTCTATTCACTTGTCTTTTATTTATGGCCCACCGGAGGTTGAAAAAAAAACGGCCCTTGTAAATAGAACTTTGAACATTTCGCAAAAAAGTTTTTTTTATCTAATAGCACTTAATCTGTTACTTGCTCTTTGTATGCCCTGCGTGCTAAGGGTTAAATTTCTGTGTGACTTTTGTTCAAAAGTAACAAATTTATATTTGATTATTTAATTTATATAAATCATTCATCCAGAAATAGTCTAACAACTAAAAGGTAAAATCATGAAATAATTATTGCCATGGTTTTCAATTATGGGCCTAGACATGAAATTTCATTTCCAGAGTTTTGAGTAGTAAGTAGGTAGAACAGATATATACTGTTGTTGATAAATCATTAACTAGCAAACTGGTAAAAGGTTTGGCTGTATACCAGGTATTCAGCTTATTTTGAATAGTTAAAAAGATATATTAAAATTGTTTTCTTTAAATATCATTATATTATTTTGCAATTAATTTTTATAATGTTAAAGTCTATAAATCTTTTAGGGAAAGGCTGTGGTGACAGTACTAGTGCCATGACTATCAGTGCTGTGAAGTCAACATTGATCAGTGGAGCAGCTACTCCAGCTACAACAGATGGGAGTCAGTGTTCCAGCTCTTGTTCAACAGTTGTTGTTGCTGGAACTACAGCAGAATCTGTTGGATTGGTAATTATTTCTCATTTAAACATAAATAAATCATTTAAGGATAATAAAGACTAAATAAATATTTTGTTCCCTCTGCATGCTGTAAAGTTTGCAGATATTTTTTTTCTTTGGAACCTTTGCTGGTGTAACTTTTATTGCCTCCAGTAATTTATTATCTTATTATAATTAAGTAACTTGTATAGTGTTGCCAACAGAAAAAGTAGTATAAACAAAATACTTACAAAATACCAGTTCTCTATAGAATTAAAATCTGACTGATTCTTAAATTCCTAAACCTTGCAATAACAAAATGCTCTAAAAAAACACATTTATATAATTTATAGAAAATCAACGTCATAAACATTTCTAAATAATACTTCAAACCAATCACTCCAAATTAAAAACGCTGCCTTTAGATCCTACTAGATACACTAAAGAATTACTAACGCCCACTAAAAATGCTAACATAAATTCAACACACTTTAACACTGAGCATATAGAAATAGATAGTGTAACAGAAATATTGATAACTTATGGCACAAAATGTACACAAAAACAACATATAAGCCAAAAAGCAACAAACATAAAACAAAATGATTTTAATTCATATAAATAAATACCACCTATTATGAGGTCACCAAAACATTCCAAATTATAGGATAAAATTGTATCAGACACAACAAACTATAATGCAACACTTACAAAAAAGATAAACTGCAAGTACCAGATATATACAAACTAACTTGTTACAGAGTGAAACAAATTCCAACTAGGCAAATAGACTGCAGCTTTCGATTAAAGTTCAAAGAACATATAAACTTAATTAAAAATAATACTGACCACCTTTTATTAACCATGACTTAAATATCAAACAAGATAAGAAATTTACAAGCAAATTTGCCCTAGACCCCAACATCAGCATTCAAATTAAAAAAAAAAAATTAAGTACAATCTTTTGACTATATTATTAAACATCTGCTTTTAAAACTACTGCTGCATAGCTTAATCACACATCCTAGTAGCCAACCTAAAGTTCAGCAAGTTTTAGTATTGCACAGTTTAACCAAATATAAACACATTTTTTTCTAAATGTGTTTTTTTACAAGTGCTTCTGTAACCTTTGCTAAATATACTAAAAATTAATTTTCACTTAATTACATAAGATTCACTCATTGCATCTTTCCTATATTTTTCATTAACTTAAAAGTAAATTTATACCGTATATCCTTTTGTTGATAAAATCTCACCTGCTGCAGGCAGTTCAATTTCTTTCATAAAATATGTCTTCCAAAATTTGCACTCAGAACAATTTTTTTAGACAAACACTCTTAACTATAATCTTCATTACCATTTAGAGAGTATTGGAAGGAACACATTCGTAATGAAATCTAAATGAAATTTGAATAAAACCTATTTAAAGTTAAAAGTTATTTTTAAAATCCCATATTTATTGATTAAAAGTCATTCTATAATTTGTTTTTTATTTATAAGAAAACTGTTGGATAATTCAGCTCTCTGAAAACACACAACTCTCCTAAATTTTTTTATTTTTCATTTTCTACTTTGTGAATTCTAATTATAAATTCTGCTATAATAGCTATCAATGCCATCTCTTAAAATGAAAAATAGATTATTTCAGTCTTTTTTGAATTATGTATGACTTAAGAACGGATTGAATTGCAGTTTTATAGCATTATTAAAACAGCTACTCATACAGTACATTTTTAGTATAATAATTTGGATGCTGTTTTAGAAAGAAGAACAAAGAATAGTTTCTGGACATAGAAGACCTAGCACCAGTTCAAGCCTGGAGTTGGGTTTCAGTCACACTGCTCAAAATTCAGCCATCTCTGACACAGCGTCAACATGCCTTGAACTTGATTACTCCGTGCAGTCTGCTCATACGAGCTCAGGTGTGTACACTCTACGAAGCAGTTGTGGAACTACTAATACTGTAGCAAATACAGTCGCTTGTTCGTCTGAGACTAGTGGAATTTGTGTGGAAGAGTCTGATGGTAAGTATGATGATTCATATTTATATTTTTATCCTAGATTATAATTAGTTTCACTTGTTACAGTAACACAAATTTGGAAAAATTGAATGACGCGTCTGAAAATTTTAAAACATGTTTAAAAACACTTTTTACTAAATATTTTGTTTCGTCTTTTTTGTTTTTATAACAAAAATTTGTGAAAATGTTATTTCTCAATAGTTTTTAACCATTATATTAAAGTTATCATTGTAACAATACTTTTTACAAGTGTAATTTACAAACACCCATATAAATTATTGTACTAAAAAAAACAACATTTCAAGAATTCATAGAACAAAAATTGAAAATAGTAATTATGTGCAACATATTTTTACTGTGAAAACTGTCTTTTTTTATAGGTCATAGATCGCGCAGTGGTTCACTTGTCAGTGCTTCTGGAAGCTTCCATGGTGATGGGAGTGATCCATCTGATGCTGGGCAAGGCACATTATTAACAGCAGAAGAATTGTCTGATCTAATAGTTGGAAGAAGTCCTAAACCAAGAAGAGGAGTTTATCCATCAAGAGCCACAGTCAGTTCAACATTAGATTCAGATTCAGATTACGTCACGTTACCTCCACCACCACCACCACCTCCAAGATCAGATTCTGAAAGGCAATCAAATTATGTTCTTTTGGAATCATCTTCATTATCATCACCTGAAGAAACATTAGCTACTCCTTTAAGGTTAGACGATTCATTGTCAAATCTTTCGTTGTCATCAAGGAAGTCAATGGAGGAGTCACTTCTTCAACAGCAAATACAGTTTCAACATTTAGCATCTAGTTTTTCCCCCCACAAGCAAAATCTTCATCTGAATCAATATCAAATATCACAACCGAATCATATGTCCATTCCTAGAACTGGTGGACAAATTTTAACAACCAATTCGCCTCATATATCGGACTTAAACAAACTACATAAATATCTTTCCAGTGCTCCACCACAATATCAAACACAATATGTAGTTACTAACCCATCTCAGACTACAGCTTTGGATCAGGCTCTACTATCACAAGCTCAATATCAGCCATTAGGAGCAGAGGAAGCAACAGCAAGGTTTATTACTAGTAAACCACATATAAATATTTTAACAGCACATACAAGTCTAGTTCCATCAACAGCATCTCCTAGTTTTGCTGCACCAACTTTAGCATATCAAACACCTATTCCAGCTAATTGTGGTTCAACACAAATTAGAAGTCATCTTCCAAGTTATCCTCTAGATCCAGCTTCAAGGATGAAGATCAAAACCCATCAAAATAGTTCAAACTTAATCCCAATCGTGGGTAGCAATAATTATCTAGATGTTCGTGGAAGTGGTGCAGCTTTTTTACAACATTTTCATCAAAAATTCCCACCACCACCTCCGCCAGTGTTACATCCTCGACAACCACCTCCACCTCCTCCACCACCACCTAGAACTGCTCTTCAGACTGTCTATACAAGTCAAGTAACCAGAAGTCAAATTGAACAATTCAAACAACAGTTATATTCTGATGTCGATTATGTTATATACCCAATGCAGGATCCAGCAATCAGTAAACAAGAATATTTAGACTCTAAAATTGCTTTAAGTCACTATAATCAAGTATATCCACCGCCTCCATATCCATCATATTCTGGAAAATCCCATGTTGTTTATCGCAGCACTCCGAATGTTGCAGTTGCTAGTGGATACATTCCAGTTTCTTTTAACAATCAGTCTGTTGGTCCATCTACAGTGAAATATGCTTCTAATCAGAATTTGTCTACTGAATATGCTGGGTATCCGGGGTCATCTTTATCTTTTCTGAATCGTTACCATTCATCAACATCACCTTTATATTCTGCAGGGGCTTCATATTCATCATCGTCTACACAAAGTCTTCGGTATGATCCGTTGATTCAAATGGCTGTGCCTAAATTAATCTCTCCTGTACTTGGAAGTGGATTTACAAGGACACAATCTGATGATAATATTCTGAACTGTGGTTATGAAAAACAATGTTTAGAAGTTCCTAGAATAAGGCGACCTCCTCCACCATTACCTCCACCATATGACCTTCAGGTAACTTTAAATTTGTTTAATATTAAAATGTTTATTAACAGTAATGTACTAGTAGAAGTTTTAGTTTCCATGTTTTTGTGCAAATTAAAGAAATTAGTATAAAAATATTTTGAATTCAATATAAACTTTATTAGCTATAATTTAATTATTATTTTTTTAAAAGTATTTGGTTCTTTGTGTTTTGTAACTTTAAGTCAAAGGTAATATGTCAGCTCTTAGACTACAATTTGAAAACCATGTTCAAGTAGAAATAACAAACTGAAGAAATGTTTAAATTTGAATAAAATTGTACTTCCAATTTGGCTTTAATTTTCCTTTAAAAATAAGAAGATGCAAAGTCATTAAATATATTTAAAAATTTCATTAAAAAAACAAACTGAAATATTGTATTTAAGATGTCATTAAGATAATTTGTTAATACGTAATTCTGCACCCAGTGATATCAGTGTTACATCAAATTAAAATACCAGATTATATATTGTGGTATAAAATAGCTGGCTATATATTATGATACTAATAATACAAAAATGTTTAAGGAAATTATTAATGAAGAGTTGTTATTAGTATAATGAGAATACTTAAAAACCTTGAAAATTTTTAATATAATCAGTATTTGTGGTGCAAGATTAAATGAATTAATTTTATGTTTTTACAGAGCCAGTTACCCATCACACCTAAGAAAGTGACCTTTCCGAAGACTCAGACACAATCAAAAGCCACTTCTCCACCGTCTTTGCCCATTAAGGCGGCTGATGTAGAACCGGCGCAAACCACTGGAAAATCGGCAGTAGACGGATTGTTGGACATCCGTACTCTTCGAGAGAAGAGCCGTAATATGGACCTGCCCCTTATCTCTGCTTTGTGCAATGATCGGTCATTGTTAAAACAAACAAATGCATTTGTTATGCCTCGACATCCTGCTGACAAGAAAAATGATGGACGGCCATTATCATGGCATGTTGAAACATCAACAAAGAAAAATTTAGACCTGAAAAACATTCCAACAAGCAATTCAATAGATTCATCAGACGGAACTGCTAAAAAAAGTTCTCTTTTTTCATCATTCTTGTCTTCAAAATCTATAAGCAATCCTACTACACCAACAAAACATTCATCATACTCCACATCTTCCAATAGTAAATTGAAATACCCTGTCTCTGGACTTTCTACAACTCAGATTGTAAAACCTGGACGAAAGACTACGAGTCGGCACACACATCCTAGTGATAAAGTAAGTGGACAGACAAAAGTTAATCGTAGCCGAAGTTCAAGTAGTACTACTACAAGTAGTACCAACGTTTCAGATACAATTTTACCTTAGTGAAAATGGACATTGTTTAATATTTACCACTTATTGTATAAATAAATAAAAAAAAATTATATATATATATTTTGTTTGGATATTAAAATTTGACCACAGAGATTAATCGTCCATGACATAAAGTGATAGTCATTTACTCTTAGATTTTTAGGTCATCTAGTTTAGGAATATGTGATTTTTATACACTTTTTTCTGTTTTGTTGTGTCTTGTTAAAATATTTATATCTTTGGATCTTATTATTTTTATACACACACACACACACACACACACACACATATATATATATATATATATATATATATATATATATATACTGTATATATAAGTTTTTACAGATTTTAACTTAATATTTCTGTCTCATAAACATTAAGTTCATTTACATCTTTATAAATATTTTTTTTAACCATCTACCCCGTTAATGTTAGTGCTCTTTTTTTGCTGAATGGTATTTATTATGTTTAAATATTGGTTTGTTTTATACACCATCAGTATGTGTGACAATAAAAGATGTTTTAATTACATGTCTCATTAAAATACAGTTAGTGATATATATCAAAACAAAGTAGAATTTTACTGAAAATAACTTTCAAAATAATTATATTATTTGGAATTTTATTTAACTACAAATGTAAAGGTATTTTACTCATATATGAAGAATTTCATGTATCCTTCTTGACTGAATTTGAACACATATCAGAAGCCATAATTTTTAAAAACAATTGTTTATAAAAGTACAAAGAATTTATTTTTAATTTATATATTAATAAAATGTTTTGTAAAATACATCTTTTTTCAAGTCTAAAATCATAAGAGTAGATTGAGTCTTTGTCAATTATATTGGTCGATCAAATCTCTCTGGTTACATTTTTAATGGTCAAGCTTGTATTTTAAATAGCAATTTGTCAATATTATTTTTATTATTAATATTTATCTTAATATTACTGTTTAAGAAAATATCCAACAACATAAATTATTGTCCTCATATTTAGAAAGTACAAGTAAATTTCATTGAATGTGATAAAAAATTTCAAAAATTATAATATTTTTATGTTTATTTATGTTTTAAACTGTCTATACTGTGCATGTACTTTGATGTGGTGAATAAAATATATATAAAGAGAAATTTTTATTTTTATATAAGATCCAAACTTTTAAAGTATTTTTATTATTTTTCAAAATTTTATATTTCATATTTTTTATCATTGTTGTTGAATAAATTCTTAAATAACTTCCAAAATATTTGTTCAAAAAATATTTTCTGATTATTTCTATTATTAAACAACTATTGTAATTTTAACATTTAGTTTTATTTTTAATTTAACAGATTGTCTTTATTTTTGTTTGTTTAGTCTAGGAAATAAAAACAAGTTATAAATTTATTGATGCTCATCATTATATAGTTCTAAAATAATTTTAAAATATTTATTCAACTCTTGATTTATCCTTTTGTTGTATGTTTATTTTTATTATAAAAATCGAGAATAATTTTATTAAAAGGTGCTTATTTGTATTTTAAAATTATTTTTAGATATATGTATAAATATATTTTTTTAAAGAATATAACTTCTGATATTGAAATTTTCACAGGATTATGAATATTAAATTTGTTTCTTTTTAAATGTTTTTGTAATTAGTGAATTAAATGTAGAAATTTTTACTGCTGTTAGCAGCACAGGAAGTAAAAAATAGGTTGAATTAAGAATAATGTTTGAACTCCAGAAAGCTCATTAGGAAGAAGCTTCATATGCTCAAGTTTAATTCTCTCCATTGGCTTTAAGCCTCAATTCCAGAGTTTTTCTCTGCATCACCCTCATAAGTACATAGACTTACACACCAAATTATTTAATTATGTTACAAAATATTTGTATGCCAAAATCTGAAACAAGTAAAAATTTTAAGAAAAAATGTCTTAGATAGCTTTTTTCTTTTTTTCTTTGAGTGTATTACTTTTTACTCAATGAATTAAAAGTAACAAATTTCTTAAAATAAAAAACTAAAACTTTAGTTTTATATTTTAGTTCAACTATACAAAAACTGTTTTCTTTTGGTCCAAAATTGAATGTTAAATAAATTAATTCAACGTGTTTAATCAAATTAAATTTTCATAATCCTTTTTAAAATTTTTTAATTTTTTTAAACCTAAAAAACAGTATACCATTTTATGTTAGTGCACAAACATAATACATATTAATACTTTTACACAATTTTATATATATATATATATATATATATATATATATATATATATATATATATATATATATATACATACACACACACACACACAGTATACATATAGATAGAGTAATGTGCCAGTTTTGGAACTTTGTCTAGTGCCTGACATTTGTATATATACATATTATAAACATGTTATAAATATTAGGAAACAAACAAAAGACACGTGGGGGAGTATTTTGTTATAGTCTTTAGCTATTAATTTGATTGCATTAAGTTTTTGTTGGTGCTAATCTAATAATTCAAAATATTTAAAAATTGATTTTGAAAACAATATTTGGTTTTGCTAACAGGTAAAATTTGTTTTGAAATACATTCAAATCTAGATTTACTTCTACTCGTAGTTTATGTAAAGAAAGTTCAAACACACTCATAATAGATACTTTTACCACAACTTTTCAATCACAAAGTTTTTATTATCAGGAATTAGAACATGCTACATTTTACTTAGTGTAGCATATAGTTCTAATTGTTGATGAAGATGGTTATGATTTTTTTGTTGAGTGTACGAGTAATAACATATATTTAAAGTTATTGTGACTTTTAATTTTATTATTAAGTAATTACGTCAACAACAAACACTGAAATCTTATTTCTAGTTTGGGAAAATTAAATATATATTTTTGGGTTTTAAAAAATTATTAAAACATTCTGACATTGAATAGTAAGGCATTTTGAAAGATATATTAAATATCCCCAAATATTTTGAGGCTATTTGTTTATTCATATTTCTATTGAAATTTATGTAGGCCTCTTACATTGCATGTCTTTGAAGTTGAACAAAAAATGTATCAATTATCACATCAGATATTTTATTTCTGGTAATCAGTAGGCAAAACATAGAAATCCACTTAGATTTGTAAACAACTACTATTTTCCCTTTAATAATAGAAACATGGTGTTTTTCTCTCTTGAGTTTATACAATATTAAGTTTAGAGTTTAGTTTTGTAAGGTATAGTTTGCAACTAATGAAAACAAATTTTTTTTTTTTTTGAAAAATCGTTTTGTTTTATATGTTAGAGTAATTTACAAGCAAAATTAAAAAGATTCTTATAAATTATATTTTTTTCTTATTTTTATGTGAGTTTATTATTTGAAAAGATTTCAGTGAAATGTAAAACACTTTTTAATTCAATAATTTAAATTAATTTAGTTGTACATTTTGGTAGTTTAAAATTCAACTTTTTGCCAATATCTGAAAATAATAAGAATGTAGTTTTTATGATGTACACATCAGCATTGTTGTCCTTTTTTGAAAAACTGTCAGATCTTACCTGTTAGAAAAGTTTTACATTTTTTTGTTTTTCCTACTCAGAAGCTTTGCACAAATGTTTAAGAGACAGAATTTTATATAAAAGCTTCTATGAAGACTCAGGGTGCCATTTATTTGTAGTTTATCTTTTATTTCCAGTTGACAGGTTTAACATTAGACTTGTAAAGTTTTAGCCTATTGCAAAAGTCTTGTTTGTTCCTCCGTGGTAAGCTGTAGTGTTTAGATTTAGGAGAAGCAATCAAGACCTTATGCAATTCTCCCTCCATATTATATGAGAATACATTTGTTTTGTTGAATGTTTATCATGTGATGCTCAATTATTGTTAAGTAATCAGTGGAAGTGTTTGTTAAAGATAAGTTTATTATTTTCAAGAAATGGTGGAAAAGTCAGCGCTTTAAATTTGTTTCTTTGTTAAATTGTCCTAACTTTTTAAACATTTGTTGATTCCATCTTCGCGTGAGCTACTAGTAATCACTTACACTTTTAAAATGTTTTAAACTTGCCTATAGTAGCACTTACTTTACTTGTTGAGGACGGCTAAGTAGTCGTCCTCAACAAGTAAAGTAAGTGCTACTATAGGCAAGTTTAAAACATTTTAAAAGTGTAACTTTTTAAACATATTCTTTATTAAAAAAATGTAGAATGAGTAATTTTTATACCTAAGTTAATTTATAAACTTATCGAGATATAATGTTTTCAATTGCAATAAGCAATTTTCATCAGTGTCTAGCAACTGATCATCCCATCATGACACGGATGAACGTCGCTTAGTGAGATCATAAACGTTATGTCTCAGTAAGTTTTTCATAAATTTTTTAAAATAAAAATTCTGCAAGTCATTTATTTGTTAAGCTCCAAAATCTTCCTTTTTTAAGTATATTTCTTCTTATTTTACAGCCATTTTCATTTTATATATTTTATAAATTGTTCTCTATTTAAAAAGCTTATATCATAAATTCTAAGTTACACACCATCTATTGTTAATTTTGTTTTCAAATCTTTCCATTATGTAAAATATTTTTAAAATTTAATGTATCAAAACTAAAAAATAGCGCATGAACTGACAATGGTATTCATCATTTAAATGAATAAAGAACATTCTATACATAATTAACAAGTACATTTCATAGGTAAATGGTTTTTCATTAAGAAATATTTTGAGCGTTGACTTTTATCCAAAGGTGATTTAATGGCTTTATATTGCTTAGGTTAATATTTTACATAAGTAATTCCCAGTGATCATGTAGAAATATTTTTAAGATTTAACAGAAATTTTTTTAGAATGGTTTATATGTAAAGAGATAATGTTACTTAGTTTGTTAAAAAAATAAAAAATCTTATGTATTTATTTAATCTAAGCTTGAAATTAAACGCCTGTGAAGAAAAATTATATTGCGATGAAAATTTAGTATTAAAAATAAATTTGTAAAATTTAACATGTGAGAAATCACATTGATGTACATAATAGAAACTTTCTACAACAGTAAATAAAATTAATCTATTGTAATAATTTAACTAAATGTGTCTAATTATTTGAGTTATTTTACTTTACACATTATTTGACGAGTTTTATAATAAATTACACATTCGTACTTGTATCACAAGATTAGAGCATATACAACAATACTTCTCTAAATGCTTTACAGTTACAGTTGACAGGCGCGTATCCAGCGACTTGCTTTGGGGGGGGGGGGCGATCGATGCATTATATATATATAGATTTTTTGGACTAGGAGACTGACAGACTTACCTTGGTAAGAGTCCACTCTGTAGTCTTGAAATAGAAACACATAAAAGCACTTAACCAATGATATATTTCAACCACACAGTGGTCTTTGTCAATCAAAGAGAAAACACAAAAAGAAATATGAGAAAATGAAATAAAATAAATATAAGTTGTAATCACAGATTGTGTAAAAATCTTTTCACAAATCCACCTCAAATTTGGTACAAGCAACCTCCCTACTTGAAAAACATCTTAGTACATCCTAAACTACCAGACCCTGATGCAGAGAAATCACACAAACTTCCTAATGGCTCCTTCCCATGCAATAGACCTAGATGCAAGACGTGTCCAATACACCCCTCAGCAAATAGTTTCAACAGCCAAACAACAAAAATGGTCTTCAAAATACAGGGTTATCATAATTGTACATCGAAAAATGTCATATACCAGCTACAATGTAAATTTTGCTCAGCACAGTACATAGGCCTGACCACGGATGGTCTGAATATCAGAATGAATGGCCACAGACATGATGTTAAAATTATGAATATGGAGAGGCCAACAGCTCAACATGCTGCGAGTCACAACATCACAACTTTTGATGACTGCTATACCTCAAAAATAATTAAATCACTCCCCCCTGATTGCAATCCCTCAGAACTGATAAGATGGGAACTATCATACCAGTGGTATACCAAGTCCAGAGAATCCCCTAACCTTAACATCAGATAAATCCATTCACTTTTTTTTCCTAATAGCCTCATCAGACGTCTCCAATCTCTTTTCCCCTGACAGACTTATATAAACTATAATCACTCATATGCTCATGGAAACAATACATATATCTTTAATCTGTGACATCTGATTTCTACACAATCTGTGATTACAACTTATATTTATTTTATTTCATTCTCTCATATTTCTTTTTGTGTTTTCTCTTTGATTGACAAAGACCACTGAGTGGTTAAAATATATCATTGGTTAAGTGCTTTTATGTGTTTCTATTTCAAGACTACAGAGTGAACTCTTACCAAGGTAAGTCTGTCAGTCTCCTAGTCCAAAAAATCTAAATAATCTGTACCAACTAAAACTAACCTCTCATTTATATATATATATATATTCCTGATATTTAATATTGTCCATTGTTTTTCCGTTGCACTGACTTTATGAAGTTAATAAATTACCAATTTTGAGTAATTTTATCCACCATTAAGTGCAATATTTTTACCTTGAGTGATGAGGCACCTTTCGGTCTTTGACCATTGTCGAATCACTGATTGTTCTCTGCTGTGGATGCTATGTCCGTGAAGCCGGTGTTTGTAGAAGTTACGCGCACTATTTCTTGATCTGTGTGTATGAGGTTTCTGTAAGGTTGTGTAAAAATTCTAAAGTATCAAATGTTGCAGCACACCTAATTTCCCATAAACACGAAATTACAAATTACGAAAATAACCTAACCATACTGGAAATAAATAACAACCCAATAGAACTAAACTCACTACAAAAATACCACATTTATAAAAACATACACAACAACTTAATGAATTTACAAACAACATATACAGAAGACATACTATACAGAAACCTCATACACACAGATCAAGAAATAGTGCGCGTAACTTCTACAAACACCGGCTTCACGGACATAGCATCCACAGCAGAGAACAATCAGTGATTCGACAATGGTCAAAGACCGAAAGGTGCCTCATCACTCAAGGTAAAAATATTGCACTTAATGGTGGATAAAATTACTCAAAATTGGTAATTTATTAACTTCATATATATATATATAATATGTGTGTGTATGTAAAAACATAGAACAGAAAGTTCTTTCTACGCTTGCGTTAGAAATCGGTAACGTGATAAAGATTCGTAGCAAATTAGACTTTTTAATAAATAATTAATTATTCCAGTTTCGATAACACTTATGGCTAGAGAATATTAATAAATTCACAATAAGCTATTATTATAAAAATGGTTTATTAATTAATATAAGTAGTTATTCTTCCAACACGAACAATTCCGGAGTCAACTGGGAATATTACATTTGCAAAATTACGTATTGAAAATCATATGTTCGAGACTAAGCTTCACTAGCATCTATTTACTAGTCTATTTATGTATCTGTTGTTAAAACGTTTAGACGTTTACGAGGGTATGCCGAGGAAACGCGTCACATTTTCAAATTAAAAATTAAAATTTTATTTTTTATTTACAATAAAAGACGAATTAACTTAAGTGAAAGTCTAATTTAATAATATATTGTCAATTTTTAACCCAAAGTTCTTGAGGGTTGGGTGGGCAACTGCCCCATCGCCCCCCCCCCTTGGATACGCGCCTGGTAGAACCTCTAATTCGTCATGTTCAGGACCGAGGAGGTGGAAGTTCCAGAAAAATTCCAATTATGGAAGTCGTGAATTTAACATATAATAATTGCCAGGTTTAGACATTTCCCTTTATATAACCACTGTTGGAAAAAAATATAAAATTAAGAAAGGAAACGAAAACTGAACTGTAGAATACAATTTGTATAAACTACAGTGTCTATAATCCAACTCAATGCTGTCTACTATGCTGTGGTCGGTCGATTACTGAAGACTTCTACTACATTTTATCAGGAGTATGAGATGTATCAGAACAAAGAATATCTTGAGAGGTTTTCTCAGTAATGGAATAACTCATGCTTGGTATCAGCCATATCTGATGGGTGGCACCTATACTACGTGACAGTGAAGCCTTTCAGACAATTTTCGTTATTATTATGACAAATTAGACAGGTTCTACTGTGTATGATTTGCTTTAAAGGTAACTGGTAATTTGTATTGATCCATTGTAGTAGTTGGTAAAAAACTAGATAACATATCCTTATTTCTTTCTATGTAACTAGAATACGACAATCACATTTCCCTATATTCTCAGTTAATGTCCCTTATAAGTAAATATGATGTCCATGATTTTTAATATGACAATTATGTAGACTACATTTCGAAGTCTATTTATGATACTTGACATTTGTAACCTTGTTTACATGTTATTTGATGTCTCTTGTTTAACATGCAACTGTGTTAACGTCAACACAAATTTAATAAATATTAGTTTCAACATTGAAACTAAGAAAGAGTATTATTTTAAATGTCAAATTATAAGCTCTGAAATGGTAAGAAGATAGAGATGTCCTGCATGATATAATTTTTGTATACAGCGCCATTTTATTTAGTATTTTATGGGCACGGAACCCATTTCCACCTATAAATGGAGTATTGCTGTAAAAAGTAATATGTATGTGTACTAAACTGGTTATTAGCTATTATTCTGTACAATTTGTAGTGAGTATTTCTCTGTTAAAGAAAATTAAATTTTCTGCTGCAGGCCAGTTACATTCTATGGCATGATGTATAAAACATTTATCTCTTTAAAGTACTTCAAGAAATATGTTACATGTATGGAAAATCCAACAAGTTATTCAGTGATAAAAAGTACATGATTTTTAAAAGAAAAAGTGAAGTTGTGCAGGATGACATAAATAAGTGTTCATTCTAAAACCATACAATAAATTATTTGAGATAGACTGTAACTATTATGCCATGGGTAAACATAAAACATTGCATCTTTCTAAGAAAACTTCATACATAAGTAATTATTTGAAGAACTAAATGAATGGTATCAATTTACTTGCTGATGGTTTTTGAGGTCATTGTTTCATTGAGGAACCCTAACCTTCTACTGGTGGAGTTGCTCAAAGCTGCAAGTCTGTGGGGTAGGATGGTTGTGGACTAAGTAATGGAAAAGGGTAATCAAAGTGTGTATGGTTGTTTAAGATTGTTTTTGTGTTATGTGATGTGATCTTTGTATATTTCAGATGTTCCTGTAGGGGTTAGTTTTTTACTATTGTTTAGTATGTGGTGTCTTAACTCAATTTCGGATTTATTTTTATTATGTCGTTGATGTGTTCTTAGTATTATGCGTCAAATGATCTACCGTTACAAGTAATTTTGTATATACCATATGAATTGTAAATGTCTGGTACATTACTAATAGATTGTACAGTTTAAAAAATACATACAACCCTTTCAACAAAATAAAATCTATCCATTATATACAAATTAACATGTAGTCAGCTCAAACTTCTACATTGGCCAAACCGGTAGATTATTTAACACAAGCTACAAAGAACACATCTATGATATAAAAAACATAAATCCGAGATCCAGCTATGCAAAACACCCAACACACATACACAAACATCCAGACTAATTTCAAAATTCTTCATGTACTAAACCATAGTAAAAACGTAAGCACTACCGGAAAATTTTAATTATACAAACATTACATAACAGAAAAACATTTTACCATCTTAAACGACCACCCACACTTTTAATTTATCACCCTTCCACACCCCTTTTTAGAGAGTGCACAACTCTCCTAACCCACACCCCTAAATCACATGCTTGCAACTCTGACCGATTGCTGCCAATAGCAGGTTAGACTGTGTTAATAAAACGTGTCAGCAAGTAAATTATTAGTTTTCGCTAAGTCCTTCAAATAATTACTCATGATTTAATCAGTTAAATCAAGATGATCACTATAACCAATTTTAAACTGCATACATCGTAATACAAAGATTTTTTTGTTTTTATGACAATTCTCACCCATACACTTTAAAATGTACAACTGTTACAAGACAGTCAGGATTAATTTGACCATTTTTTTATAGCTGCTACCTTACAATTATCATCTCCCTTTTTATTTCAATTTTAATTGATTCTTTTGCTTTATAATATCAATTGATAACTTCTCCCCGTTTACCATTACTTGTCTAATTCTGTGCCTTCTCTTCCATCTATCCAACCATCTATTGCTAGCAGTAAATTCCAAATCACCGTTCATTAATTTGTTTAACTATAATGCCTTTTCTTGTATGAATGGGTCACTAATAGGAACTCTTATGCCTCTTTTGTGTAAATCATAACAATACAGCCTCTTCAATTTTTTCATTCATAGAAACTTTCGTGTGATTTCGTTGTTCCAAAGACTTTTCACTTGTAGTACTGCAAACCTGTTCAATTTTTGATACAAAAATATGTATTGAATGCTCTAATATTGTTTGTTAATAAAAAACACACTTCTGTTAAATGCAAAATACACAGCAAATCCGAAATCCAACGTTTTTCGGCAAATCCGAACATGCTATAACCCCAATTAGTTAGGATTTGAGGGGTTCCACTGTATTGGTATCACTTGGCAAAAACCTCTACTTTTATTTTTCAGCAGACCTGTTTCACACTAGATCAGTGAATTGTTCAATGCATTGAGTTACCGACAAGACTGTTGCTCACGTGTATTGTATTAGTATGAGTCTGTTGTGTACTGGTGTTCTGTGCTGTATTATTGTTTATAGAGTAGTTGGTAATTATGTGTTCAAATATAGTATTATGTATATATAGGTAATATGCAAGCTTGCGTTAGTAATTAGACAGTAAATAAATATGTGTTCATTTTAGTAAATGTTAAACCACTGGTTAAATCGTTAGTAACATTTTATTCTCCGGTATTGGCTTTCAACTAAAGTTAGAGACTACAATACCTGGCAGATTTAAGTTTTTAGTTGCACTTAGCAGATCTATTTCCTCTCCATTGATCTGTTTAGGAGAATTTCCAAATAAAAGAAATTTTGACACAGCCTGTGGAACCAATCTTTATTAATCTCCAAAGTAACTGGAAATAGATCTCTACATGCCTTTTTAGAGTAATATTTTGTTCATTTGTCAAAGGAATAATATTATTTGTGAACTCTTGTTTACCTAATTTTTCTGGACTTTGCATATTTTTTAGAATTACATTGTTTTGATAATTTAGTTTTATAAATATTATAAAAATATTCATGAAATCTTCTGACATTTAGACTTCTTTATGGTGGAATACGTTTTTTTTACTGAGAACAAACCTTTTGGTTTGGAATTTTAGAGTCTTCATCTTGTATCTAAAAATACAAAACAAAATAGAATTAGAATTCTAATAGTTATAAAAAACAAATCAACAAATATGAAGTTATAAACACATATATTAAACTGTTATAGAGTAAGTTGTAAAATAAATTGACAATTAGTTCATTAAAGGTTAATTATTGTCTGAATTTTGGCTTTTCACACTTCAAAATACAATCGGAAGTAACGTGTTGGCTTTGTCATAAAACAATTGTTTCGAAACACATCAGCAAGTAAGTTAATAGTTTTCACTGAGTTACTTATGATTTATTCAGTGAATTCAAGGTGATTACAGTAAGCTACTTCAAAATTCATTTTTAATAAGGATAAAGCGATATATAATTCAGAAAACTTGTATCTGATAATAAAGTAACATTTATTGATTCCATCTTCGTGTGAGCTACTAGTAATCACTAAACACTTTTAAATGTTTTAAACTAGCCTATAGTAGCACTTACTTTGCTTGTTGAGGACGGCCGTTTCGGGAGATGTGTCCCTTTGTCAACTCAGACTGTAACTGATCTCAAGGTTTACGTAGGTTAGGGTGGGGGTGGGATATTTTGGTGGTGTGGGTGTATTTTGTGTGTATTATGAGTTATGATGTCAAAAAGTGCATGTGAGTTGTGATGTAATTGTGTATTGAGTATGTGTGTAGGGTGTAGTTTGAAGTGCCTATATATTTTGTATTGTTCGGTTGTGTAGCGTTGGTTATTTCTGTGTTGTTTATGAAGAATTTGTAGGTTAGATGTTATGTCTATGTAGTCATGTTTTGTGGAGTTGAGATGATCGGTGAAGTTTGATTGGTAGTTATTGTTTTTTAGTGCTTTTATATGATCTTGGTATAGTGTGTAGAATTACCTCCCTGTCTGGCCTATGTAAAAACTAGGGCATGAACTGCAAGTTAGTTTGTAAACTCCAGTGGTGTTGTAAATATCGTTGATTTTGTTGTTGGGTTTAAATTGTTTGTTGAGAGTGTTGTGTGTGGAGTAAGCTATTTTGTAGTTGTATTTTCGTAATGTGTTGGTTAGATTGTGGGTTTTGGATGATCTGTATGGTATTGATAAGTATTTTATGGGATTGTCATCTTGTGTAGTTGTATTTGGGTTATTATGTTTATTTTTTAGGCGGTTGTATAATTTGTCAATCATTGTTGGGTTGTATCCGTTCGTTTGTGCTATATATTTTATGGTGTTTAACTTCTGGTAGTGTTCATCTTTGCCTAGCGGTGTTTTAAGCAGGCGATATATCATGGTGTTGTAAGCAGCTTGGGTGGTTTGAGGAACTGTATATGGTTAGTACTAGTGGGTTTTCGGTATATGTTGAATTTATGTGTTTGTTTGTCTGTTCGTTTAATTGTAAGGTCTAAGAAGTAGAGGGAGTTTTGTTGTTCTGTTTCGATGGTGTATGTTAGTTTAGGGTGTATGGAATTTAGGTGTTTTGAAATATGTGTGCTCTGCTTTATACAACGTGTGTTGCTTTATATAATGTTATGTTCTTGTATTTCTTCTTTATGTATAATAAAGTAACGGTAATAAGCATAGGATCCCATCGTAGGCCACAATAAAATAAAGTAATCCTTTATGAAAAGACTTTAGATTAAGCCATTAAAATACCATTGTCTCCAAATAACTGAAATATTTTGGGCCCAAGCCCTTTTCAGGGTTTTTCATTAATTTTAAACATTTTTTACAAATAGTGTTTCCACGATTTTTTATAAATTTCATTTGTGAAAACTATTCACAAATACATCACTTTACAACGTTTAGTTAACAATAACTATTTTGGGCTTGGCAACCTGATCAGTCAATATGTGTGGGAGTTTGTGAGCCAAGATAGGTCTGTATTTAGCTTGACTGCATTGGCATTCAATCATAATCCCTATGCAGTGAGCATTATCCAAAATTGTCACATTTATGTTCTTTAACAATAATTCATGAAATAAATATATGAACATTCTGGACATGAAAATCTGTCCAAATATTTTGGACCCTATGATGTGGAGTTTTTATTAATTTTCTCAAAAAATTGTATTAGGAAATTTAAAATTCCTATTTTATATTTAAAAAAACGATGTTCTGCAGATCTTGACACTTTTTGCTTTAATTGAATTATATTAGTTACATTTTATTTTATAAATGTAGTTTATTTTAAACTTATTTGATTCAATCTTCTCTTGAGCTACTAGTTTTACACTAAAACATGTATTGATATTTTACACTTGCCAACAGTAGCATTACTTTTTTTATTGTTTGTCTCTATGTTACAGTCGGAGTTGACAATGTGATACATCTCCTGAAACGGCTGTCCTCAATAATAAAAAAGTAAGTACTACTATAAGCAGTGTAACATCAATATATCTATTGAGTTTTGTAGTTCATTTACGTTCTGTGAAACTTAATTAATCACTTTTACATTAGTATATTTATACTTTAATTTAAACTTCAATTTATTTAAACCTTAATTTAAACTTTAGTTAATTTAAACCTTAATTTATTTTGTAAAGTTTTTACAAATTTACAAAATAAATTAAGGTCTGGATAGTCATAAACTAATGTAAAAGTGATTAATATGAATACTATATATGTAAAAGTGTATTAGTGTAATTTAATGTTTGGCTTTTGTAGAACAAAAGAAAATAAATTAACATTATTTATCATATATAACATAAATAAATGAAACATCTCAACCACAAGTAACTTTCTTCTTTTATTTAAAACCTTATGTACATTTCGATTTCATAGCAATCATCCTCAGAGGTAATTTAGAATAAAAATACATTGAAACGACATTTTTCATCAAATATATACTTCGCTAAGCCCCATGTTTGATGAAAAAATTTCTTTCAATGTATTTTTATTGTAATTACCTCTGAGGATGATTGCTATGCAATCGAAATGTACATAAGGTTTTAAATAAAAGAAGAAACTTATTTGTGGTTGAGAGGTTTTATTTATTTATGTTAAACATTACACCACAGTTATAATATTTATCATAAGTAATTATTTGAAGAACTAAGTAAAAACTATCAACTTACTGTCATTGACAAAGCCTAACCTGTTTCAAAATTCATATGCAAGTAAGTTAATAGTTTTCACTTAGTTTTTCAAATAATTACTTGTAATTTAAGGTTGCTGGGAAATCAAGATGATAACAGCAACCAACTTTACAATAATTGGTGCGATATCCAACTTGAGCAACAAGTTCACTTATATACATTAACATATATAACAATGTGTTAAAACTCGCCTACATAGGCAAGTAACACATTGTTACTTCAAAGTAGCGCTTACTTTGATGTTAAATGAGTATAGTGGAAGTAGGGAAATGACATTAGATTAGTTCTATAAGATTTTAGGGATAGGTTCTAGCACAATCTTACAATCTATTGAAAAAACAATTTATAATTGTTCATTTCTAAGCTTACTACTCACCACTAGTGTAGCATGAACATAACTCACTCTCATGAGAACTATGCTTCTTTTGCTGTTCTCATTTGCCTTCCTGGTTCAGTATACCACAGCAGTTTTTCGTTGTTTATTTTAAAAAGGTTCTTTTCTATTGCAAAACTGCACTGTAACAGCTTCCTGACAGATTTTTAGCAGGATTTTCTCTATAACGTTAAAATCTGACAACATTTCAACAAGTTGTTCATTTTTATCATTTTAAGATTCACTTATTAAGTCTTCATTTGTTTAATTTAAAATTTCATTAGCTTCTTCGTCAGGTTCATCACCTGGCACTCAGAATCGTTTTCATCAGAATCATCAAAGAGCTATTCAAAAAAATTTCCGGTAGGCCTTATTTCTTGAATTTCCTCTTCTTCGACACCACATAGCATTTAAGAATTCTCTGCTCTTGAAATGGAACAACAATAAAATGGAAAACTTATAGGCTATACTAAAAATAATAAAAAAAATAAAAAATATACAACACTAAAATAATAATAACAACAAAAACAGTAATAATTTAACTCCGTAAAGTCTTTGGTAATGTAAATGAGGAACTCTGCACAAATAACTTACAGGAAAGACCACTTATGGCCTGACAATCTGCCCGCCCTTGACAAAAATTAAATTCACATTAAAGCTATGAGGAAAAAATGAACAAAAATAGGTTGGGGCATTTCCTAGAATGCAGGTTGGGGAGTAACAAGCAGGAAATAAACTTTCAACAACTTGAAAGACATTTTCTTAACAAATAATGATATATTCGAAGAAAACTCTGCATGCGGCCTCTCAAAGGTTAAAAAATTATTACAAAGAATTGGTATTCATTATTTACAAAAGTTTATTTAAATATTTACAAAATCATACATGCCATTCATATATTTTGAGATGATTTAAGTTTTTGAAAAATTCTAATTTTTAATCTAATTCTTATGATTTATTTTTTTAAAACTTATTTATTGAAATATTGTCATATTTTATTTTTACATAATTATTCAGCATTATGTTTGTTGATGTTTTTAAAATATTATTCAATATGGATTCTTTTCGCAGCATTCTTTTTTCTTCACCACTTTCCCTTGAAAACGTTTGAGCTGACAAATATCCAGGGCAATTAGGAAGCACTGTTGGAATTGTTCCTTTCTTCAACTTTATCCTATGAAGTGGAGATTGCAGTTTTTCTCCATTTTCATTATAAGCCTCTACGGTTTGTATAAAATCACAGGGATTTAATTTTAATTTATTCACAGGAATAAAATTGTATACACACGAATTTAACTTCGTGTATGTTAAACTTAGACCAGTCTACTCCTAAGGAAAATAATAATCTTCGATTACTATAATAAATAAAAAATTAATATTAATAATAAATAATAATAATTATTTATTATTAATAAAAAAATAATAACAATTATTATTTGTTTTATCTGCTATTCCTACAGATCAAGGCTACCTATTCGAATTCTCTTAAGATCTTAGATCATTTTCTCAAATTTCAGTATTTTAACAATTTTAATTCATTAAATATAAATTTATTTATTCTAATTTTGCTTACTTCGTCTATTTAAACTCTTTGTTTAGTCTAGTTAGTTTAATTTTTTGTAATATTTAGCGCTTTATCCTAAATCTTTGTTCTACTCTATTACCACTTACTTACTAGCCAACGCCCACCCTTGGCTGTTGAACCATTTGGTGATGCTCTGACCAGTATAGACGAACAAGTGGGTCATTATCATCCCACGAATGGTCGAGCGCATTGCATTTCATCAGATGATCTGCATCCATCGTATCGTGTCCACAGAGAGAGCATTCCGGTGTTGGGAGCACACCAATGGGATGTAGATGGGCGGCCAGGTAGTCATAGTTTGTTTGCATTCTGAACTTAGCAACACCTACAGCTCGTGGAAGTCTGGGGTAACAAGGTTTTCTCATTTTCTTCCTGCTGATTGCTGTGTGAGGTGGTTTGCTGGCCCGGTCGATATTGCATTGATGAGGGCTTTTGTGTTTTGCAACAAAGGCAAATAAATGGGTTTTGCCATGCATGTGCCTTTTTTGGCCAGAAAGTCTGCCCTCTCATTTCTATAGATGCTAACATGGCTTGGAATCCATTGTAAAGTTATATGCCAACCTTTATTTGCCAGGTGTTTCAGGGCTTTTCTTGTTTCCATTGTTCTTTTGCAGTCTGTATCTGTATTGCGCGATAGGTTATGGATAGCCGCTTGTGAATCGACGAAGAAAACTGCCTGTGTAGGGGCTATTTTGTTTAGTTCTGCTGTTGCTGTTTGTACTGCTGATATTTCTCCATCGTAGTTGGTCTGAGAAGCTTCCACTGCTAGGTATCCCTCAAAATTGCGACTGTTCGCAATAGAGTAATCCTGTATTACCTATTGTTGTAATGGCCAATTTGCTTGTTGCATTACAGAGACTAAAATGTTTCTATAGCTGTGTGTGGAAAATTTGTAAATCTACATTTTGTACGTTTTCCTGATGAATAAATAAATAAACTGAGTACTACAATGAAGATATGCAATACATTCATACCAAAGGCTTTTTAGTGCAGGACCAGCAAAGTAAGATTAGATTGACTGTAACATCAAATTGACTTTGAATAATATAAATGAATATACTTTTTCTGATTCACAATGATTATGCATTATTAATCTGTAATTGCTACAGTAATGTTTCAGATTAATTGGCATAAAGCAACTCGAGTCTGGTAGCAAATAGGATTTAATACTTTGCAGGTACTGTGTTGTACTATTTTGACAGTCCTGTAGGGACACATCTCCCGAAACAGCCATCCTCAACAAATATAAGTGCTACTGTAGGCAAGTTGTAACATATTTACAAGTGTTTTTAGGAATTTAATAG